>VWZY01011039.1:486514-558061 GCA_013399075.1 Chloroceryle aenea
TTGTATTTCACAATCAAAAGGCTCCTGTCACAATTTCTGTGGGAGAAAAGAACTATGATTCGTTTTAAGGAGAGTCAATAAAAGCAAATACAAACTAGGAAGGTATTAATCAGTAACCACTATGCACACATAGGCAGAGTACACATTACAGAAAGTTACAGCAGTTATTCATTAATCAGAGCACACAGCAAATCAGTTCTACAAGTCCACCTGAATTCCAGCAGGTCAGTAAAGGAGAGGGAACTGAGCTGTTCCTCTGCAAGAGCAATCACTGCCTAGCCTCTGAATTTCTCCTATACAACTGATATACCTACACCAAGTACCAAATAAAACAATCCCCAGAGAGTTGTCTTAGACTACTGGCACCTATTTCTCGGCTCATGTAGGAGCAGAGCATTCAGTTCACAACACAGCACCACTCAGCTTTGCAGCTTGGTTTCCTCAGATGTTTGCATAAGCCTGGCTGTGAATCAGGAGCTCCTGTGCCTACCCTGAAGCCACACAGATTAACACTGAAAATTGTGAAGAAAACAGTTAGGGCTGTGCTTGTAATAATCCAGGAATACTTCCAGAGCTGGGGGTACTTGTCAGTGAATACACTGATTTGGGGGGGGCCCAAAAAAAGTAGGTGGAGAAAAAAATAAAAGCAGCCTCCAAGGACTGATAGGCAAGATGCACAAAACACTGCAGATAAACTGAAGCTCCCTGTCTCTAGCTTGTGCTGACCCAAAGCATCCTGAGCTCGGACCCTTCTGGCTGGCTCTGTGTTCATATGCTCACGTACCCTTTGGTACTGCCTCAGTGCACAGGCCAGTTAAGCCTGTACAGTCCCTGCCACATGCTGCCTGAACAAGAACACTGGTTCCCACCGTAACAGTTGATTCTACAAGCAAGAGAGCTATGGAAATCCATCCCAAAGAGTCAGAGGCACCAGGTTCATCACTTGCAGGACAACAATCTTGACCACATGGGCTAAAAGAGACTATCATCCAAGATAACTGGTAAGATTAAATCATTTCAGATGCTCCACTAAAAGCATCAGAGTTAATTTTAAGAACCACTTGCCCTTTGTTGGCATCTAAAAATCAAAGACCTACCGTGATTCCAATTCCTCTACTCTCTTTTTAGAGCAAACCCACCATGACAAACCAGACCAGACAGTACCTATCAGCACCTGTAGGTATCAGAGGAGTGCATCTCACTCACATTTCCATCATGATTAGGGCAGGAGAGTGGTTTGCCCGCAGCAACAGCGGTGACAGTCTCCAGGATGGAGGACTCCTCAATGCTGTTGTCCGGCGTTCGTTGCAGGACATCCATCAGGTTCGTGATAAAGAAGTTGTTCTGGAGTGCAGAAACCCCTTTCTCTGGCAGAATGGAGGTCTGGCGGCACACGGGGCAAGAAAGGGTTAAGCTATGTGCTGGAATGTAATTCTGTAAGCACCTATGGGGAAAGGAGGTGGAAAGGAGGGGAGAAAGAGAGAGGCAAAGCATCATCAAAGAGGAAAAAAACTCCCTTCAGTTTAAGAAGTTGCTACCCCTACTTGTAAAAGGAAAGGTATTTAAAAAAAAAAGTGGTTATGGGGATTATTTTGTTTCCTTTAATTTTTTTTCCTCTGCCCCATGAAAAAAAGGTTCAATAAACTGACATCATTTTAAGAGGTATGTGCCTTTCTTTGAGGTATCTGTGCAGGGTGGATCCACACGTCCAGACATCTACTGCAGCCTGCTCTCAGGAGAGTAAAAAAGATGAACTGTCAGATGAAGTTTGACAGACAAGAAGTTATGAGCCTGGGTCTTTAACTGACTAACCAGTGGCTGACCCTTGGCTTTCCAATAGAATCTCCTCCATTAACTTGGATTTGTGGGTTTAGTGTATCAGAGCTAAAACCTGGTCCCAGTGAAGCCAATGGAAACATTTTCCATTTATTTTGATTAGGAAAGTTATTTGGCAGTTAGCCAGAATCAACAGAGCTCTCTCTACTACATCAAGAAGCCTGCCCTAGGTTATGACAGTTTATGTTAAGGGGAGTTTTGGAGGAGAACTTGGTGGATTTTTTGTTCTTTGAGGGGTGGTGGGGTGGCATTGTCATTGTGGAGTTTTTAGAGAAACTAAATTTCACACAATACAAATCCGACCAAAAAGTTCTGTGATCAACAATATGCAGCAGACTGCTACGGGTGACACTCAGAGCCACTTTTGGCCTTGAAAATGAAGATACCAGCTGCTGGGCATGCAGCATCCAACTGCAGCTGGCAGTTTGGTCCCATAACACACACAGAAAGCTTTGCTCAATGCAGCTCTTGAGGAGTCTAAAACGGGAGCAATGCTACCCCAAATTCCTCAGGAGAAGCCACTCAGGAAAGTGTGACCTTGCATGGCTACAAAGCTCTTATCCACATCCAGGGGCTTTGCTTACACCACTGTTCATCCTCCCTTGGCAGCTGAGCTCTGACCCCCCCAGTAAGGGCTCTGTGAAAGGAGTGCTTAGGCTTTGTGCATCAACAGCACATTGGAAGAGCTCTTCCAGCCTCTCTCCATAACCAGATCAGCATAAGAGGATTACAGTGAAAACCAGAAGCTGACCTTAGGATTTACACATGAGCTGAAGTCAAGAAACTTAAGACATGGTGGTGAAAATCTTGACTTTGCTGACTTCAGTGAGAGTTTCACTGCTGACTTCAGTACAGTCAGGGTCGCCTGTTCTTCTACAAAAGAATTTGATCTGACACGCTCACATTTTTTCTTGCCCCCCGTGCAACCTTAGATATACACAACACAATACTAACAGGTGGAAATCTCCTGAACAAAATGTTCATGAAAAATGCCATTTGTTATCACTCTCATGCCCTTCAGTATGCAATCCACAGAGCTGCATCCCATCATCACATAAAGAACTCTAACCAACAGTTCATCAGATCACTTCTCTGCATTCCCCCACCATTTGATGGCTAAGAGAACATTAAAATATCCCTGAGTAAATTCAGCTCGTTCAGGTGGATGCAGGAGAAGGCAGGTTGCTCTTTTATCACATCTCCTTTCAGAGTTTTTCCATTTCAGGCATCCAAGCTGCAGAATAATGAAGACACTTAATCACTGGTTATTAATAATGTATAAGCCGTGGCTCACCCTTGGACATTGCAGGATGGGATAGTTATTGCTCTGCTTAGTAAATCAACAAAGCAGGGGGGTTATTGTTTCTAATTATAGAATAATCAGTATAAATTTAGGGCTATTAATTTGAGGTCTAAATTCTGACTGCCATCACCCTTCACACCATTGTTACTGTACTCATTAGGTTTATTAATCTTCATTTATTCTTGCAATAAAGGGAATGCATTTCAAACATTCCACTGCTGTATCTCCTGCCTGCCTGCCACAAATAAGTCTTTTTCTCCACCTCTGCCTGTTCAGACTTTATTGTGCCTCAACACAACCTTTACAAGCACAGAGACGAGACTCTGTCCACTAAAGGATGCCAAGTTCTGTGCTTGTTGCAAAACACAAACACCTAGTTCCAAGCACAAGGAAAGGACTTACCTCTCACAGAAAGTGTGCAGGCAGGGGAGTACTTTGGGGTTCTTGTAACGGTCCAGACATATGCTGCAGATCAAAAACTGCTTGTCAATCTGACGGACCACAGGACTTGGGATGTTGGAGCCTTCACTGGCCATCCTAGACCACTGACATATGAGTCCTGCTCCCTTCTACCCTGCACACTGCTGGAGTGGGGTGGGGAAGAGAAAAAACAGAACAAAACAAGACAACAATGGCTTGTAAACTCCATGAAATAACAAAATCAACAACTAATTCACTCATGTTTCATCCTTATGCTAGAATATTTCCATAGAAAACCAAAGCAGTGAAGAATTAAACTCCTGAAATGGTTTCTTAGTGATAAAAGCCTGAAAAAAAAAGTCAGCCAAGTCTACACCACCACACAAAACACTTCTGTCTGAGCAGGCTTTCTGGAAAGGGATGTTGCCTCTGGCTTGAAAGAGTTACAGGGCTGTCTGCTTCCAAAGAAATCCCATGATAAGAAAGGTTTTGCACCAGTAGGTTCAGCTAGTGCTAACAAACATTGTGTTTCTCACATCTACAGTACTGCTGGCAAACTGCTGCAGCTGAAACTGCATCAGGCAGTCAAATGGCTGCATCATAGGCAAGAGCTTGAAAATGGTTCACCGAACACTGCTGTTCTTTATCAGTGCTGCTAGTGCCAAAGATACGGTAGGTTTGGATTCCAGGAGGACCCCAAGAAGGATCCTGCAGAACCAGACAGTCCCTGGGAAGGTCGTGCTCAAATTCTGCATCAGCAACAGGGGGGAGGGAGGGAGGTGAAATTAAAAAGGAGTTAACTTCTGGGAATCAGCAAAGGTAGTGTGAAGGATACGTGAAGCACATCCAGATAATAACATATGCAAGAAAAAATGCATGCTGGGCAGAAAAAAAGCAGCAAGAGTCATGTTTCTAGGACTGAAGACTTCATAATCCTGGCATAAAAACCATGAGAGTAAGAAAAAAATTCTACTGACTGACAGAATTAATATTGCAGGTTAAAGGAATGCCAGCAAGCTTGGAACTCCTCCTGCCCTGGAACAAGGCACAGGGAGAGAAAAACTTTGTTCCTTTTCAGGTGAAGGGACTGATTGTAGCCAACAGAATTCTTAGGTGGAAAGAGAAGATGGGGGAGGAAAAAGGAAGGAAGCAACCTCAGAGAAAAGTAAATCTCTTACTAAAAGATCTTAGGAAAACCTGTCAAGCAGAGGCCCTGGCAGGGGCCCAGCAAGAACTCCTCTCCATCAGCATTCCTGGTGGGATGGAGCGCTGGGAGGTGCAGGCTCACACCCAAGAGATCCGACTCCAGCGGCTTTGTTGCAGCACCGACTTCTGCACGTCCTCCCAAACCCACAGGGAGATGGAGGCTCCTCTTCCACAGAGCAGCAAGCCCAGCTGGGCTCCTGCACCACTGGTACAGAGGTAGTAACCTCTTCCCTAAACGTTTTCCACCCCAGTTTTTAGTCATCCATTTCAGACCATTGGATGTTTGGCTTAAGGGCCATTCAGGCTTTCCACGACAGAAATACCAAGCCCTCTACGTCGGTGCTGCTCATGCTCATTCAAAGGTCACTGAGTTCCACAATGATCTGCATGACCTGTGGCATTTGATAGGCAGTGTGACATCAGATTATCTCCCAGTGCTGAATGCATGGCACGCTCAGCTGGCAGAGCTGAACTCCTGCTGTTCTTCCTCAGCTGCGTGCATAGCCACACAGGTATGCTTTGCTTTGCTCACTACATCAAGCAAGTACAGCCTTGCTTTGCTCACTACATCAAGCAAGTACAGCCCTGCTTTGCTCCCTACACCGAGCAAGTGGCTGTTTTGAGGACAAGGACAGTGCCAGACACTGTGCTGACTTCCCTGATAGCACAGTGGTGATTCCCCAGGAACCTGTTAATACAGCAGTGTAAAGTTCTCCACAATTAAAACACCCAACAGCAGTAACTGATATTTAATTTCAATGAGAAACATGGCACACCCTTTTGTTCCTGATTTTTTTTCCCAAGGACGAGGGATCTGCGAGGGTAAAAAATGCTGTAATACTTGCAAAAAGTCATTTGGTCATGACTCAAAAATGCATGATTTCAGGATGGATAATTTGTCTCACTTTGTTCATTTCTTTCCCCATAGTAAGATAAAATGTGACGTAAACATAAATTAATTTCACCCATATAAACGCCATAAATCACAGACAAGAAACCTTAGGAGACCAATTAGGAACCCATGTTACCTTTTAAAAGCTTGAGTTAAAAATGGCTTTGGAACCAAAGCCATCTGGAAGGAAAATACCCAGCTTTCACAAAAGGGAGTAGAAAGAGCAGACTGTCAAACAGGCTGTAACATATTCATGCCTTTGGCAGCAGAACATGTGGAACTTCAGCAATGTGTTTCAGAAGAAAATTCATGGCACTGCTGATGCAGCTGTGCTTGCCTCCCACTCGCCCTCCTCAAATGTTTCGGGTGGGACCCAAACAGAACAGGGAAGATAATCAGAAGCAGGAAGACTTCTTCTCAAAAGCTTCCAGACTAGTACTCTAAGAATAATATCTTTTTTTTGGTTCTAGGCTAAGCAGAGACTGTTGACAAAACCTTGTGCTTAAGATACAAAAACACAGGTCTCCAGGGAATGCTGCCTGTCATTTCACAGAAGAAAGTTCTCTACCAACCAGATATTTCCTCTTAATTTCACCTCTCCGCTCTCAAGTACAGCTACAGCAGCAAATGGTGTTTACAGAAGGAAAACTCCTGCTGCCTGAAAAATTTCATATTGATTTAATCTGATCTTCACGTTAGTCCTCGATATTCCCCCCAATTTCATTGCAAAGCCAGGTGATTCTTAGTGTTTCATACACAAGTCTCTTGCCAGCCACTTTAATTTTGGAATGTGCATGCTTTAAGCTTTGTCAGTGACAAAAAAAAAGCATCAACAATTCAGAAATAAGTGGGTTAAATATTTGATGCTTTGACTGGAACACAGCAGGCCACGGTTGTCATTTATCCCCTGAGCTCACATGAATCAAGTCCAAACATGCACCTGGAAACAGAATTTCATTGGTACATTTCAAGCTTTGGCCACTACCTGGCACAACAACTTCTTACACCGGTGATTCATTTAAAACAGAGTATGGAATTTCCTGGATCCTGCAGCCTCCTTGAGCCAAGTCCCATCTTCGATGCAATTTTGATTAAAGTGATGTAGCTACGAGAAGGATGATTTTGCCCATTGACTCCATAAAAGCAGCTGCACAGTCAAAGACTAGCTGAGGAAAAGCTGGAGCTTTTAGACAGTGCTTTTGAATCTCACCAAGGACAGTATTTATTCTGATTTACTGCAGTGCTTGCAGCAGTTCCTCAGATCAGCAGTGTAAGTTGCAGCTGTATTAGCAGTGAGAGATTTCTCAAAGTAATCCTGTTCTTACAAGAAAAATGTGCTTTTTTGCAGCAGCATCTTTTGAGCTCAGGAGCTTTTCAGAGGTCCACCCTGTCTCACAATCTAATAAAGAGAAGCTGGAGTGTGAACTTTGAAAGCCAGTCTGGGAATTACTTCTCCATATAGTTACCCTTCATAATTTAAACATGCAAACCCAAACATTTCTGAGAGATTGCACCAAACAAACCCTCACCCGTGTATCTATAAGAAGTAGGTTTGCTAAATCAAGTGCAGAAAAGGGTTGTGAAATGTATATCCTTTGTCACCCCTTTGAGGATTGCTATCTTCCCAGACACCCCAAAACCCAGAATTGTTCTTTCTCCTTCTGCTGTGAGATAGGACTATCAATTTTCATTCAAAATACACTATGCAGCAAAGAAAGGAGGAGACAATAACTCTCTCAGCTGGTGGAAAGCCTTGCCCTGCAATGCATGCATGCCTTCAGGAACCAAAGGCAGGGTGTGGCCCCACCCATATGAAAAGAACTTCCTATAGGATCAGAAAAGGGGGAAAAAAAGTTAGGGTACAGCAAACAACGTTTTCAGGAGAGTTGTTTCAGATAAATAGAGCCACACCACAGGAAAGCACACCCTTTCTGTAGGTATCCTCAAATGAGCTCTGGAATTCAGATCAAGAGTTACCAAATTCTCTGGTAGTTGCCACGACCCAGCCGAGAAAAAGACATTGGCAAAAGCTGTAACTGCCTGGTCAGTTCCCAGGATTTATTCCTAAAAGAGCATAATTCTGTGGTGCTGATAGAGAATACAGCTAGCTTGGAAAGTACAGCCCGAGGAGAACAAATCGCTTGCAGCGTGTTCATCCTCTTCTTATCAATGGTATTCACAACCTAGAGGGTCTATTCATGTATCATGAATGAATAGGTTTCCAATGGCAACGTTTCCAAAGGAGAGGTTAGGCCTGGAGAGCATAAGAAAGGGTGGGGAACCTCAATACCCTTGCTTCAAAGACTGGGGGAGCTGGGGTTTAAAACTCCTTAAAGCAGATATATCTCCCATCCACAGCTTTCGGGAACACGGAACAGATTCCAGCCCTTTCTAGCAGCAGCCCCACGATTAGCTGATAGAGAACACAGCAAGAAAATTAATCATAACCACCATACAGTCCCCTTGTGTAAAAGGCTCGATAAGCTACATTTGCATCCCTTTCTCTTGCAATCAGCTTTGTGCCTTGTTTAGAACACAGCAAGCCCCTTCATTCTTACAGCATGCAGCAGCGTAACGAACGGATCGGGGCTCAAACCAGAAGGAGCAACCCAGCAGCAGCCACCAGGAATAACACTGAGCAAACTTGAACATTTGAGACCTACCCATCTTTGTAGAAAAATAGCTTAATCAGTGCAGTGCTGAGGATAAAATCCTTGCAGGGACGGAGCTGCAGTTCCGCAGTAATCCAAACGAACACACCATCATATTTCGAGCCTCACGCATAAAACTGTTTCAGAATCCCTATTATCACAGCACAGTCATCATTAGATGCACAACAGATTTTGTGCTCTAAGGAATGATGCTCCATTCCACGAAGAGGACAGGTGGAAAGAAAAATGGAAGAAGAAGAGGAGGCCCAGTGGAGTCGTCATGAATCTTTGGGTTTTTTTCCCCCAGGTCACTTACAAGTGGGAGACCCCTTCAGGATTCCACCCAATCAATCTTTATTTGGCACATCTTTTTCTCACTCAGCCTGGGTAGAAAGACTGCAGCAAATGGTGCAAGGGATTGTGGGATAGGGATGCAGCAGAGAGCTGCAACCAGATTCGCTGGGTTCTTTTTTTTTCCTCCCTGCTCAGCAATCAGCTGTTTCGAGGCTCCGAGCAGTGCCATTGAATTTGGTCACCGAATGTTATTCCAGGCTTAGCGGGCGGAGACAGCCACCACTGTGCATCTGGCAGGGGATGCAGCTGAGGAATACATATGCAAATATTGCCCGCAAATCGGAAAAGGGATTTAACTCCCAAGGGGAGAGCAAATATTACGTAACATCCATTACCAGCACAGTCGCCACGGGTGAAATGAAAGCACTTTCGTTCATCCAGCAGCTAAAGCTTCAGCCTTTTATGATTCCACCCTGATTTTTCCAGGATTCAGAGTATTTCTCAGAATGTAATTCTTCCCTATTCCAATTTTCAGCAACAACAAAAGACTCCACAAAAGCTCTTTGTCTCTCCAGATGTTTAAAGCAGAAGCAAAGAGCCTCTTTAGAAAGCTGTGCTACTGACACACAAACCAGCAGCACTTTCTTCTCCTACAGAGCTGCCTATTGACCCGACTCAGTCTCCAGTCGAATATTTAAGGCAATTTTAACACTTAGGAAACTCCCAAGCTAACAGTCTATTTAACTTTTGTACAAACATTCACACAGAGGTACATCCTCTTAGTTTCCTATATACTTGTTATAAGAAAAGTTAAAAATCACAGAGCAATTTCGATTTTACTAGGCTATTACCAAAGGAAATAAAAAGCAATTTGCATCTGGTATTTTTCAGCTATGCAGAGAAGGTTGTTAAAAAGCTGCCTGTGAATACACAGGCACCACTGAAGGAAAGCAGCATACAATTAGCTTTGTCTTCCAGTGTAACAGCTGGTGGGTTTTTTGCAGACAAGGTGGTATTTGCATCTCTAAATACAGTGTAACTTTTCTTTGGAAAAAACAAATCATATGCAAGTATTTCAGCTAACTGAGGCTAGCAAAGCTTCCCACTAATAAAAGAATACAAGTGGCCATTTGCATCAAGAAGAAAAAAAATGTTCGTGCTACTCTGACTTAATTAGGAGAGATAGGGCTCTTTTTGAAGTTTAAAATGTTGTCCTAAGCTCTTTAAGCACAGTTTCCAGAATACCATGTTTATTCTGTTCTTGGACTGATGAGTATTAATGATCATTTAGTGTGGCTGAAATGTAATGGAAATTCCTGTTCCAGATAGAGATTCTGCGTGCATCATTTACTTTCCACTTGGCAATGATTTAGCCAGATTGGTTTTATGCATCCAGGCAGATCCAGCCTGGTTTCCCTAGGTAATGCCCAGGGGGTAAAAGCATGTTGTAATCCAGTTTATAACCTGAAATGAAACATCAGGCTGCATGTGTGCCTGTGTTTGGGATTTTGGGTGCTTGTGCCAAAATACTGCTCCTCTGATTCCTTCAACATGTGCTGAATTCTGTCAGTGACAGAGAACAAGGAATGTTTCACTTCAGCTCCAACATTCTGCAGGTCAGAAGCAGCAGACACCCGAATGGCAGGATCACAGTTTAAGAAACAGTCAGAGATATCAGGCACATTTTTGGGTGGTAGTTTTTTATGTTTGCTTGGTGGGTGGTTGGGGTTTTTTTGTTTTCTTTTTATACTGTGTAGAGAATCCCTATGGCAAAGAGCAAGCAATGGAATTCACTCCCACAAGGAGATCCAAGGCCTTTTGTTTCTGCCACTGGAACAAAGAGACACTTAAAACAGTAATCGAGGGAGAAAATTCAGTAGTGGCACCCCCAGAGCTGAGGTGGGAGACTCTGAGACAGCAGCACACAGATCTCACTTAGCTGCTTGCTTTTCCCTGCTCATTTCAAATCTACATACACCGAAACGGACCGATAAGTATTGCTCAAATTACTACTGCCATTTACAAGCAGTAGTAGGGGCTACACGCCCCTCAGATCAGAACCGATCCCGTCACATACCTCATGGCCAAAGGAGACTGCAGGAGTCACAGCTGCAGCCACTCTCACAGGGATCTACACCTCCAAATGAGAGCTTGCTTTCAAAGTGCCCTTCTCCTATAATTAACTCTGAGAAGCTTCCTGCTGAC
The DNA here is from genome assembly GCA_013399075.1 of Chloroceryle aenea. Classification (NCBI taxonomy): domain Eukaryota; kingdom Metazoa; phylum Chordata; class Aves; order Coraciiformes; family Cerylidae; genus Chloroceryle; species Chloroceryle aenea. The sequence goes on from VWZY01011039.1 coordinate 497,322, forward strand.
AACCAACCGACATTCTGCAAATAATTCTGCTTCTCCAACATAACACAAATGCTGTACCAAGGCAAGGCAAATGAGATAAAAGTCATAGCATTTCCCCTGAGATGTTTGTTCTTACATCTTCAACGTTAAGATGTGGGTTTCTTCTCCCTAGTGAGGAGGAAATGGATTTGTAGCTCGGTGAACAGTCTTGCACTTTACCCCCATATCAGTTACTATCTGGTTGGAGTAGTTCCATTGTACCTGTATGTTCTTTCAGCGGGGAGAGGGGAGTGAGGGTGGTTGCTGTGTGCTTGGCTCTCGTTTCTGTTCTTTCACCTGTTCCAAACACAGCCTGAATTCACGTTCACAGGGACCCCATACATACTAAGTTACCAAAAAAACCCACAGCTAATTACAGACCGTAGGTAGACATTGGTATATCCTTACCTAGTATTAAATAAGTCATCCACACACTCCAGGTTAAGATTAATGGTCTGCACTGAAGCCTGTACTATAAATTGACTGAAGGGAGAATAGCCTAACTCAGCACGCTGGGCAAAAGAGATTTTAAGGTCATCAGAAAAAAAAAAAAAATATTGAGTTAGCCCAACCTAAATGGCCTGCTAATACAGTCCTGGCAATTAAAACTGACTGGAAAATGAGAGGTAGGAGAGACCAGAAATCAATTATCCAAAGCCGTGGTGCCGGGAATGAGGGCTACTTTGGGAACACTAATATAGGAGAGGATGGGTTGTTAGCAGCCGTCACCCCGCTCCACATCCTTAATCTGACCCTGGCGCCAGGAAAGGCAGTGGGGTGAAACAACCAAGCTCTGTCATCGTGGGACCATGCCAGCCACACAAACCAAAGGGTTTGTCATCCTCACAAGACAGTGGTGGTGGAGGCACCTTTGCCTTTCCCCGCTGTGGCTGCGCACCCCGTGCAGACCCAGCAGCTCCCACGGACCAAGTGCAGCTTCCAGCCCTGACTCCACGTTCTCCCGTAGCCCAGGCTGCAGCTCACGTGGGCTGGGAAGAGCCACAGATTCCTTCCACTGTGGGTTTGTAGCTAGAGGGCACGTCTGTCCCAAAAGGAGCTCTGCTAGGTCCTGGTTCCTCCCCACCAGCCACAGCCTGAAGCCACAATCCCTCCCACCTCTTGTAATCCAGTGGAGCAGGTGCTTTTCCCCGAAGCTTGTGATCCAACTCATGGCTTGTCATAGCCTGCGAGGAAAAGAACTGGAAAGGTTTGCCTGGGATGTAATGCTGGGCTGTTAGAGACTTCCCAGCCCCACCGGCACTCGTCTTCCTATGCCTTGGCCACGTTATTCTATTTCCTTTTACCTTCCACTGATGCCTCCTTTAGCTTGCCAAAGTTGTGGCTTTTGTAGCCCAACTGCAGCCAGGCTGGGACAGACCTGCCTCAAGCTTGGCTGATGTGGCTGGCTCCCTGCCTGTCTCCAGCATTGAAGTTGCAAGTCAGGCAGCACCAAACACAAGGTGCTTTTCTCCCCTCTGTGTCATTCCTACTCTTTCCCCTTTTTGGTGTTTGCCATTGAGGTAGCAGGACCAGGCACTACAGTCACCAGAAACAAGCTCTGTATTCTGGCATTCAGCAACGGGCTCACCCTCAGATGTTGATGTCATAAATTATGTTTCTTTTAAATAATTTCAACTGCTAAACACACAAGAAAAACAGTAATAGAAGCCACTGCTATAAATGAAAGCTGTGCTTGGTACTTTTACATGTTTAATGCTTGGTTGCTTTTTCCTCCTTCCTTTCCTCAGCCTGCAATCGAAGCTGATACCATGGTGAGCACCTGAAACACATGGGTGGGCCTCTTAAGGCATCCTCAAATTTGTAGAGGAGGGAAATGTTTTGGCTGACATCTAATACCCCCTTTTCTTCTCTCTCCCATCCCCACAACTGCTGCCTGCCTCTGCAGTAGCCCCTCACCACCACCCTTTAATGGTGCGGTAGTTCTGCTTCCATTCCCCCAGCCTGGATGGAGAGGGACCCTGCTGGTGGCTGCCCTGCCCACAGCAAAGAACAAGACTGGCAGGTTAGAGCCAGTGTGAGCACAGTCATCACTCTGCTGAGAAATGATACCTGCTTTAAGGCTGTTTGTCTGTCTGAGGTTGTCAGGAGCTCAGTTTGAGCCAAGGCTTTGCACAGTAAATTCCAGCATGCTGGATTTACTGCACATAGGTCTAATTATTTCAGGGGCTAGATGTTGCACAGACCCAAGTAAAAGGATTCTAAATTATACACTTGCCACCCAAAGCAGTGAGTTAGGGCATCTATACTGACCCCCCCCCCCGATTAACTACCCAGTGCTGTTAACGTCACCTTTACAACTGTACATTTTTGACTCTCTAGACCTACCTGTTGTGTTAAGCTCAGAGATCTCTGCTCAGTTTTTATAGGTACCCAGGCTGAAATAAAACCAAGCTGAACTGACAACTAATTAAAACTGCACAGCAAATCACTGCTGCTTCCATAAACATCTGCTCTGAAATGCTACTTGAAATAAAAGTGCTCCGTGGAGACTCCATGCTTATCACTGGTAACCCCTCCAGGCACAGGGTAACAGCCAGTACATACAGAAAGCAGGAGGCTGAGCAGGAATCTATTTGGTAAGAGGTCCCTGGCCTTTTCTACATATTGTTAGATATAAGGTACATTAGCAAATGGTCTAGGCATTTGCATCAGAGTTGCTAAGCAATGGCAAGAAAAGAAAAAGGAAGCAGTAAATGCTCAGTGCTTTTGGTACTGAGCTGAAGGTGAAGGTTGAATGGCTCAGAACCCATCCCCTCTGCTTCTTCCTGAGACACTCCTCTCGATCTGGCCCCCCACTGCATCTCCACTTGATCTTTACAGTCCTGCAGCAATTCCTTTAAGAGAAGTACTGGAGCTTACTCATATATTCTCTGTGGATCACTGCAAAGTTCCTCTGCTTCTGTTTCCCTTCACTTCAGCAGGATTTTGTTCAACTAGCAGAAAGTTCAAACCAGCAAGGGAGAAGGCAGCACCCAGCAATCACCACATGTTATGCAGCTTCTTCAGGAAATTAACTTAGAGACAGCCAGCTCTTTAGAATTTTTTTCTCAAAACCTTCAAAACCTACCCAGCACCTATTGCATATAGAAAATAAACCAGGAGAAAAACAACAGGGGTTTCACAAGCAAGAAACAGCAGGTGGAATCTAAGCATTAAAAAAGCAAATAATGGAGGAGGAAAGCAAAGAAATCTTAGCACATAGCACACGGCAGACAGGGTGGCTGAGCAGGAAAGGTTTCTGCCAAAAACACCTATTAGGAGAGGGACTAAGGAATTCCCCTCTCCAGCCTGGGAGCAGGCTGAATTTGGGCTCACACCCTCTGCAGCACCTACACCATTTAAAAGACAAAGGACTGGTTGCTGCACCTCCATATTTACCTTCGTTTTTGTACAGTACCCACCTCATTTTCCTGCCCAGAGCCCAGCAGCGATGTTACATTCCATGTCTGCTAAGTCTTCTGAACAGAAATGTCTTTCAAAACCACAGCAATATGTCTAAACATTTCTATCATCCTTGGATTCAGAGGCGACCTTGCTAAAGCATTAAGTGGCAGGCAGAAGGTTACCCCGGCAGGCTCTTTATGTTGGCAAAAACACAACACTGGACGTTCACAGCAAGTAAGTAAACACCTAACTGCATACAGCAGGTAGTCTGGCAGCAGAAGCAGTAGGGAGAAATAATGTCAGAATAACCTTGGCAAAAGGAGCTCTGTGAGTTTTAACAATGGTTGGAGGCACAGGAGCTGAACTGATAAAACAACAGTAACAAAAAGCCATCACCAGTTCCCGTGGGGAGCTCCAAGTGCACAGAGCCCGAGCGTGCTGGCTGTGGCTCTGGGTCCTCCTCCTCCACACTCACAGTGTCATCACTCCCTTTGACTCCCTTCAAAATTTGGAAGCACCCAGTGGCTGAACTTCCCCTAGTAAACAGAGCTTTCCAATCCTCAGCAAAGGACGCTCGCTTGCTGACTGCATGCCAGCTCTCCCATTTCAAGAGATGGTGTTATGGGAAAAAGCTGGAACCTTTCCACATCAGAGACAAAGTGCTCCCTGTAGCTTGTGCCTTATCTGCAGAAACACATCAATTCCTCCCAGCTTTCCTGTAGGGCCCCTTCAGGTACCAGAAGGCCACTATAAAGTCTCCCCAGAGCCTTCTCTTCTGCAGACCAACCAGACTCAGCCGGTCCTCATAGGAGAGGTGCTGCAACTCTCTGGTCATTGTTGTGGACCCTCTGGACCCTCTCTAATAGATCTGTGTCCTTCTTGTGCTGGGAGCTCCAGAGCTGGACACACTACTCCAGGTGGGGTCTCACAAGAGCAGAGCAGAGGGGAGGAGTCAGCTCCCTTGGTGGTTACCTCGCTGCAAATGCCACCAAACCCCTGCCCAGGCTGGATCTCCAGACAGCCCTTGTGGCCCATTCTCAGGGCCTGCCAAGCAGCTAGTCTGGCTCAGCCCAGGTTTCCCTCAAGCCTTTCCCTTGAGGTGCAAGGTTTTATAAATGACACAAGCTGCAAGGAACAGCAGGAGTAAAAGTTGCCCACCTTTATCCTTCATCTCCAAAAATACCTCTCCTAAGCTTTCTCTTAGACATCTCTTCCAGGTTCTCATCAGGCAGGGCAGGTTCAGGCTAGATGCCCAAAGCTCCTACAGGGCCATTGCCAGGCTGCTTGTGAGCAAATGCCCAGCACTGACATAGGTCAGACTTCTGCAAAAACTACATTCCCAGGAGACCCTCACACATCTTCCTGCACAAATGTCAGTCTTTTGAACTCACATCACAGCTTACAAAGCAACAGCTAATGACGGGGGAGGGAAGTAAAACTGTCATACGAATGGTTCCAAGAGTCTCCCAGACTGAACTGGGATACATGGTCCATTGATCTCTATATGAAAATGCATCCATTTTACTTTACAAGAAACACAGCACCTTGCAATAGAGATTAGGAAACAGTCTAGAAAACAATAGCATGTGAATGCAGATGTATTTTTAAATGTAAACCAAAAGGTACTTGGAAAAAACACTGGCATCAGGACAGCTAAGAACAACACTGTCTTAAATATCATTTGGATTGTGTTTGCACCTGCAAATCTCTTCCAAAACCAGCACTGCACTGTAATAGGCACCAGCTACACAGAACACAGGCCCTGTGCAAGCAAAGGTAGCCTCACACAAGTAAACCAGTGCCATTTAACTGTATCTGTGACACTAAACACCTTTCTACACTACGAAATAAGATTTCACAGCCAGACATTAATTTGGATAAGGGCTTTTTTGGCAAAGAAATATGTGCAAGATAGTAGCTTATATAGCATGAATCTTTTGCAGTCAGAGAATAGGAGCAGATCTTGGCATCCTGCTCTGTGAGCAGACAGAAGAACTGCCTGACACTTTAGAAGTGGTCCTTGTGATGACTGCAAGATGTACTGTGCTGTTACTGACACAGGTTATATGCAGTGAACAACAAAATCCTTTAGAGGGGTATGTAAAGTAACCACCTTGAGGCACGGCTGGTACAGATAACTGGGAAATCCTAGTGGAAAACTGCTTACAAATAAGTCATGCAGACTGCACTATCTCAGGTACTGAACTTCATCTCTCACTCAGGTGCCACAGTGAGGAGCTGTTAGGATATATTCATATCATTTAAATGCTTTTGGAAGCCTGATGAAACAGCAATCGCTAGGCTTTGGGTAGGTGGAGCATACTCTGGGTTAAAGTTTATTCACAGATTATTTTTTTATTTACAATTTATTTCTGTTGCATTTTACTCTTCCTTTTTTTGTAGCCACAGATTTAGTCATCTGGTCCAACCCCTGCTGAGAGCAGGGACATCCTCAACTAGAGCAGGGTGCTCAGAGCTCTGTCAGCCCCACCTTGAATGTCTCCAGGGATGGAGCCTCAACCACCTCCCTGGACACCCTGTTCCCATGTCCATCACCCTCCTGGTAAAGAACTTCCTCCTTATTTCCCATCTAAACCCACTCCTTTCTCATTTAAACCCACTGCCCCTTGTCCTGTCACTCCAGGCATTTGTCAACAGGCCCTCTCCAGGCTTTTTGTCAGCTCCCTTCAGGTACTGGAATATTGATATTAGGTCTCCTTGGAACCTTCTCTTCTCCAGGCTGACCAATCCTAGATCCAAATCATGCTTTGGTTGCTATCTGGGATCTCCTCATTTACGAGGTTAAAAGTTGTCCAACTTCCTCAGCAGAGGTGCCTTCAGAGCGTGCCTTCTGCAAGGGCACATCCCAGTGAAACAACAGGGATTGCCCAGGGGGTAAAGGCCACCATTCAGGAGTGGAGACAAAAGTCCACCTCAGAAGGTAAATATGGGAAGAAGTCTTTCTGCTCTTCTACTCACTTGTATTCAAGACTGTGCTGTCAGCTTCTGATAAAACCAACAAAACTTTTGGACTTTGCAAGCACAACAAATTGTTCATGGGACTGCTCACTTTTTGCAGATTAACCTTTTTATATACAAATAATTTTATATGCACTGGTTCAGTCTGGGGTGGTTTTTATTTGGGTTGGGTTTTGTTTTGTTGGGTTGGGGTTTTTTTTGGTTGGTTTTTTTTTGGTTGTTTTGGAGGGAATAGTAAGAAAACCTCATTGTCATGAGGAAGTTAAGGGATGAGGGGGCTCTCTGCCTACATAGAACATGTAGTGAAGTGCTTATAAAGAAGTCCTCTGGTACACACTGCCCTCTGTTTTCTGCCTAATAAGTGATTGCACTTATGGCCACTGGGAGATGTTAAATAAAGCATTACATTTGTGAATTAAATTATTCATCTTCAATTAATAATGATGTATCTCAGAATATACTGGCATTTCATAATCAAAATTTATTTCCAGCTATTCTAGATACTTAAGTGCAAGGCTAAAAAAAAATGCCACTGCATATTTGATTAATAGGATTAAATCTTCATGGTGCAGCACTTCATTTTCAATCCCACTGGGAAGAGCACACACTAACCCACATCATAGTATTGTCCCAAAGTAAGACTAAGGACAAAAAAAAACCCCAGAAATAAATGAGATGATATGAAATTAGTCTCTGGCTCTACCTGATTTTTGGGCCCTGCATTTCCCAACCCCAGTACAGTGCAATTACTTGAGCTCTAAATATCAAATTAAATCTGCTTTCAAGACAACAACAACAAAAACCAACACACCCAGAGAAGCTTTTGTGGGAGTTAATCCCTGAAGGTTTACATTAACATTTCAACCAGTATAGGGATTACAGGAGGAAAGTTATAGAGGAGTATTTCATGAACAGTTTCCTCACTGGAGATAGATAAAGAAATAGAAGATACAAATACAAACCATGGCAGCTTTTCCTCTTGAACAGTTTATATACACTACAAACTGTTTGTTCCTTAGTCCTCAGCTTTCATTCCTAAAGGTCATTTTAGTTCCTGAGGAACTTCTAAGCAGCCTAATTCACAATATTTACAACATACAACTGTCCTGAGGAGAACCAGAAGATAGCTGACGTCACTGAACCTGGCAGCACCTTTTGGAAGCTGTGTTTCTCACAAAGCATGCAAGTTCTCTAATAACACAGATCATGGGCCAAATATGGCTGAGGCTAAATATGGCACACATGCTAAATCTCTCCCAGGACTGCTGCAGAGATTAACCTATTCAGAGGCACACAGAAACATGCGTGCTGCTCGTGGTGTTTGAGAGCATTTCCAAGTTCAGCAAAATCTTTTCAGTGCAATCTTTTTTTTTTTGTGGTTGTTCCCTAAGGAATTGTGTGAAGTGTGTGTGCTCAAGAGCCCATCATGGCTTTGGTGGATGTTTTGTTCTGCACAAGGTGCTGGAGCATTTTTGCACATTTGTGTTTTTATGCTAGTCAGAGTTAAGTAGCTCAGAATAATCCAGCCACTGCTCTTTCCTTGCTAAATCAGCTCCTGAGTGCTTCACGAACACAGTGAACACACCTTCAAGCTTGCAGGTAACCAAGTTTCTACTAAACTTTGATGCAGAAAGAGGCAGGCACAGTATAAATCTTTGCAGAGACTTGCAGTTTTTCTTTAAGCCCTCGCTCCACACATGCCAATTTTTCAAATGGCAAGTTCAGTTAGGGGCCAGCCTCAAACCTAGCATTCAACACCCAGCAAAAACCAACAGAAAAAGGGGATAGCCACTCTACATTGCCAAAATTGAAAGAAAAAAATAATAAAGAACAGCAGCTGATGGTAGCACAGAACAAATAGCTTTACATGACAAAAGAACAGAAAGTCACCCAGAAATAAATTGATCATACACATGTTTAGGCAGAGTAAGAACACTAAGACAAATAAATCCAGACTGGATTAGATGTAGAGAGACTGCTGAACATTCATCTCATGCATTTAAAACCTGATCAGAAGGAATTGCATCTACTCCACTCTTTGCTTCCCAGAGGGTGTCCACCCTGGCATAAGGACTGAAGAACACCACCCACTTAATTAATTGCTCCTAAAATGCATCCAAGACTGAAGGTCTTAAAGTGTGAGAGAATGAGCAGTACTTCACACATGAGCAAAATGCTGACTATAAAAAGCAGAGGTGTCCAGAGTTCTTCCAGGGAAGCATTCAGGTTATACAACATTACAGTCTATTTTCAAGTAATTTGTCTTCTTCTAGTAGCAGGGCATATCCTTAAGGTTATTACAGCCTAGAGTTAATACCCAGTAGTAAAGCATCATCACCATTTCCGTAGCATTTGTTTGCAAACTATAGTAGCAGTCCAGCTATAAAGGATATATTTTGATGCTTGTGTTAAGAGGATCACCATGTAACATAAGAAGTGCCAGAATACATGCTGCTAACATTTTTCACATGTCTATGATTAGTCTCCTTAATTTAGCTGTTCCTCTTTTAACCCTACTGCAACTATCTAGCAGCAAGATGGATGGAGCCAGCCAACATCTACCTGCCACGCTGCCTGCTCAGAAACTCAAGAACTATATCCCAATTGCCATTCCAAATCTTCCTTTCAGATGGCATTTGGGTTTGAGCCCTGAAGTCCAGCTGGCAAGTGGGAAGGTTGTCTGGCTGCCAGAAGACAAGGTCCTTGACCGTCCCCATACAGCACAATAAAGAACATGTTACATCATTTATATTACTTTACATTACTCCAGTTACAAACTGCTATTCCTGTACTCAAACGAAATTCCTGATGTCCAGCTAAATTCACCTTTTAAAATAAGCAACGTCCCATCCACATTTTCTGACAAAACAGGAACTCTTCTAAATTGCATTTGCTACTGTTTGCAGTCAAGAAGCTCTTTCCATCACAGGCACATTGAATATAAACCCTAGAGCACACAAAGGGACTGCCTCCAATCCCTTCATGTCACATCACAAATACAAGACCTGTATAACCTGTCAAAAATGGAGGTGTAGAGAGGTGAAGTTTATTTCTGTGAATGCAAAGCCCTGTTCTTTTCCCTTCCGCATTTTAGAACCCTCTAAACATTGATTACTTCCCTTCCAACATTTATTCCTTTCAATAAGCATTGATTTTGTTTCAGAGCCTGGGTTTTTTTTAGCTACTCATGTCATGCATTTCACATTGTTGGCTTTATTCTGCCTCCCTGTTTTGGTTTGGTTTGGTTTTTACCCACAAACATCAGCAAATAACACAATCACAACCTGCAGTCTCTGGAAATAGAATTTCTAATTTTGGTTGAAGGTGTCAGCCAAGCGTAAGATCTGCAATAGTGGATTTCAGTCTGACAGTCACCAGTCTTCTTCACCACGGCCCCTGGAAGCTGACTGGAAAAAAGCAAGTTCGTGTACACTACCCTGCAAAATATGGCTGGGCAAAATTCCAGGAGAAAATTTTTAGGGTTTGAAAAATAAATAAAACACCTGGAAAAATATTATCTTGGAGTTTTCAGCATATTTGTGGCTTCTTTGGAATTAATGACTCTTTACAGTGCAGAACATTGCACTGTCTTTCAAACAGCTCTTTAAATTGGAAGAGCTATGATGCAATTCTATTAAGGATCATTCTTGATAAACCAAATTAGTTACTTGGAGTAATATTTGCTACTGTGTGTAAACAAACAGTGCAAATTAGCTACACTTGTACCCTCAGGCACATTTAATTTTAATGAGTCAATATGCTTGCCAACTGATCGAGTGTAGTTCTTTTACCTTTGGCTGAAGGATTTATCCTAATCCCTTTGTTTTTGTATAAATAGTTCTTGTGTCTAGACACAGTATCACATGCTTGTGCAAAACTCTGTATGTTTGATACTCTGTGCAGTTGATCACATTTCATCTTCTCTCTAGTAATGCACAGCTCTTTGTTCTCTTCATTAGGACACCCAAAACCTTTTTCAGTCTGTTAAATTTCTTCGTTTTTCTCAAAGGAATCAGGAGCATCCCTGTGTTTATATAAGCTGTCCAAATCCTAGCTGTGTTTTGAATTAATGACATTCCATTATCAGGCAAAGACAGGCCCGGCATGTTTTTACGACAGCTTCAAGCACCAATTATCTGGGATTTTCCAGTAAATAACCTGACTTCAAGCTAAAACTGGGATTCTGGATAGCCTACTGTCATGGGCTGGGGAAATCCCCGGCACTATTGTTATTTTTGAACATGTAAAGTCTCATTTTCCAAACACTGGGCATGCAGCTGGACACAGCAGAATTGAGACAGCGCTCGCATGTGCTGTCAGGCCAGGGACACTGCCAGACCTAGCCTCAAATCCAAGATTCCACTGAACATGTATATTCTAGGTAGAAAATAACTTCCCTGAAATAGATGAACATTTAAGACCCCCCACCCCCAAAGTCATTATATATATACACTTATCATTTTTATTCTGTGCCTGGCATTATATATTTGCTGTCTCCCATCACAAATTACATAAAGGAACAAAGAGATTTTTTCCCAGTTGGCTAAAATAAATATTTCCATGATTATAATTTTTCCCTCTTCCCAGAAACCCTATAATCAAACTTGGAATTGGTTCTGTCATAAAAGCCATGTCATGTTTCCTCCTGGACCTCAAGCAGCATGTGGTAGTGATGCTCCTAGAAGCAACAAAGTCCTGTTCAGCCTTCTCCCTGAGGAAAGCCATGGTGTATTAAAGATGTAACAAAGCCATTTCTCCTGAAAAAGGATGAAGCTCAAGGACTGAAATGAGCACTCAGTGAAGACAACCCCAAGCTGTTCTTCATCACCAAACTGTGGGCTCTGCAGGTCCAGATCAGACCAGGGAGTCTCTTCAAAACTCAAGTTTGTCAAATGCTTTGCTGAGAAGTTTGAGGAAACCTTTGGTTTATGGTAAGCAGTTCTGGATGAAGGCCAAAGCACAAAAGCCTTATTTCATTTTATCAGCAGCAAACAGAATGGTTCCTCTCCCTCCCAAAACTCCTGGGAACAGGGACTAACCTCTTTCTGCTGGCTTTATCTTCTAGCAGGATGCTGCTGCCCCAAGACCAGGTACAGTAGCTTCCTAGTACTGTCTCTCTATAACCACTCCAGGCTTTAGATATCATGAGTCCCTATGCCATAAAATTATGGGCATAGCTTTAAAATTCACATGTTTATGCAGATTGTAACACATCAGACTTTTTAATATGTTTTCTTAAGCCCCACAGTTTATATTCCCAAATTTAGTTGAAATATTCATACCATCCAGAAACCCTCATTAGCACCAATAGTTAATTTAATTTCAGTTCTTGCACAAGCAGCAATATAGAATTTTAAGAGAAAAAAAAAAAAAAAGTCTGATGATTAAATCACTATAGTTGGCCAAAGAATTGCTATCCTGGACAAAAAATCCAAGGCTGGAACAAAAAGCAGATTTTCTTATGCCACTTATTTAAGAAATATTTATTTAGTCACTGCACTTTCAGCACAATTTTCTTATTTGTCTCCCTATAAATGAACATTAATATAAATCTTTTTGGCCTAATGTTTGTCTTATTCTTGGTATCTTACCTGGTACATCATCACAATCCCTTGTTTCACTCACACCTATCAATCTGCCTGACCGTCTGCCTAGACCGCATTTGGAAAATAGCAAAATACAGTAAAAGGAGGGAAATCACCCACTGCTAGTAACCCGCGGGGAGCTACACACCAGGTAAGGGCTCGAGTTACTCTTCCTGAAAGCAAACCGACAGAATACAGCATCACTAATGCCACCTGCCAACCTCAAGAAGACTCCCCTGTTCAGACCTCTCAAATTTAGAGGCGTTATTTTGCCTGGAATAAACATCACTATTTCTTTCCTGGGCAAACTCCTTGGCTCTGTTTCAATTATTCCTTTTAAATATTAAAGAGAGGAAACCCTTGTTTTGCCTTGTCACATCCTGCCCTGTTTACACAGCATCGCACAATCCCCTTTGAGACTCCTGCTCTTCGGCAAGCCTGACGCACACGCTTCCATCCCAAGGACAAACCAATTTCTGCTCCAGCGCTGAAAAGGTTTAAAGGTTTCATCAGCTGTCTAAAGACAAGCTAGCATGACTGGCAAAGAAAGGTGCTGTCAAGCTGCTCGGCTTCCCCGCTGCTGCCCGGACTTAAAGAGGAAGAAAGAAAGAAAAAGAGAAAGCCATTTACTCGTTCCCACAGCAGAGCTGCTGGCAAGAGCTCGCTTGCTGCAAAGCCACTGCTCCCACAAATATACTCAAAAGCAGAAGAAGGCACAAGGACAGTTAGAGAGGAGACTGAAAGGGTAACTTACATTATTTAGAAAGACAGTGGGAAAGCACTGCTGCAGTTTCTTCCTTATTTTACACTGCTGGTGGCAGAGCAGACAAACAAAAAAGTTCACCTAAAGAAATGTCTCCTTTTAATTCTCTCTGTCCCACTTCATTTACTCTGGAGTCTCTCAGCCTGCAAAGATCCGACGGTCAAAAGTTTATCCCCTTGTATTTCCGAACGATATGGCCGACTTTCCTTGGACACATCCCAGTGATGCAGTAAAAATAGACAAAGGGGGGGGAGGGAGGGAAGCACCAATCTAGCTTGAGCCTGAATCTTCTTAACTCAGTGTTTTCTGTAAAAGCTGCTCTTGTGTCAGAAGCTCCATCCCTACACTAACTTGCAGAGCACGGAGTCATCCATCTGGTTTTCATAAACTGCAGATTACAGGCAAAGCAGGGAATATACACAGTCCAGTTTTAGCAGAACTCCCCGGGCACCAGCTTTACAAGTAACCTGAGGTACAAAGGCTTTGAAAATAAACAGCCAGCCCCATGCCGGGATGCCTGCCCTCCTGCAGATGCCTGACTGCTCCCCCAGGCAGCCCCCAGCAGGGGAGAGCACCACACACCACTCATGAAGGTGGCCTCTGTGTCCTACCCCCCCAAACCCCCGCAGAAAGAAGCCAGCCTTGCAGCCCTCCCTCCCAGCACAGAAGGCGGAGGAAGAAAATCCAGTGCATTGCTTTGCTTGAAATCGTTCAGGAATTTACCAAGTCATTTAGAGCAATCTGGGGTGGTTTGGTAAGCAGGGATGGGAATGCTGATAGATTTACATCCTTTTAGTGCTTCCAGGTGAGAAGCAAATCTCTTGTGCTGGGGGGCTGGTTTGCTTCGGTGGGTTTTTTCCTCTAGTAAGACAACTCAGAGTCAGCAGGCAGTCACTTGGTGAGGAGCCTCTGGGGTGACCCGATCCATTAAGTACAAGAAAGCACATTTACCAGGAGTATCACAAGCAAAACCCGATGAAAGTCCATGACTTGAAGCTCCCAAGTCTCTTTCTGCCCCTATTTTCAGTTATTTACAGGTCTACTCCCCTGATTAAGTTCAGGTACTAGAGGCTTGAGCGGTCACCTGTATTTTTTGGATACCTCGAGGCTTTTGAGTGCATACTGAAGAGCATTGTTTTCCCCACAAAAACACATCAAACCAGTTTATGTTGGCTATTTTTTCCCCCCATTATTTAAAAATAAAGTTTTTGTCATCTGCACGTTCTTTGACTTTCAAATATCAATCAAGTTTTATTTAGTCTTTAGTTTTGCCAGGAGTCTTTTGCAAGTTTTCCTACTGAGAACAATCTTACTCTGTTTGAAGAGTGAGAATCTCTAAAGGAGGCAGCTTTCTCTAAAGCAGGGGTGAGTCAGTACAGCCTGTCATTAACAAAATCAAAACACCACTCTCAACACTCTACCTAAAGTCCCAAGACTTGTAATTTGCTCTTCTCCCACTTTGTAAACAAGTGAGGTGAACTGACTAAAGCTTTTTTTTCTCAGGACTGGTATTTGCCATTAAATCAAGGGTCTTGATCCTGGGAGAGCAAATTTCCAGGTTTGGGGCCAGAAATTATTTCATGAGGTACAGCAGAGCAGCCCTTGTGTGGTTTTCTGGACATGCAGGCTCTCTTCTCCACTGTACTCTCACAATACAGGACAAGTTGAATGCCTGTTATCTTTGGAATAAGAACATTTTTTTGGTGAGACATGGTGTTAAAGTGAAGAGTAGGTGGAAACAGCCACTTTCAGTTTGTGATGCTCATGTTGACTGAACGTTTGTTCCTCCTCAAGGAGCAAAGGCATTAATTCACACTGATCTCTCAGGTACTCCAGTGTATCTGTGCTCTCAAAACCCCCCAGTCCATTTACAGCAAAGGCTGCTTTCACAAATAACACCTCTAAGAAAACTTCAAGAAAATTCAAGATTTAAAAGACCAATTTTAAATGACCTTTCATTTTCCAGGTTCATCATTCTTCCTCACCATATTTTTCTCCATGATTTTCTATTCTTCATTTCCTCTTACGTATCATCCCTGTGGGTTACCAGCACCCTGCTGTCCATAGAGAGCTCCTGCCCCCAGGCAGGCTAGCTCTGTCTCCCCTCACTATTGCCTGGATATTCCTAAGGCATCATTTGATGCCCACTTTCTCACACTTTTGTCTCCATGAAGTTTGAGGCAGTCAAGCACCATATTCCTATCTAGCATGGGGATGTTAGTTTTCTGGAGAAAGGGAGGTGGATGATATTCCTCAGTTTGACAGGGAGAGAAAATTTACTGTTGAAAGCTTCATATAGGAAAGACTGCAAGAAAGAACAGATCCGATAGGGAAAACAACCTGCTAGGAGCAACTTGCCTTCTCACAAAAATACCCCCTTCCACTTAGGATGTTTTCAAATGCCAGCTACAAAATAACCCTGTTATTTTCCATGTAAGTAGAAAACCACCCTGATTTTTCACCAAAATCAACTATGTTAGTGATGTTAGTGGGAAGAGAGTGAAGCAGGATGCAGCTTAGATATGATTATACTGATTATATGCAACTTTGTACATAGATTCTTGAAATATTTTTCTTGTATAAACCTCATTGTGTGTTCATTACAGCAAGGAAAAAGTGTCCCTCCTCTGTCAGGGGCTGACAGGTTGTGATGCACAGTAGGTGGCAGAATATTCATCTCTCTTGGCCTAGATTCTGCTTCCATCCAAGTCTAGTGTGGCTGCATTGGGATTGCTGAATTGCAAAGGAATAGAGGAATGCAACCCATTTTCCACCCTGTTCTTTTGCAGTTTCTAGTCGGTCATAGTTTAAGTCCTACATGAATCTTCCAATGCAAACAAGCTGGCAGGCTTTGTACAGACTGAAAAACCACAAGTCTGATAAACTGGGACAAATCTACCCTCAGAGGAGTTAAAGGTGAAGATCCAATTCGCTTACTAGGGATGAAAGAAAATAATGTAGATTTTGGCACTGACAGTAACCCATTTTTTAAAGATTAATTAGCTGTGATACTACAAATCATTTTACCACCGCCATTTTAAAGCCAGCACGTGGAATATTTTGTCTTTGAGTTCAGCTGGATCCAGTTGGTCTGGCCTCACTACGTATTTTATCATAGTACTTCAGCTTGGTGACCAGTGACTTGAGTTTGGCAAAAGCTTGTCCCCTTCCAGAAAGGCACATAATTGTCACCTGATATTGCAAAGAGATAATATAGTGGCATAATCCTTTGCAGCCTGCTCCTACTGTTAGGGGAGGACTGGCCTGTTTCAATGCTTTGGGTATTTTGCTTTATAATCATATAATACCAGGTAGGAAGGGACCTCAAGGATCCACTTTTAAGTGTCACTTCTACAGAAAGAAAATACACAACTCAAACAAAACCATGGTGCGTTATAACCTTGATGTCATCACTGGAGAAGCCCAAGGGCTGCTGCTGTTTTCACTACAGTCTGCCCTTGGCTGCCCGAGAGAAAAAGGAGAATAAGCAGAGCACTAAGCCACTTTTTCCCATCAACTCTCACTAACATCTGTGACCCAAGGGATCTGGGCTTGCCTGGGGCACATGATCTCTTTCCAAGCGCTTTGGTGACAGAGAGACAGGACAGGCAGCCTTTTCCCTCCTAAGCAAGCTGAAATGATGGTCCCCTTTCCCACCCCGAATCCCGCAGTGCAGGAGTTAATGGCTACACAGCATGCAGTGCACGCGTCCCAGCGGTTTTTATCAGGGAAGGTCAAATATTGGAAGGATGTCATTTCAAAAGATAAACATTAGACTGTTTTCAAAGGTTCCCTTTCCCCCTCTGGCTGTGCACTCCCACTTCTTACCTCACACTGAGGCACTTGTTGCCCCGCCAGTGAACAGATGGAGTTCATTGCCTGTCAGAAAACTGATCCACGGCAAAACGCATCCATTTTCCGCAAGGTGAGTGCAATGCATTAGCTCCCAGGGGTCCCCCGAGTGCTGCAGCTGCAGACACGGGGCATTATAACCTGGAGCAGGAGAAGAAAGAAGACTGCGAGCCAAATGCTCAAGCTGCTTATGAAAATGGACTGTGAAACAGCAGGTAAGCCCCACACTCCTGCCTGTAATCTTACTTGAACCTCTAAGTCACAGTTTTGTGGCAACTGTGAGCGCTGAACACTGCGATCCACTCAGTTTCTGCCAGCCTCATGCTTCTGCTTTGTACTGCCCTGTATCACCATTTGCTGCTCTCAGACTAACCACCAGCCCTGGCTGCTATAAAATCTTAATGTCTCAGCATTACTGCTCTTTTCACAAACTTTTATTCACGTAAGTATACTTGCTTTCTTTCAAAAGCAAGTACCCAGGAAAGACTGATGTAATACATTTTCATATGGCTGCATTCAAGAGAAGTTCTGAACCAAAAGTAATGTGTCCAAATCCCTCTTTTTGTTTGAAAACATCGTTCATCCAAGAACCAGAAATGTTACCGTGTGACCAGTAACACAAAGAAATGAGCACATGAAGAATCACAGCAAACAGTTCAAAAGCAGCTCTGGGTCTGAAGTCAGTTCACAAGATATGTGTTGAATACTGAACACTTTGTTTGCCAAGAGAAATAGAAAGGGCTACATTTTCTAAAAAAACCCCACCAAAATAACCAAAGAAAATTACCCTATTTCTTGGCTTAGTCCTTCTCTGACCTTGCCTGGAGCTATCCATTCTTACAGCACACAAAGGGCTAGTATGTGCCTGGGTTAGCCTGGACCTGTCCTACTTTCCTGCCTTCAAGTACATCAAGAAAGAGGAAAAAGAAGGCCTTTGCACTGAAGAACCCGAGACTCTAGGGGAGAAGGAACAGCACGTTGTTTCTCAGACTGCAAGCACTGGCTTCTAGTGAGGAAGGCTGAGTGTAGGAGGAGAATGTGATGATGAGTGAAAGGCTCTGGGGAAGCTTTAAGGACTGTGAGGCAGGGACAACAAGTATGGAACACAGAGGTTGAGAAGGTTGGGATCTGGAAAGGTTGGGATCTGGAAAGCTTGGGAGGGAAAAAAGTGGTGCTCTAGGATGGGAGAAGATGAGCTGCGGCAGAAAGGTGAAGATGCTGTGAGCTATGTGGCTGGGGCGGGGAACATGGATAACAGGGAGGAACTAGATGCTCTACACTGGCATGAGCTGGAGATTGGGTCTAAGGATGAGGGGCCTCAAGTTAGGGGACACTAAAAGCCAAAGTGAAAGGCTGAGAGGCTTGCAGCTGTGCAAGGCTTTGGGGCAGATGGGAACACAAGGTTATCTCTTCTGGGAATGGCCCAATTTACATACCTGCACACATACACAAGAATGCTCTTCTTACTCACAGGATCACCTCTCCTCACTCCCGCATCGCCCTCTTTTGAGGTCAGAGTCCCAGCAGCCCTGGCTCACAGTTTCCCGTCTGTGTGTTGGAGTGCGACAGCGTAACATTTTCCACCAGGAACCAAGGAAATGTGCTGATATAGCTTGAAACAGCTCTGGCTCCCAAAGTGTACGTGAACGTCAAGCATAGATTTCAGAGTAATATGGGAGAGTGGCTGTCAGGAGAAGATGATGGGGAAAAGGTAGAGAGGGAGGAAGATTTCTTTGGACAAATGAAGGTCATATGAAGGCAATGTCTGAAAACTGTAATGTGCTGAAAGTTCAGATACTGCAGTGCTGGAGTTAATATTAACCCCATAAAATACCTATCAACATCCTCTTCCACATTCAAAAACTTACTGAAAAGAAAGCCAAGGGTACCACTCTAAAGTTAAGCATCCCAATCAAAAATCAGAAATTAAGTTATGCACATCAGAAAAGATTGTAATTCTCACAGTCTTATTTCAGTCCTTAAATAACCAATCCCCCTACTGCCATTAGTGGGAGTTTTTCCAGAGTAAGACCTGCAGAATCCATGCCAGGATCCTACTATAACAAATGAAAAATGTGACAGCGAGGGTACACCAGGTGGTTGTACTATACCTTAGGGAGCATTAGGGAAGGTGTCAACTGATGATGCTGTGTAAGGAGAAATATATCAGGGAAAAATGGAGCCCCAGTACGATTTGATTTCATGGAGAAAGCCACAGTGCAATCCTTGAATCTTAATGGATGCTGTGATTCCTGGTTTCACATGCTGTGAACCAGCAGTGCTAAGAGGAAAAGGCCGATGACAGCTGCAATAACTTACTTCAGACAGCAGCAGCCAGGACAGAATACAGCAAGCTACCTGCTCAGTTATGGACATTTTATGCTATGGGCCTAAACTGCTGCTTTCTTAGACCTTTCCACAGCTACACAGGCAAAAAAACCCTGAAATATTTAGAAAGTCCTTCATAGACGAAGGAGCAGTGGCATCTCTGATAGATCTAGAATATTTCCCACACTTGAGCACTTACAGGGATACAATTTGCTACCTGGGCCTGAGAGAGGTGAGCTAGAGAAGAGTCTGGTTAGGCCACCTGGCAGCTGCAGTTAATCTTATACCAGTGCTATATGTACTCTGTAAGAAGGCAGTTTGCACAACTGTGCCATTTACACACTATCAAAGTGAAGTAGCAGTGCAGAGAGCCTGTTCTGTAAGCATTTTCCATTTCTTAGAACCAACCAGTGTGTTCCACTTGAGTGGCAACAACATCCCTTCCCCAGAAAAGAATTTAATACCTAGGAAAATGGACCTCATTAAAAACCCACAGTGAAAGATCTTTAAAGCTTTCATAGGTATGGGTGAAAGTTGAGATGTTAGCATGGAAGATGTTAGTCAGAGGGTTCAGATTTAAGAGAGAGGACAACTTATTGAAGGAGGTTGAGGAAGGGATGATTGAAAATCTCAACCTTGATCCCTAGAGACCTGGTGGTGATTGATTTTACAAGGAAGTCTATCCAAACCTGACAGAAGGCTGCCACAGCTTCTTTTTAGGCCCTCAAACTTTTTCCTGTTACCTGGCAGTTCAGTTTTCTGGTCAGACTCAAAATGCTGATGGAAGGCAGGTGGCACATTATGGTATTTCACTCACAGGCTCTCTCATATCACAGCCTTAACTAATGTGTCTCAAGCATATAGGACACATCAGCAGAGCACCTGCTAACAAAGCAAAACCCTGAGGTTAAAAGCACCCCCAAAGCCTCTGGCTTTCACTAAGAATTCAAATGCTCAGAGTTTCATCAATTACAGCTCCAGTAATTCAAAACTCTAATCTAGAGAACTGTTCTTTCCCAAGAGATCAATCAGTTCTGGAAGCTGGTCTGACATTCTCAGGGGTAAAGAAGGGGAAATCTAGTAGACCAGATTCAACATCACAGGCTTTGTAGTCTGGTAACCAGAAGTATATTTGGGAAATACTGGTAAGAGGTCATGGCAAGAGGTCAGGGTTTCAGTCAGCCCCAAATTAATACCTTCCATTAACCACTGAATAACTGAACACCAGCTATATTGCAAATGTGCCTGCAGACAAAAGTCTCAGCTGCAGGAAGATGTTGGCAAGGGATCCCCCAATCAACATATAGTGCACCTACAGAGCCACGGGAGGAAAATTAATTGCAGTAAAAACAGCCCTAGGAAGCAGATGTTCTATATCCAGCTTTCTTGCAGATTTCATTTCCCTCTTTTGCAGATTGAGGATGATATACTTATCTGCTTCCCAGGCAATTGGAAAGCTCAGTTAATGAGCATTAGTAAATCACTTGATACTGAGATGATAGGCAGTTTTGGAAAACCAAGAGGAGTTGTAGCATACGCAGTTCAGAGTAGTCAGGATTTTTAGGAGAGATGTTGAATCAGCAGCCTGGTTTAGCAATCCTTGTGAATACATCTTGAAAATTCTCTCTCTGGGAGGAAATGAAATCAGTTTTAATCTTCTGCCTGTTTACCCTGGTATAAATCAAACAGGAACAGTCTGCCTCTGCAGAGCAAGCCATGTTGCACTGAGCTCATGATGCACAAGGCAGTTCTTTCTTTAGCTGAGACAATGTGGTAAGCATATTGATTATTCCTAACTATGTACTGAGAGAGCACAGCAAAAACTCCTTGATGCCTGATGTGTATCTGATGGGTTTCATTCTAACTTGAGTCCTGAGATCCTGCTTTCTCAAGCTATAGACAAAAAACAATTTCATTTTCATCTTTACTGATCAAGGCTTAGAGAGAGTGACTGAAAACCTCTGGCTTGTGTTCACAGCCTGGCACAGAAGCAGCTTACTGCTGTAATTAGCTTTAGTTCATACACTGCCACACATGCACTGTATTGCTGTAGAAGAGGCTCTGTCTCAAAGCAGAACATCAAGACCCATCTAGTTTAAATGCACTACGTACAATAGCTGCCCATAATTTGACCAGTTT
The DNA here is from genome assembly GCA_013399075.1 of Chloroceryle aenea. NCBI lineage: Eukaryota > Metazoa > Chordata > Aves > Coraciiformes > Cerylidae > Chloroceryle > Chloroceryle aenea. The sequence continues at coordinate 518,391 of VWZY01011039.1, forward strand.
TATTTGAAAGCTTCTGTCTCTTAGCCACTGCTTCCCACAGATAATATTGCTTGAGTGGTCCTCTGCAATTCAAGACTCATTGAATGATGCAGTCCTTAAAAACATTATAGCTGAGTAAGAGAGTTGAGCCAAAGGTTTCCAGACTGCATCGGGGCTGTCTGCAGAAGCTGTGCACAGCCCCAGAACACAAGCAGCATGGCAGAGATGAGGGCACAACCCCCAGGGCATCCCCCCGTTGGGTACATCCCCAGGGGGCAAGATAGACAAGCTGAAAAGAACATGGCATCAGGCCTTGCTTTGGATTTGCTTTTATTTTTTTTTGGCAGGACTCGAGGCTAACAAAAACCTGATTGAAACTTAGAAGTGAGGTTTTTCCTGTGATTTAAAAAAAGAGGTGTAACAAACATGCTTATTTACAGTGACAGCTTCTCCCCCCCAGGTTCTTGAACTCAAAGCCTGAGCTGAATTTTCTGAAGATTCTGGCACTTCTGGTTCAGGAGAGAGCTAAAGAAGTGGTACCCTGGAGGAAGGACCGTTCTGGCAATATCAAAGTGGTGTCATAGTGCCATACGGGATGTTTCCAGCCATGCCAAAAGAAGGAAGAACTAAACATTTTGCTACGGCCTATTCTGCTTGATGCTTCGCAGTTTTGAGCTCAGAGCAGTTTGGATAAGCAGCCAAATCATGAGGTATTTCTCTCACCCTGTGAGGTGCACACAGGCTTCCCTAGAAATTACTATTCACATAATCTGGATAGGATTTTGTCTAATAAATGAAAGGAAGAAAAAGAAATAATCTAGTACAGTGACCTCAGTAACTGGCTGTGAGTGCTGACACTTTGCTCTACGGTCATGGCAAAGTCACTAAATCTGTTGTGTCTTCATTCTCTTCTTTTATAAAATAAGATCAATAGATGAGCTCCTCAGCTGCCACACAAAATCTGGGCACAGAGCTGCCAAAACCTAAGAGGCAGACTAGTTCTGAGTCTGCATGTGTCCAGCTCTGACAGGGGTGTTAAGATTATCTTTGCTGGCATAAAGGGAAAAAGTGTGAAAAGTCCATGAATATTTGCAGTGCAGGATGAAGTTGAAGAATGCTGTGCCCAAAGACAGAATATTTTATTTCAAATTCTGAACATTAGAAAGGACATGTTAAAGACACAAAATGTCAAGCTCATTCAATCTCTACAGCCTTTTGCTGAGGGGAGCTGCGAATGTTTCCGAAGAGCAGGCAGCAAAAAGGACTGCAATCTCTGAACGTGACTGCTTTGTCTGCTGCTGGGCATAGATCTTAGAACACGACAGCACCTATCAGCATTTGTGGGAGCATTCATTTTATAGTAGTCAATTTCTAGCCCTTTTATGAACAATGCTACTTAGGACCTTGCAAAAACTGCTGCTGTTTGAAAGACGCCTGGATGATCAAATACTAGAAATGCAGCTAAAGAGAACTAGATGCAGGTTAATTGAAGTCATATATAACAAAACCAAAAATAAGAAAGAAAGAAAAAAAGTTAAATCACATGAAATAACCTGGCAAGTTTAAATAGGTTGTGTCCCTGCTGACTCCTTCCCTCTCGCCGCCCAGGCAGGTCTCATTGGAGATTGAAATAGTGTAGCCCTCGTAGTCATGACACTGCATACAAAGTAGCTGCTCTTTTACTTCACACAGAGGAAAACACTTCACTGGCTGACTCTCTGAATGACAGCACCTACCTGCCTTGCTAAAACACGCCCTTAGTCTCAGGAGAAAAGGCACAAGGAGACAGAAAGCTACTTACTGGCGTTCCATAGAGTCCAGGCAGCAGCATCGGAGACTGAAATGGGCTGTGCTTGTGATGAGAAGATTGAACTCCCTGCAGCATTCAGACAGTTGGTCCCATTGTGGCCATCAGGCGGCTGAGTTAAAGGGTGGCCTTGCACAAACATAAACAGCTTGTCAGCACAAGCCAAAGAGGCGGGCCTGCCCTGCCAGCCACAATGCAAGCCCAAGATTAGCTTCTTCGCATTCTGGGTGTTCAAGATATTGTGTTTCATTCTTAAGTAGGGGAACAGGGACTGAGGAGGAAGGGCTGGTGCTTGACGGTTTGCTGCTAAGCAGTTAAATGCTTAAGGTGGAAGGGAAAAAAACAACCCAAAAGAAACTAGTAAAAAAAATAATCAGTAAGTCCCTTCAGGAAAAGCACATATATTCTGCATATTTATACAAGCACTTTGAGAAAACCCACAGGCATTCCCAATGCATTGTTCCCCTTTTGTCAATCAAACAAGCAAACAAAAAAAAAAGGTGGATTAGGTTTAGCCCATATTCATTGTAAAGAAGTTTCACTTGCTAAGTCTCTGATTGTAATTACCTCCAACCTTTTTCTTATTCTCATCCCTCCTAACACACTTTGATTGCTGACACTGGGGTTTCTCACTGTCACAAATGTCTTACCCTGACTTTCCTGACCTGACCCCCCAACCTTCATCGATCCTCCTATGATTGCTTCTCTTCACATCCATCTTAACTGCTTGTTCTTGTGGTCCCCAACTGCCTGAAAGGGCACGGTCACAACACAGGCACCTTAGGGTAAGGTTCTGTGAGACAGCCAAGATGATCTGCTGACTGACTGCTGTCAAAAGGGCAGGAGTTGACTCTCCTCTCCAGCACTACACCATGTCCCCCTGTCTGTCCCCACCCATCATTTCAAGGAAAATTAATGTAGCACAGAAGCAACCACTTCTGTCAGGTTAGTGATCCTATGAAAGAGATGGAAGAGGTGAATACTCCCTGAAAATTAAGCTCATTCTGACCTTGCCTCAGCCATCTATGATTCCACCTGTCTCACCAAGTTCCTCTCTCCTTTGTTGGTTGAATTGAATTGTTCCTAGTTAATTGAATCCCTGCTTCCAGCTGCCGATCTCATTTCATCCCAGCGCTGCCCTAGTTTCTTATGCCCCTAGCTTGGCTGTGAGGCCTGTCTGCCACCAAAATCAGACTCATCGAGTCTCTTGTAATGACTTCTTGAATAAATACCATGCTTTGTTCTTCAGCCTCAGCCTCTTTGAGCTCTTTTCTGCTTTGGAAATACTTTAAATCTTCCTTAAAAAAAAAACCCATGCTATCTTTTGGGCTTTCATTGTTTTTTTTTCCCTGACCTTTCTGATTCATTCTTCTCTCAGCCTCTACCTCTTCATCTCTCACACTCCCAAGGCACCATCTCCTGTTATATTCTATCCAGCTTTTAGTATTTGCTTGTGCTTGTACCACTTTCACACCAATGATTTATAAGCATGTATTTTTATTTTTCAGCTTTCTGCTTTTGTCTGGTCCCTGCAGTGTGTTTTAAGCACACTGTATCCCATGCTTTGACAGCTCCAGATTTTAAGACCCTTTTCTGAAGGTAAATTAAAGCAGTCCTATCACACTACATTCATTACTGTACAGTCTTGGCACAAGTCATTTCCCTCCCCCTCTTTCTTAGCAAAGGAGCTGAGGCCCCTGCAGAAGCAGATGCTGAAGTTAGCACCTCGTTCAGATGGGCAGGCATATCTCAGCTCTCTGGCTTCTGCTGACAGGCTGCACGCGAGTTCTGACACATATCTCTGCATCACAATGTGCTGGGGGCACGTTTGCAAGTTTTTCTTCACAGCGAGGCATACTAGGCACGTTCTTCCATGATATCTGAGATCCTGGTGCAATTGCGTGGCTCCATCAGCTGCCACCCAAGTGTATAATCCACGGTGCTTACACTTTTATCCAGGTTTCCTGCTTAGTTAACCCTGTACTACCCACAGGAACAATATTACTTTACCAGCACTCTCTTCTAGCATTTTACCATGTTAATCTCCACCCAGACCCACTGTGTGACCACTGTATTTGATAACTTTGTTTTGATTACTTGATCTTATTCCCAAGGCACCTACAGTGTTCTCCACAAAAAAAATCAGCAGCTGAGGTCATCTCTTGCTCCATACCCCAGCCACATTGCCTACATCCCCAAGAAAGCCATGCTTTCTTGTCCTGAGCTTCCAGGCCTTTTCAGAATTTCTCCTTTCTTATTGATCCACTCCCACAGCTCTCTTCATCACAAGGCTGTCTTTTCAGCTTCCTTTCTTCCTACAAAGCTCTCTTTTTTCACCTTGTCCTCTAGGCAGAGAATGCCCTGCTTCATCAAATCGAGCTATCTGATCTTTTTTCTTTTTGTCAATCTATGTGTCACAAAATATAGAATATATAGAAAATACCAATAAATAGCCAATAAGTTGCTCCAGAAAGAGAAATGTTTCATATAAATGCACTAGCAATTTTCTCTCTATTAACCATATACCATAGGTTATGCACCTTACACTGTTACCTTCTTATGGCAAAGGACAGGCAGCAAAAGCTCTCGGTGGATATGGATCAAGCATCCAAACACTGTACATGAAATTGCAGAAAGGCTGATGTGAAAAGACTGTTTGTAGATGCTTAAGGGGAAGCAACCTAGCTATTGCATTTTTGATTCCCATGGCAATTTATTCACGATGCTAATTCAGCACAGACACAAATAAAGAAACAAAAGAGAGAGCGAGAAGGAGCTGATTTAGTGGACTATGTTGAAAAGGCACATTTTGGAGAAAGTCACCCTGGGTATCACGCCTGCGACTCCACTCGTGGAATTATGCCAAGGTTGAAGCTGCCCCTTTGTCCTTAAGCCTTGTATGATGCAGGAAAATTGTTACCAGCACTGCCAACGGTACCAACCCAGGCACCAAGTGACAGCTCACAGACCAGCTTTGGCTTGCTGGGTATGTTTCTCAGACAGGTTGATGATCTGACTCATCTCCCTGCTATGGTAAACACTGCAAGAGCCAGCGGAGGGAGGCAATAAACACGTGTGGCTGGAAGGAGGAGAGGGAAGGAGGTGAAGACCAGAATCACCACCTTCTTTTTTGTAAGCTGGCTGTCATTCCCAGAAACTACCATACATTCTGGGGTGATTCCTAAAACTATGAGCCCCAAAAACTTGCCACTCAAGCACAAGGTCCCAGAAGCTCCTGTAACCAAGGGGTTCCTTGTTTGATTTCCAGCAAACACTAAAATGTGTTATTGAAAAGTACTTTTCAAGGGAAGGTGAGACTTCATTTTAATTAAATGCAAGTTTCTGAAAACAGAAATAATCTGATTTCCTGGTGGGGGGGGAAGTAAAAATGGATAGGAGAAAGAGTCTGATGGGCAAAGAAAGGAAACAGGAACTTAACATTGACCACTACATAGGTTGAAAGCTCCAAGGAGTAGCAGTTTTAACTCTGTCCCCTTCCATATTCCTTATCCATCCATTTGGCTTCTACCATATATTGTTTGCTTGGTAAAACTGGGGCTCGCTCTTTCCCCTTTTGTGGCCTCAGCCTAGCCTCACTCTGCCCTTTCTTCTCAAAACACAACCCCAGCTGGATGCCATTTTGCCTGTCCTCTGTTTCTCTTGGGGGCCAACAAGAAACCTCAGGCCCCCTGAGGCTCAGCCTGACCAGTTCATATCCATGCCTCTGCTGGGAGGAGACCTCTCCTGCTTTTCCAGCAGTAGCCACAGATGCTGCAGAATAGAGTGGAGTGAGAAATTTTTTCTCATGTTTTACTGGCCTGATTTCAATTATAAAGTGGGTCACAAGTTATTCCCAGAGAGCACACAAGCTCAAGTAAAGAAAAACTTTAGATAGTGACAAAAAAAGTGAAACTGTAGATGAATTGCTTCATTTTTCTTTAAAAAAAAAAAAGGAAAACGAATGGTAGACATGGCAAGGGGAAGAGAGATCATGTGCAGATGCAGCACACTAACGTATGAGGCTGCAAGCAATGGGAACTTGGGCTTAGTCCCAGCTCTGACCATGTGCATTTTGATCTTTGAGCTCTTGGACCATTTCCTAATTGGAGAGCCAGCGACACACTGTGGAACTATTTAACCCTTTGGTGGTGCCTCATGAGGTCTATCAAATGCCAGAAAAGACCCTGGGGATGCCTCTAATCCCTGGAGGCCACATCTGACTGCAGGAAATATCCCTGTGCTCCATGTGCTTAGTGAAACAACTGCTGTCAGCATGTCCCTCTTCATGGCTCTCTACACAGAAAGGCCAGGCTTACTCCCTGCTGCACTGCTGAACGTTGCTGGAATCTCCCCCTCATCTGCCAGCCCCCATCCAGACTCTGCTTTTCTTCAAGGCTTGCTATGTCCCCTCCAGGCTCATCAGTAACACCACACCAAGGATCAGATCAGAGATACCCGCCTGGAACTTAAGAGTGTAAATAATGCCACATTACACACTCAGACTTGCTGTGACACAGGAGTGGAAAAGCAGCAGAGTACTGTCAAACAGTAACTGTAACCAAAAAAACAAACATCATAGCATTAGAAGCTGTGTGGAAAGAAACAAGCTGATACACCTCAACAGCTGTTGTATTATTTCTATCCTATCTGACTATCACGGGTGCTCTAGTTAGATTTGGGCTAGTGATTTCATCTTCTATACCCCTCTTTAAAGTGGTAATATTATGTCTTACCTATTTCACACAAGTGGATGTAGTTACAGTGCTTTCAAGCTCTGGCTGAAGACATCTTGGACATACAGACTGTTGCATTATTGATTTGAGAAATACATCCCTTGAAAGCCAATGGCTTTGTTTAAAATTTCCTGCCACCTCTAAGGTCACTCTTTCCAAACACACTAATAAAAGGAGAGACACCTCCAGAAACTACAGGCACAGTGGGTAAATATTAACTTTGGGGTTGCAGAGCACAGTAAACCTACAAGCCTAAATTCCACCTCTGCGAGTTTTCTCCCTATTTTCCTTGAGTCTCAAGACCTGATAAGAAGTGGTTCACAGGCCCTAATTGCCACCGAGCTCAGAGGAGGCCTTTCAAGTCCAAACCCCTGTTTCATTTGCCTTTCACACATGCTCTACCTTCCTTGCAGACTAAGGGCCTCATTTTCTCAACTCACCTGATGGTCTGGTAGCCTGTTTTTGAGCCTCAAGCTCTGTCTAGGCTGCACTGTGACAGCAGAGTAGCCAGAAATATCAAAGATAGCTCTAAAATAGCTGCCTAGTATGTGTGTAGGAGAGAACTCAGTCTATCAGCAAAGCAAATTAGCCTGTCTTGGACATGATACTGGCTTCTCTACTCAGGCTGGCTCTAAGGTACTTCAAGCCCTGTTATACTGCACCACAGGCACTTCTCTTCTCAGATATTCTGGATGAATCTAGGCACAGCATTTCGATTCCACTGGTGTCCACAGGTGATTCATGCACTTCTAGGGGGATTTTTCAGCCAGTGCTGAAACACCCCTTAGGTCAGCTTTAGAGTTCAGGGGAATATTTCAGAAGGACAGATGTTCTGGCTTTGAAGCAGACCTACATTCAGAGTGTCGGGTACTTCCACAAAGAGCCACCGACACCAACAGTGCAGACATCAACCCTAATTTCAAATTACAAAACAACTCCTCTCCCAGGAATGTTTTTCTAGATAAATAAACATTTCCAGCAGCATCTTCAGAACAGGCAAATTGGTATGAAAAAATAAGTATTATTAGGTATGACTCAAGGTATGCAATAAGAAATAGCTTCCCCAGTTCCTTCACACTTCTGTGGGCTGAGAACTCACACAGAAGAACTCAAGGGAGGCCTTCAAAAGGACTCTTTTGTGAAGACCTTGCTGTCATTTGACAATTAGATATGATTAATTAGAAGGCTGCCTTCAAGACAGCAGTGGCTCCTGCTCCCATTCTAAACTCCATTCATCTTGAACTCAGCAGTAAATATCCCGTTTGCTTCTTTGGCACGGAACCAAAACTCTGCATCAACAAGAGCAAAAGCTGCTCAGAGACCGGGGGGTATTTGCCCATCACAGGAAAAATGCTCGGATCAGCAATGCAGTGACCTTGGTTGAGAGGAAGCAGTTTAATACGGGCCTTCCTTTTAAGCACACGAGAACTCCCGCTGATTTCCCTGTCACATCAATCAGGTCATCCCCGGGTTTAGCCAGGAACTAAAAGGAATTAACTCCCTTCGCACACCCACACTTACCCTGAATAATGGCCAGAGGGGTCTGGGCCTCACGGTACAGCTGTGGCTTGTCCCTCCCCACTCCCAGTGTGGATCAGCACTTTGCCTCTCCTTGAATGAGGCAACCCGTGTGCCTTATGTCGTCTGCCTGCTTGCTGGATTGGAGTGAGTGGGATGCTAAGGGAAGTGCTATACCCAGCTTACCTCCACACCCCTTTTCCACCCAGCAAGCCTAGAGAAAGTGTGCTGGTTTCCTAGCATGCGGAAACACTTCAATAATTTCAACACTCAGAACTGCAGAGGCGTGACAAAGGTCAGAATCCTTCGCTTGAATGAACAAATGCTTTTAAAAGGTGGTGATGTGCACTTAGAGAAGCCCACGAGCAAAGAGGACAGCCCAAGTTTTCAGCATCCTCACATACCAGGCTAGGAAGAGGGAATTTTGATGAATTCCAGGTATTCTCAAGTCGGGTTCCTGGTGATTACCCATTCTCCCATAAAAAGAGGGCCACCCCAGTTCTCAAGCAAAGCTTTGTTACAGAGGTCTGCTGAACAGCAGGAGAGGGAAAGACCACCCTAACGTGAAATGACATTACTAACTTGAGCCATGCAGGAGAACCCTATTAAAATACAAAAGTCCCCTGATCCAAGTAGCATATGGCTAAAGCTGTCATGCAATCAGAACCAAACCACCCCCATGTCTGGATTTCATTATGCCATGCCATTTTATAGCAGCCTAAGAAAACTGAATTGGGAGTCAAGATAATCCCAGAGTAATTCTGCAGTCAATCACCCATCTAAGAACCTAGATAAAAAAGGATAACAGATAATATCAGGAGACCAAGCATCCAAATGTTCTTACTGAAGACAAGACCAGCAAACAAGTCTGTAGACAAAGGGCTCAGTGCAGAGTGAGAGCAACAAAGTGCTATCACAAATTTCTGTATGGGCTATAAAATTCAAGCAAACCTGCTGTACTAATGCACACTGAAAGAATGGGGTGCTGGGCAATGTGCTCTCACTGATCTGAAAAGGAATTAATGGAATGTTAAAATGCTTCATAAATATATATATATAATGAGTTCTGGAAATATTGAAAACCAATTCAACACAGAAAATATTTCTATGAGATTGTATGTTTATATAGCAGGTGATGGGGGAAAATCTGCAGAAGAACATACTTGTGATTAGTAGGGAAGTACAAAGGACACAAGAATTAAACATGACATTTACTTTTTGTTTCAATGAGAGTATAAAATCAATTAAATGATGTACTTTTATTGCAAACAGAGACGTCTGTATAAATTTCTTGCAAATGTTAACTGAGGGGAAGGGACTTAAAAGTCTTTTGAAATATTACCAGGTGAGCAAAGATGTCTGGGGATATTGTGTATTCTGTATCAAGCAAATAAAGAAAGAAAACTGCATATGCAAAAGCAATACCAGTTCTGTCTACATTAGTAAAGGCTTTATGAAGATAAGGAGAATAAATAAAATTCAAATCTCTATCACCTTGATCCAGCATAGCTGTGTCATTTTAATATGAAACCAGCTCCACCAGCCTGGTTTTTGTTCTATTTTTTCAATTCCCATTTAACCCCCCCCTACTTCTTTCAGCATTCAGTGTTCTCACTGCTCTGGAAGTAATGGATATGGTGCCTCATTCCTTGGGCAAGGGCTCCCTGAGTTCTGTTCAAACAGTCACAGCTGCCTGACTGCAGGCCAGTGCTCTACCAGGGCCTTTGTGTTGACCCCGTCTACGACGTGGATTAAAACATGGATTGCACGCCGTGGTTCTGTTTGCATGCAAGGAACAAACTCTGTTGTGAGGTAATATTGTGCAGTACCTGGCATCTGGATGAGCAGCAGGCCTCGGAAATTTCTGTGTGTTTGCTTGTGTTTTTCTGCGTGCTTGTCAAGATCAGCAGTGAGGCACATTGGAAAGGGGGCTTCTTGCTTTGGGAGGATGGCTGTTTGCTTTCTGACTCAAGCTCAAGATGGGAGAGACCTCACAGAAGGCAGCAATGATCATTGCAATATAATTGCTAAAATTAAGCAGTTGCTTGAATTAATGCAGTAATTTTAAAGGACAGGTTAAAGACAGTAAGAAGCACAAGTTGTCCAGAAAGGAAGCTCATCCTGCAGCCAGTCCCACTGCCATCCCGAGATACGACGAGGCCTAAACCAAAACCCCATGCGAAACCCTTGATATTCCAGAGGATCCAAGAGCAGTAATGTGCACAATTCAGAATAGCAGGACATGGGAACTCTAGAAAGGAAATACTCTGCAGATTCAACAATCTGTTTAACTCTTGAACAAAGGAAAAAGTGATTTTTTTCCAGTAGCATTAAAACAAACAAACAAAACCACCACAACAACAAACCTGAAGATGTATGGACCAATTTTTCCCTTCCTTTTCACCCTCAGCCTCTCCAGAGTTCCAATACCACTTCTTGGAAGAGGTAGACCCCAAAGAGATATTTAATAGCATCCTCAAAAGAATGAGCTACCATTCAGATCTCGTCACAGCTATACTTAAGACCCTCCTTGCTACGTGGAGGCACTGAACGCCATGATGTCTGCCCAAGCAGCATTCTGTTGTCAAGTGTGCATTTTTAGTGCATTTGATCTCCCTGGAGATCTCTGAACATGTTTAAAAAACAAGTGGACATAGCACTGGAGGTCATGGTCTAGTGGATAGAGAGATGTTGGGATGAAGGTTGGACTTGATGATCCTAGAGGTGCTTTCCAACCCTAATGATCCTATGATAGTATCATCTGTACACGTGGTATTTCCTATTTCTCCATGAAGTGACCTTGCCTTCAGCAGTTAATAGATTGACAGTCTTCACTGGCTGGAGTGAAATTTTTCATGCTAGTTGTTCTCCTCATTAAAAAACCATCAGCCAAAATCACCAAGTTATTTCTGAGAATAAGACTAAGAAAATCAGATTGCTTTGCATGATAAAAATTCTGGTGCCTTTATCTGAGAACCATTAAAATTCTCTGCTTTGCAGTAGAAGCCTGAACAAAAGGGAGAGGCTTTATTCCAGAGAATGTATTTGTAAAAATCACATTACCCTGTACACTAACTTCACTGTGTCCTGACAAATACTCACTTGGGAGATGGATTTTTTTCTGAGATACAGGCAGCTTTCTTTCTGTCCCTTCCTAATGTTTGTGCAGCATACCACTGATACTCAAATGCATTTTTTTTATGCTGAGGGTGTATTGACATGAGAATGTTTGTAGCTATTTATGTTTAGACTTATTTGACACTCATTAACAGAATTACAGAATCAGAACCACAGAATGGCTCAGGGAGGAAGGATCCTCTGGGACTAATCTGGTCCCAGCCCCCGCTGCTCAAGACCAGGTCCAGCCAGGTTTTGAGTATCTCTAAGGATGGAAACTCTACAGCCTGTCTAGGCAAACACAGCCAATGCCATCACTCTCACAGTGAGAAACTGTTTCCTGATGCTCAAGGCATCACCTTCTGTGTTTCAGTTTGTGCCCATTTCCTCTTGCCCTTTCACTGGGCACTACTGAAACCAGCCTGTCTGTCCTCTTTACACCCTCCCTTCAGGCATTAGCACATGTTGAGAACCTCCCTGAAGCTTCTCTTCTCCAAGATGAACAGTGCCAGCTCTCTCAGCCCTTCCTCAAAGAAGAGAAACTCCCATCCCTTCATCATCTTCATGGCTCTTTGCTGGACTCTCCAGTATGTCCATCTCTCTTACATACTGGGGAACCTAGAAACGGACACAGGAAAGAACTCCAGGTGTGGCCTCACCAGTGCCAAGTAGAGGACCTCTCTTGATCTGCTGGCAATACCTCTCCTAATACTAATATTTGAAGATATATTGAAGAATATTTGATGCTAGCTTTTGATACCAATTAAAGACGTGTGTACTCATTGTAAAAACAGGTAATGGGGCAAATCCCAACTGTTTTTCTTTTCCATCAACAAACCACTACAACATCTATAACTTATAACACACATCTGGATTTGGGCACAAATTTTTTTGGTCAAAGAGAATGGAATAAACCTCAAGAAAGAGATTTGAGGAGACCAAACAATGTACACGTTTCTTATGTGACAAGGCCTTTCCATTAAGGAGACTGATTTCTCCCCTGCTATGTAGCAAGCCTCAAACAATTACAAAGAGAAGACTGATAACATGCAAAGAGATAAAAATAGAAACCCTGCTCAGGTAGATATTTTGTTCCAAGAAATAAAAAAACCTATCAAATACTCTGTAAAGTCCTCTAGAGATAGCAGTATTGCAGTCAAACTTACATAAAGGGTTGCACCAGAGACAGCCTGAAGTATAAAGCTTGCAGCAGAGGGAGATTCTAAAGAAGAAACATCAAATTCAGCTCAACCAAAAGAGGATGTATTAAATTCACAAGCCACTGAAGAAAACTGTCTGGCAGGATACATATTCCCATAGGCAGCTCTCTCAGAAGACAGGTCCTTTACATAGTGCCCTACAAAAAATTCCCAGACATGAAATACTGCTCTTTTTATTGCCTACTACACAAACACTATTTCCTCAGGGCAGCTCCTTCCCTATTTACACTTATGTAATCAGCTCAAGACCTCATGGTGGCCAAGAAGTGGGTTTTGCAGGTGAGCAATAGTGGAAGGTCTTGGTCCAGACAGAGTCAGTGGAATCCATTCAGTGAATGAAGCCAAATGAATGGAAAAAAAAGAGAATTGCCTGTCACTGCATTTCTCCAAGTTGGCTCTCAGTGGGAGCATACTTTATAGCAAATAAAATGGCAAACAATTGTTCGCAGCAATAAATGAGCCATTCATTGTGCCTTTTGGAATATGATGGATGGAGTTTTTTGTACCATCCACACCCCAGCTGCACTCTTTATCAATTCCTCCTTCATGAAAGTTGTGCTATTTGAGCATCTGTTCTGAATCAGTAGATAAACAAACCACTGTGGACTTCTTTGTACACACACCCATTGACAGACAACCCTATAGAGAGACAGCAATCCGATGACCTAGAGAATTGCACTCTCTGTGATAGGCAGCCCTACACCTACTTTTAATCTCCATACCTGATTAAACCAATCAGTTGAAGGGGTCTCTTGAGCTCTCTTTATAAATTCCTTTCCTTAGGTATCTCACCAGAAGCACAGAAGGTGACACAGATATTGTGCCACTTGTTGACACGTCAACACTCACACTTCCTCGGTGACAAAGGGAGGGGAAGTATATCTACATGAAAAGGCTTTCCAGGTGATAGGGTCGTGGGGGTCTCTGCTGCTAAAGGATCTACTAACAGCTCCATAAATCAGAGCTGCATAACATCAGCATCAAAGTTTCCTTCTCTCTGCCCTTCGCAGCCCTTGCAATCAGGTGAGGACCTCTCCGTGTCCTCACATCTTCAAGAATAAAGCAAAGCAAAACCTTTCAGAAGACATTTTAAGGACAGAACCATTTGTAAAAGCATTATCCTAAGCTAATAATGTGGCATTTTGTTGCCCCAAGAGAATAAACTTGTACTTTCTGAGAAATTAAAGTAAGAGTGTTTTGCATGGTACTCCTCCCTTACCTACACTCTCTGATGCTGACCAAGAAACGAACATTTCTGGGAAAAAAAGAATTATCTGCAATTACTGTTTCAGTGCATGAACAATGGAGGTGAGAACCAAAGCAAACCACCACGAGTCTCCTAATAATTGCAATGAAAATAATGGCTTATTTCCTCAGCACTAATTACTGATTTCTAGAAGGCCTCTGATGACCACAGCATGGTGTTCATAACAAGCTTCACTCTGCTAACTCTCAACATGCTTTTAAAACCAAAACCACCCTGATCAAATTCTCTGTTTCTCATTTTAAATTGCACAGTTTTCATTTCACAGGGAAAGAGAGCAGCTATTCCACCTGGTAGGAACACTGACAACTTGAAGTTCCCCTGGGGTACAATTTTGCCAGAAGAACATGCAGTATGATTTATATTCACTTGTAGGATGGCTGGCTTGGCCCAAGGTTAATATCCACATTGCTCTGGGGTCTCCAAACATGCTAAAATTATTTGGGTGGTGAACCTGTTTCCATCCAAAGAAGAATGGAAGCTGGTTCAGCACTATGCTTTCAGCAGAGGTAACTCACTTTCAGCCTGTAGACCTTCTCAGTTATTCCAAGGGCCCCTTCCATGAAAAAGCCCCCACAGAAACGAAAGCGAGGAGGGAAACAGAACATCAGAAGTATTTAACATTTTTTGAATGACTCCCCTAGTATGTAAAGGAGACTCAAAAGCACTGAACCCTTTAAATTAAAGCTACCCATCTTTTTAAAAGACAAAGCAGCTGTGATTTGGTTATTTCTGATTTACTGTCTTTAAAAGTGGGTTGTTACTTTTAGGAATGCTTTGAAATAGATGAATGATAGGACAGGATGTTCTTAACAGTAATCCCCATCACTCCTGGGGATAAGTTATTTTGCCTTTGACCTTCTAGCTTATCCATTTGGGAATCATTTTATAATCTCATAAAAGAGAGGCACCTGTCTTAATATCCCAGAACTAAGGACTTCTGCCAAATACTTTCAAAGTACTAATTGACCAGATTGATAAACTACTCATTTATCCCTCCAGATCAAGCTGGATTTATGACTAATTTCATGCCTGCAAATAATCTTTCCAACTGTTATTTTTCCCTGTGTGCAAAAAAAAAAAAAGAAAAAAGCCACTTGAGGGATTTGATGGGTACAATAGCCCCTCATGTTCGGCAGCTTGCACTCAGTTACATGCTTTCAACAGCTTTATGGAAGGGAGAACAGTGCCACTGCCAGAATATATTGAAATTTTGGCCAACAGCAATGCCTACTGTTAGTTTTTAATCTGCCACCCTGGTTCTCCAAGTTGTAGTGTCAAAGCAAAAAGAGATATAACTGTAAAGTACAGTTTCAAACTGAAATTAAAAAACCCTGCTAAATTCAAGGTACCGTATCTTTCCAATGACAACTTGGCCCTCTGGGATCCTTTAGATTTGTTTTATTCCTGTATATACAACTAGGCTTATGACCTCATAATAAAAAAGCAGAGAGATGGTAAAAATTTGTCTTCTAGAAGCTACAGATGAAGACTCTCATCCCATGTTATGATCTCCACTGTTCACCTGCCCAAATCACAGTAGGTGGTCCATGCTGAGTCAATATGGTCACACATCATGTTGCTGCTATTTCAGGGCAATAATAACAACACTGAAATTTAGACCCTGTAAATAACTGCAGGTAAATGTGCTTCATTAAACTTAATAATGAATTTTATTACCTTAGTAATGAAGTTTATCCTTTGCCTTATTAACTTAGTAATTGGCAATAGCATCTTAATGATTTTAAGGGGAATCTTCATTGGTGACCCACAACTATTTGTAATTGTAGTCATGTTTTGGTCAGTTTAGGTAATTTCAATTAATATACTTCATTAACTTAATAGCTGCCAGTTAGCAGCCTAAGGGAGATACTCTGAATGAATCAGTAAGACAGCTTTGAAATAAGGTCACAGTAAATGTATGGCATTTTCTTAATGAGATGCAATTTCAAGCCCATGTCCAGGAAAGCCTGGTACCCGGATGACCAGTTCAGTTATAACATATTATTGACATTTGTATCCTGAATTCAGACAGAGGAACTAGCAAGGTGGTAACTGTATGATAAGAGAGTGTGGCTTTCTTTTTAACATAGCTTGTAAGCAGGCTGGGGCCAAGGATTACCTTCTGTTTCTGTACAGTACCTACCTAGCTCAGTGACCTCCCAATAAAAGTGATCCTAGGTGCTAGAAATCCCTAGAGATCCCTAGAAATAGGGAAAAAAAAATATAAGTGCAGAATAAAATGATAATGCCCCTGGATACAGGCAGAATTTTCTAGCAGCTGTAATGCCTGTTGTTTAATGAACTGCTCTGATACTGCACAGGAAACAGCCAAGTCCTATATAACTGCATTTAAAAGACATTACAGCTGCTGTTGAATATATTCCCTTACTGTCCTCAGATGTTTCCTCCTGTTTGAAGATTAAAATCCAAACCTTAGCTTAGGTATCCATGTTGTGATAAGTCACATTATTCAGTACCTCAGTTACTTTCCTATTCCTCAACTAGAGGAGCATGTTTTTCTTCCAAACACATTTTTAAGTCTTAGTCTCAAATCACAGCCATGCTTGTGGCAAAGCAGATAGAAATTTGAAGACAAGAGGGAGGGAGAGAGCAAGGGAATGAGGAAGGATTAATTTCTTTAAGATGTTTATAGGAATTTGTTCTTACCTCCCTCATTTGCTTCCTAATTCTTCTTGAAAGGAATTAAGAGAAAGGAGCAGTGACCATGGAATACTGACTGGAAAAGATGAAGTTCAACACGGGCACTTAGTCTTTCCTATGACTACAGAAGAGAGAAGGTGGTGCTGGAATGCAGGGTTTTGAGGGGCAGGACTCACTTGCTTGAGCGTAGAAGTAAAGAACACTAAAACACAGTTATAAAAATTTCCTTGCTTATAGAGAACTTGGAGTGACACAGAACTGTCTTGAAAGAAAAAGGAAAAAAAGAAGCAAATATTGGAAAGGACTATATTCCTTTTCAGCATCCTGCTAAGTAACAATGGGTTTGGCACCATTAAATCTGGCCAGGGAGTGCTTTGCAGGGGTTACCTGTGTTGGCACCTCATCCTGTGCTGGGCATGGAGAACACTGAGAATTCTCCTGAACTGTGGCCAATTGCAAACCAGCCAGGCAAGACTGCTCTGGTGCAGTCCCTGGTGTACCCTTTCTTATTCTCCAAGTGGGCTCAATCACAAGGTGACCACCTTATCTCCCTGATCAAGCAGGCACACTGCCTGGCCTTCCTATAAGCCAGGGCAAAGGATCAGGCAGTTTCACACCTCCCCAAAGTATTTATATGGCAGAGGGAAGGCCAACCAGGGAGGTAATCACAGTGTCACTGATCTCTTTACCAGGGGGCAAAGGTATGCGAGAGGCTGACACACCAACGATTGTGGGAATGCTCACACCTCAGTGCCTTCCAAGAAAGTCACAAAGCATCCATGCACGTAATAGCAAATGAGCTTCCAGTTCAGGGCTGCAGCACTGAGAACTGCAGGGGACTGTTTAATATTCAGTGAGCATATGCCTAAAAAGTCAGTGCACATGCTATCAGAATTTCAGCATCCTGCTGTGCATCAATGAACTTGGTTTAAGCATCATCAAGATCCATTTATATGGTGGGTATGAGATTTGGGAGGAAAACTGGTATATGATGCCAAGTGCAAAAGGAAAGTCAAAAGGCTGCTTTTCTGGGCATCTGTCAGGAAGATGCCTGAGCAGATTTTAAATAAAATGCCTCTGAGATTTTCTATCCATGTCCCAAATCTTCCTAGAAGAACTTCTGAAATTATTCAGGACACATAGGAATAATTTCCTGACATAATTTCCTGACATTTTAGAGACTTATGCAGGGGCTTTCAACATTTAATCCAAGCAAGCAGTGGATTAACTGCCTTCAGCTGAAAGCCTGCCAGCTGACAGCCCATCCCCATGCACATGGCATTTGATGTCTGCCATTTTACTATTTTGACATTTTTGTGAGAGACATTGTCCTGAAAGGTCACCACTTGCTTCAGCAGTTGGCTGGCTGCCATTCAGGCCTGAGAAGCTTAGCTTTGCAGCTGTCATCAAAAATGACCATTTCCACAGCTAAATTGCAGGGAAACTATGAACTTCTGACTGTACATGAGGGAAAAGGAGGCAAGAGGAAGGAAAGAGAAGTTCCAGAATCACCTTTCACTTGCTACAAAGAAGACAGGCGTTTCTACAAATACATCTGTAAGATGAGGCTAAATTATTTCAGAGGCAGCTTATAACCAACAGATTGACCAAACATACCTGTGTTACAGCAGCGTTACCAAGGGGCTTATACCATGAACCCTTTTAGCCCTCTATGTGCAAACACTCAGCCTGTATAATCTCTCCCTAGTCACTTAAAGGTTAAGTCACCTGTTAACTGCAGTAATGATATTGCCACATGGCTCCAAAAGCTTACGGTGCCACACTGGCCCCTAAGAAATAACAAAACCTGTGAATGAAGCAAGAAATGTCATGTGGCAATGCAAACATACCACCTAGAGACTGCATTTCTTGTGCAATTATCTGACATTGGTACTCAGTCCTGATCACAGGCCGTTTGCAATAGGCAGATTTCATTCATAGCACAGTAAGAATTCACTAGCTATAAACTCAACAGGACAATAGCACTACAGAAGCCTTGACTTAGAAACCAGAATAAAAACCAAGATGCTGGTTTTTTTCAGTGCTATGAGACCAAAACCCATTAACAAACACCCAATTCCCTTCCTTCGAGAGTCACCACGAAACAGCGACCTCAACTCCGCTGCTTCCCAAGCACCTTGCTACCCTGCCTTCATGCCACACAGCAGATAAAGATCATCTTCATGCACAGACAGAGTGAGATTGGTGAAAAACATGCATTGCTCACCGTGCTATGCTCATTGTTCTTATCGGGTCAGCTGCAGACTTACTGGTGCCCTGAGGATGATTATTTGTTTGCACTTCGGATAATAAGATACCGCTGAGTTTCTTAATGAGAAGTCCAGGTCCACATTTAGGGATTTTTAAGGAGAAGATTCCAGGTGAAGAATACTATGGCAGATTTCCCTCCTCACAAGCCATCTGTCTATTACTGCTGAAGCACCTCTCTCACTGTATATCTAATGTCATCTAATCTAAGCAGAAAACCACCCTAGAAGCACCTCCTGCATTTGCTTTGCTTCTCCCCTCACAGACACAAATGGCAAGCAGACATCCCCAAAAAAATCAACAAACAACTGCAAACTATTTGTCTGGAAAGCTTTCCTGCATCCCTTTCCCGCAGTAGCTCTCCCAGTGAAAGCCCCAACAATAGTGCAGAGAAGCTTTCCCTGTCAGGATGTTTTCAGCTTTCATCTCTCTGCTTTTTCAAGCAGAACACTGAGGTAGAAACCTAATTAGCAATCTGAAAGCACCACACAGACAAGGAATACTTACATTTGCAACTGTGTTCGTGATATTTGCGGACTGATCCAGCGACTGCTGATTACAAAGAAGAGAAAGAGCTTTCTAGGCTGCCCTTCAAGCTTCGCAGCAGTGAAAAGAAGGCTGTTATCTGAAAGCTACTAATTTTCTATATGCTGTGCTCTACTTGCTTCCCATGTGCCTACAACACAGCTGCCAGATTTAATAACCATGTCAGCCTGCTTTCCCCATAAAGCAGCAGAGAGATGACAGGAGGAAGATGAAGTAGCCAGTGCGTTAATCTGCAGTTATGGCTGCACTAAGCCTTGAATGAATGTCACCATTTTATTGCCCTTGAAGAAAAAAATGAAACAAATCGACACTATTCATGAAAAAACTGCGCAGAGGATTTCAGAAACATTAATCCATACTTGCCCCAGTGACATTAAATATATTGAAGAAATTTCTCCTTTTTTTTTCCTCAGTTAATAAATCCTAGGACTTTAGTTAATTCCTTTTTACCTCATCCTGATCTTTCAGAATACATTTTTTTTCTAGCAGAGCATGCTTGTACCCCCAAAGGCAAAACCAACCAAACATTAACTGAAAAATTAGTTGAGGTTCACTCCTCTCCAGAAGGAAATATTTCCATACCTGTCTGTCTTTGCTGACTTCTTTCAGGGGGAAGATAGAAAAGAAAAGGAAAAAAAAAAAAGGGAGGAGGGGAATTCTCATTTACCATTTAAATTCTCCCAGGCACAGTGGTTCCCAGAGCACTGGACTTTAGTGTCTGATGCGGTCAGTTCGCTGCCGAGGTGGAGCATTGCCGTACCTCCAAGTGCAAAACCAGTTCCATGCCAGGCAAGGGTGGCCAGAGTTTACATGACAAGAGAAGGTGCCAGTCACGCAATCAAAAAAAAAAACCACAACAAACTAAAAATAAACCCAGAAACACTGGTTGAATTTGCAACAGCGCGGGGATGCGGCCGAGATCATTCGACATCTGGGCGCATCTTTTTCTCTCGCTCATTTATATTCCCTTCACTTCCCTCGGAGGCACCTGTCTCAGTGGGGAGTGGTTTCTGTGGAAACTACGGAGGGGCGGTTTTCCCCTCGGAGAAACTGTTACCATGGCAACCTTACATAATGTATATGGCCTAGATTCTTCTTTAAAATAATCTAACTCTGAAATTCTCATTATAAAATTAGAGCTTATCTGCCGGGGGGTGGGGTGTGAGGGCAATCAATGTAGTTATTTTAAAATTGCATTAGAAACGTGGGATGAAAAACCCCAGATGGTATTATCAATTAAAGTGTAGGTGGCACTGTCATTGTGTCACTCACAAAGACAAAATAATTTGTAAATTCCAGTAAACAAGGTCTATTGTTTAGCATGTGTGGGATGCAAGGATGAAGGGAAGCATTTACTTGATGTCATGGTTCAATGGAGCAATCGATATCCCATAATAAAAAGCAAAGATTTTTTCTGTGTGTTTATTCTACCAGCAACCAGGACCTCACTTAATGACATGAACCCAACTCTGTTTACATCTCCCTCATCAGAACTGAGCTCTCAGCTTCAAAGTCTCTACATTACGCAAACGTGCAGTGTTCCAACTGGAGGAAGCGCCTGAAAGGAGCTGTACGAGTCGCTGGGGCATAGTGTGCAGTGGTGCAGAAGCAGAAGAGGCACACTGCTGTTTATGTGACTTTCCTCTCAGCTCAGAAGAGACAAACCTACCCACAGCTGTGGTGGGGAGGGCAGATATGCCAGATCCTATCAGGAGGATGAGGAGGCTGGGGCCCTGGGCAGGGTGAGGGGGCTCTGCCTCCTAAATCAGCAGCCGAAGACCTGCAGAAATATATTTTGAATAACCCTTTTACTGGTAATACAAATACAAAGTCCAGTGGTTAAGAAGGTAAAGCTACGTGGTTCAGCTCTAGACAAAATCAGTGATTTCAGGTTGAAAAATATTGCTCGGGAAACTTTAGTGAAGCTTTCCTCTGCAGTATCTGCATCGTGGATCGGTGGACTGAGATCTCTCCTGAGCTGTCACTCCAGCGACTTTTACTAGGGGCAAAGGGGGTCTCGAGGTGGAACAAAGCAGGCAGGAAGCATTGCTTCAAGCCCCACGGCTTTTCTGTTCCTTTCTTGTGTAGTGAAGACACTTTTATAAAGGAGACTCATGCTGCCTGAAGGTAAGGTGGTGTCTGGGATGTTGCTTCTCCAAGCAGATGTTCAAGAATCAAGACCAGGGTTTCATAAAAAACCTGCCAGTACCAGAAGCAATGGGACGTTCCCTGATACAAAACTCCTCAAAGGGATTTCCCTGTACTTGGACTCTTAAATTAAGAAGAATACTTCCATAAATTGCATTGAACACCCAAACTGACCTATACAGGAGATCTACTCTGACAATCACACAGAGCAGTGCTTTGAGAGAGGCTGTGTGCACAGACCTTTCTGCCCGTGAAACTCAAGGTATAACAGTTATGAAAACATCAAACATGATCTCTCTTTTACACGGATCAGACTGTTTAAGGCGGTGCATGGTGTTAACTACAATTGGACTTGAGAAAGTTCAGTACCACCAGGACACAACCTGAACCTTACACGACTGAAACTCCTTTTTTTTATCTCTTTTTTATTTATTTTTTTAATTTATCAAACATCCCATTCCTAATCAATCATTATACAAGAGTCAGCAATTTAATAATTGGATCCTGTCTAGTGAAACATGTATTTAGTGGCCCTGTGAAAGACAACATATTCAAAAGAAAAGCACTAAAATGAAAGGATTGCTTAAGCAGATCAGAAAGAGCTACACTGTCACTCAAGCTCATGTTGTTCTGCCATTTTTGCTACATAAAACCTTGAACTTCAAAGAGTATATTACACAAAGGCAGCAAGGGATGAAATGAGAAATTAATACTATAACAAAGTAAAGTAATGAAGTTAATCACTTCTTTAAATAAAAAATGAAGCAAACATCTGACATAGAATGAGAAGGCTCAACTTCTTTTCATAGCAGTGCCAACTGTCCCAAGAGAAAAAAGGACAGCACAGCAAAAGCTGATGTGGTTACACGGCTTCAGGGCTGAACTAAGCATCAGCTAGCCAGCTTAGCTGGAAGCAGCATGAACTTGGACCTGTCTCCATCTGTCTATCTAAATATTCTGTGTGTATCCAATCCATGGACACTTGTGGCTTCCTCAAGCACAGGACAGGGTGTTTGGGCACCCACCTTGGAGTGGGCATCTCAGGAGTATCGGTGTACTTTCAGTAAGATAACCTACAGCATTTAAATTTCTTACTTTAACCTCTTCCTGTAGCTGCCTGAGGATCCCAGGCTACCCAGATTTCTGATCACCCTGTAAGGACCTGGCTGAGATACTGCTGAGAGGCAGTTAAGACTAACAAAGGAAAGATTTGTGTTCACAGCAGGACTCAGACATGTGGAGATGCAGCTGTAACCTGTGAACTCGATGTTGTTTCCTTCCAGCAAGGAGTTAGCTCACTTCAGTTAGCTTCTCTTGACAGCCCAGGATCTGCAATAATGGTCTCTCAGTGACTACTCAGAAAAAATGTAATTGAGCTGTTATGACCTGGACACTGTTTGGCACATGTCACTGAACGTGACAGCAACTCTACAGCCTGCATACAGCTGAGAAAGGCAGACTTCCAGTGGTTATTTAAAATGGCAGCCACCCATTCCAGCAGTATTTATTATATGTTTCCCACATCTTTTCCCATGGCATTACATCAAGCCTATGAAAAAATCTGTTAGCAACACAGTATTACACATGGCTTTGCTCAGAGATAGAGAGGAGTGTCAATAGAAACCCTTTGTAAAATACTGCATTACTTATTCCAAAAGAATCTCTAGTTGACACACCACCCCACTTAACTCCATGCTAGGCCTTTACATAGACAAGCTACTTCTGCTTCCAGGATATTGACTGCTCATCAGAGTTACACTGCTTTTGACACCCCAGTCCCTTTACTCCCATGGTCCTATTATAAAGAAAAAAAATCCTCCTATCAACTTGGATTGGCATGCATTGGATGAGGGGAAAAAAAAGTCTTAGCAGTAAACAGAGAGACAGATTCACAAAGAGGCACAGGCAGGGGTGTCAGTTCCTAACCACAAGGTGCCTTGTAGTCTGCAGATCCCCCTGCCAAGAGTTCTGTGCTGAAGCAATCCACAGGAATGATACCCACAAAAGCCAGAAAGTCAGCACAGAGCTGCCTAACTTAGCTACCATGAAATGTGAAGATCTTAAACTCTCTCCATGGACTTAGTATCTCCATCTGGGCTGCAGGAAAATGCCCATCTCCAACTAGAATTCACATATACCCTTCTCTTGAGTGATCTTACCCTTCTCACAAAAGCTGACTGGGGAAGAGATGAGAGGCAAATACAGTACTCAAGAGA
Organism: Chloroceryle aenea; assembly: GCA_013399075.1. NCBI lineage: Eukaryota > Metazoa > Chordata > Aves > Coraciiformes > Cerylidae > Chloroceryle > Chloroceryle aenea. The sequence continues at coordinate 541,871 of VWZY01011039.1, forward strand.
TGACAGACTGGGGCTTAAATCTCCTAGCAGCCAGATGAAATGTACCCAACACTGCCTTATTTAATTGTACCTTTTTAGGTTATTCTCGGGTAGGAACCCTCCTGAAGCTGCTGTCCTGGTATTACTAAATAGCAAAGTGAGAGAACAAAGACCACTACATAGCCTAGTAGTCAGACTGTTTAAGGCACTAACCTTGTCCAATCTCTGCTTCAGTAGTTGGCCTCTCATCAGGAGAAGAACCAGGTTTCTGCATCCCTGATGGCAAGAGGTATTTTGTTGGGGTTCAGCAGGCGCTTCCTGAGCTCTGCCAGTCTGACCACTCCCGAGAGGAAAGGCACAGAGCGTGTTTCTGTGATGCTCCTGACACGTCTGTCACAAGGGAGATGGCCACTTGCTCAGCCCTTGCTGCTCTTTAGCATCTCCAGACACCTGGCTTACGTGGCAGGTTTCTAAGACCTACATTTCTGCCTGAAGTGTTTGAGGTGGCCATGTCTACAGTATGGGAGCAGGGTCACCTGAGCTGTCAGGGATCTGCATACTGACTCAGAAACCAGAAATGCTGGGGAGTTCAGTGCAGAACACACAGTCTGGCTCAGTGCACAGTCACTAAGGAGCCATAGCACCGTGCACAAGTCTGCACTCCACTGTGACTTTGCCAGATCAAGGGTTCCTGAACTCTACTCTAACCCAGAGAGTAGGCAGTCCCTGCTTCTGGCCTCAGTCCCTGCATGGATCTTCCCTGAGTTCAGCCAAGGAAATAGTCATTACGGGGATTATAACTAATCTGATTCCATCTAGCCTAGAACACACAGGAAACACATCAAAGGTGGATTTCTGCCTGGGTTTCTCGTGGATTTCAGTTTCAGTTAATGCTCCCAGCTGCAGGCCTACCTATCGCTTTCCTTGGTTTACAAGCAGAAATCCTTGCCAAGGCTCTGGCAGCCGGGCTAGCAAATAGTGACAAATAGTGTAAACTGATCTGGCAGGCTTCGTTAAGGGCAGATTAAACATTGACAGTCCCCAAGGATTTTGTGATATGATTGCATGACATGGCCAATGAACCAGTCACTCCCTGGAGTGAGAAGCAGGAAGGATGTTCAACTGCCTGGAGAGAAGAACACAGACTACTCTGTGAAATTTGATGTTATGACAATGTAACATGCAAAGCACCACCTCTAAACAAGGTGTTTCACCTCATATAAACCCTGGGAATAGCTAAATACAAGTCTGCCTATTCCTAAGAGGGCTGAGCAACGTAGAAAAAAAAATAGAAAAAAATCAAGAGACCTGCAAAAGGCCAATGCAGGAACTCAACAGTCCATACCAGTCAGGCTGTCCTGCCTTTTTCCCTATGAGAATTCCATAGCTCTCATCATTTAAAACTATTTCTCAAGAAATATTTGAGAATAGCCCCATATTTACTAGGTCAAGTATTAGTACATCAGAATGCCAAGAACTCTGAGTTGGCTGTGCTCGTGGCAAGGTTGTCTTGCACTTAAAACAGCCTATCTACTTCTAACCTGATGATTTTCTTTCCTCTACAGGGTGGTAGAGCTCTAAGTTTCTAATCATAAAGACTTCATGATAACATGTCCATTTTCTATCCCAAATACTCCAAATGTTTCCAGACAAAATAATTACCTTTAGCTTTCCCAGTTCATCAAGTCAGCACAGAGACACTTTGTCGCCTGCTGTGACAGCATTTGTGCCCTAGAAGTTCTGAACTGAAATGGATGGCTCCAGGCTCCAGGGACATCCAGAGGGAACTTTCCACAAACAGCCCTTACTTACTTGGAATGCCTTATGTTTGTTAAATACCAGGAAACAAGTTTAAAACAGACAAACCAAAATTATCCACCAGGAGATTTATATTCCAATGTGACTAACACATTCAGCTAGTTAGACCTCTTTATGGCTTTATTTCCAGTTTAGAATGAATTGAGCAACTTTCTGGGCACGTGGGGGTTCCAAGTGAAATGGAAATGAAGAAAGCCACTATTCAAAACACTTGTTAGCAATCTTTTCCAGCACCCCAGTCCAAATCAGCTATTTGAGTGGATTACTTATAATTTAGGAACCACACACTATGCCATGCCTGAAAAAATAAGCTCTCGGAGACAACCAGGATGTTGCAGAAGTCACTGTGAATTAAGACAAAGATTGTTGGAAGAGGGAGGAAAGAGCTGAAGTGATGGACATTAGCAGGCTTGTTTTACCTCCTTCAGATTCTGCAGAAGTCTTTCTGTGCACAGAAAGCTCTTTTATTTCTAGAAGTGAGAGGGCTCTGGCTTGGTGAGAAGGAATCAAGGGTGTGAGTCTGATTCTATCATCATTTTCCCTAGGTAACACAGAGATTTACTTAGACACATCTCAGATAAGCACTGTGCCTGGAACTAATCTGCTGGCTCTAGAAGTTGCAAACTTCCTCCTGCTCCCAAAGCTGAGCCTGAAATCAAGGAACAGAAAACAAACCCTTGTTTTTACAGCATAATTCTCTCATATTCACCCCAGAAACAGGCTTCTGCCTTGACCTGCATAGCTCCTTTGGCAATATATTTCACTGGAACCTTCAACCTGAAGCCAGAGAATTGGAAAACACCACTACTTGTTCTGCCTTCTCCAGATACAGTCCTGCTGCAGTATATGACATCTGTGAGGGAACCCTTGGTAGAAGAATGCGATGATGTGCAGCCTTCAACCACACCTTGGTTCTGAAAGCAAAATGTGAACAAAACACTGTGCTCACTGTTTGCTTTTGGCTATTTCTATGCTGAACCTGAGGCTCTTTGTCAGCTCTGTAGGGTGCCTAATTCTGGTGCATAGGCTAAATCTGTTAGGACTAAGCACAATTTTTACAGTCAGTGCAGTGCGGTGCAGGATTGGAATTCTTGAGGCAGATCCTGCACACCTAAAAGCAGAATACTTGTATTCTAGGATCTCAGGTTATTAGGATTATTTCTAACCAGATTCACAGCAGCATCTCGGTGTGTCCAGAGGCATTTGCTGTATCATTCAATGGTACAAATGTTCCATCACAATCTTTGCATGCACTGCATGATGCAGCACTGTTCCTGCTTTCTCAGCTCAGATGCTGATCCAAATATTTCTGTGCTAGGAATACTGGATCCTAAATGATTCCACTTCACCGAAGAACGTTGTTTTGTGTAAAACAAATTTGCCAGGCTCTTCTACAATCAGCAGCATGCCCAAGCAAACAACTGCTCTCATTACAAATAAAATGGGATTGAAATCCTATTGTTGACTTGGGGAAAAAGCAGATAGATAGTTCCTTTTGTTTAGCATAAGGATCTTATTTGCTTTGTATCCCTAGAAAACAAAATGTGATTGGAATGGACCGCATTTTCCAGGGAACAGCCTGTCTTAAATCTCTGCTTGGGCAGTCTATGTGTGGTGACTTCTCTCCTTTTCAGAGAAACTCTAGTACTCTTATTCTACAGAAGCACCACTTTCTTCCTATTAATTATTTGCACCTCACTATAAAATACTTAAATCTTAAACATTATGCTAATCAATAGTTAGGCCTAATTAAACTTGCTGCTTTAATTGGATTAACCATTGCTTTTAGAGACTTTATTAAAAAACATCAGAGGTGGTGAAAAGGACATTTTCATTTCATGTTCTCTCAACCTCCTAAGCCTTTCATTCAGCCCTTCACTACAGATGTCCACCCTGGCACTGGGTGGCTTGATAGCTGCACTAGAGCCAGTTAAACCTGGCTACCATGGCCACGTGCAGAATTACTGGCTACCAGAGGAGATCGTGGTCATAACCACTGCCTGACAAATGATCGTTTGTTGTGATCTCATCTATGGATTCTCATCCTTCTTTCGTTGCCATATCCCTTCCTAGAAATGAAACAATGGATGCATAGCTATTGCTCTCTGGTGCTGGGCTGCTTGGAATAGAAATTGTACTACCATCTTTTGACTGTAAGGAGAACTACACTTTTAGAAAGTCTGCATTAAGTCCCTGCAGGAAGTAATCTTCTTTAACTCAGTGGACGAAACATAAAAATCCATTTAAATATAAGGACACAAGAGGAACAATGTAGTCTTTGAGCTGAGTCCTTTACAAAGGCCAGTCTGGCTTGAACATATCCATAAGAAGGCCCATAATAATGTGGGGCAATCGCAGTATCACCAAGAAAAAACCATCAACAGTCAGCCAGAGTGCATCTGCATCTGCCTCATGTGTCCTACTAAACTGTTGGGCAGCAGCTTCACCATTACAGTTCCACGTTTCCTCTGGCACTGGGGTTGGTATTAATTACAGACTCTCTGATTGTCAGGGAGTAGTTTATATCTAGACCAATTCAGAAGTGATGGACAGTACCACTTCTGAAATGTACAGTGACCTATACAAAGTGATTGTGGTTCCTCGGGAGAAGGTGTCATACAGAATGATAATTAACTGTCCTTACTGGAAGTCACAGAATCATTTAGGCTGGAAAAGACCCATGGGATCATCGTGTCCAGGCCTAGACAAAGTTCTCCCGAAATAAGTCCAAAGCACACTGGAGAAGCTTCTAACAGAGATCTGCAGAGGGTGCTTACCTTCAGAGGTTAGTTATCCCACCCTGTGCTCATACACCAAACTGTGGGATTTTAAAACCATGCTAAAACACGATGCTGGCACTGCAATCAGGAAAATATATTTAAAAACCAAAATAACATCTCAAAATGTACATGGTCCATCTGACATTAAGAACAGGTTTGGGAGTGGAGTGTTCATTAACATCCCTCTGCATACCAGCAAAGGTTCTGCTGGATATCTGACAACAGAAACACTGATTTAATTTTCCATGATCTCACAAGAGCATTTTTGCCAATCCCTGAAAAGAAACCACTGGCATTTTGGATGAGCATTATGGCGTGGGTGGTTTGGTAGTGCTTTGCCACTTTAGAAATTCAGAGCAAAATCTTGGTTTCAGTGAAGTCAATGGGATGTTTGCTATGGGCCTCAATGGAGTTGGGCTTTCATCCACAATATTTAAGAAGTGGGTCTATGGTCTGAAGAAGGGCAAAGGGTAAAGTAAAAACCATTTTTTTTCCATTGCAAACCAACAAAAAAAAACCCCAATTATAAATACTAACAGGAAAAATGCAAGTTTTTCCTTATCTCTGTCAATCATGCTGCATTGTACACAGCTTTTAAGTAGCTCTCAATGAATTTATTGATGTACATAGCAAAAAGAAGTGGAAAATAGTACATGAGTATATACACAGGCTAAAGGCAAGACAGATGTTATTTTGCATTTTCCCCTCTCATTAGGATAGTTCCACTGTTATTCAGTCCCTCTGGTACAGCTGAAATATTAGAACTGCTGGATGGAGAGATCACACATACTGTTGAGTAATTCAGTAAATTCACATTTTATCAAAAGATCTTGTCTATTCTCTACTCCTTAGCAGCAATGAAAGCAGTCCTCCCCTGCCCCTCAACTCCCCTAAATTAAGTGGAATTGACTTTTCTCCTGCATATGTTTAAACAGATGGATTAAAACACTTTTTCTGTCACTGGTAACAGTGTTTCTATAGTTGCACACACCACCTAAGAAGTTGATTGCAATAGTAAATCCTTCCCACCTCTTTTTAACTGCTGGTTCAGAAAATAACTTATCATTGTACTTTTCAAGGCCTGGGAACCCTTGATCTCAAATCCACTGGTTAGTGGCATGATGAGCCTCAAGACTTGGTAGTGTACCTACCTTCAGATCTCTTTTACATGTCTGTACCCATATTAGTGCTGGTTTATAAGGACATGGCCTTGGGAAGACCTAAGTACTCACATCTGAGCATCATCAATCAGCTGAAAGAGTGTTTATCTTGCAATGTACTCAAGATTTGTTTGTAGTCCAGTGAAGCAGCCAGCCTATGTGCCACTGGGAAAGGAGGTGACTCTGTCTAGCTAACATCTGAAATACATCAGCATTTTTACAGTAAGGTGAACTGTCACTTGTCCTGTATAAGAATATTCAGGCTGACCTCTAGGAAAGTGATGAATTACAGGAAAACATGACAGGAAAGAATGCCAAGAAAAGTTTGGCCCGTTATCACATACAAGTAACAAGCTTTTTTAGTGATGTTTAAATCCAAAGCAGTGATTTTTGTCCAAGAACTGGATCCCAGCCATAAAGCACCAAAGTATTCTGACTACTTGTTAGCTAAAGATGAGCTAAAATATAGGTAGATATAAAGACTTGCTTTTTTTTTTTTTTTTCCTTGTCTCTGTACCTACAAGCTTTACTGTCTATACTTGGCTTATGTAAATAAATTCTCCTTCCACTTTTATCTTATGGGGGTTTTCTAGGTTAGCTGGCAATAAATAAAACATTCTGCTCTGCTGGGTGTGGATGAACATTAAGACAGGGGTATTAGACTCATTTTCAAGATGCCAGTACCCCACCACAAGTGAAGAAAAAGCAAGAAGGACCCTCCTTTTTTGAAGCTGTTGTGCCTGGCTGGGAAGCTGGCAGGGCAGAGTGTCACTGTGGAGGAAATGACACCCCCACTGATTACCATCAGCCAGAGATATCCCAGCATGCAAGAGACCTACAGGGAGAATGACAGGACCTTGGTTATCACCCAGACCTCTTCAATGATTCATGTCACAGCACTCCATCTGGGCCAGGCAGCACTGAGCAAGAACGTGATAGGCACATGGATATTCCTAAATCACATCAGTAATATTAAAGGTTCCCATTCTTTGCCCAGCAATTACAAGATATTTCTCCCTCTGAAAAAGTATTCATCCACCACAAGTCCAGTGTAAGGCAACACTCTGGTGCTGGAAGCAATTTCCCATGCTTCCCCTCTTCAGAGGGCATTAGCAGCTTGCTTATCATCACTGGTCTCTCCTAGGATTATCAATCCAACACAAACACCCAGACCAACAGAAAAACAGAGGTCTGAAAGGTTATGTGTTATGGATTCATGATACTTGAGATCTCTTTTCTAATCATTCTGGACTGCCCATTTACAGTACTAAACAGGAATATTTGTGGTGACATCCAAATGTTCAGAATGTGGGTTCCTTCCTACTTCACCAGAAACTCTGAATTAGACCCCTACTGAAAACCATCCCAATCCAAACAGAATAAAAACCATTTGCATAGAAAAGCAATCCACAAAATGGCAGTGTTCACTACGTGGGCAATGTAATTTTTCTTTTTTTCCACAGAAACAATCTCCATGCACTCAATTACTGGCTACAAGTGAATTCTGAGGTTTCTCTGCATGCCACAGCATGAAACTGATGATCTCCACTTGATCCTAAATGCCTGGCAGGTCTATGTTCTGATATGCCTTTGTCTCTCACCCTATTTTTCTTCAAAAACTTGGGCTTCTTTTTGAAATGTGCCTGCTTTATGCATATGTTTTCAAGCTTTTATTCCCTACCAAAAATACCTGGAAAACAAGATGACAGTTGGCACAAGGAAAAAAAAAAGCAATTATTATTTTATTTTACAAAGTCAGGGTTGGCAGCATGTCCTGGTAAATGCCAAAGGGTTTGGGGAATAAATTCCTTTTGGCAAGTTCAGAGATAAAAGACTCAAGCTGTTTTCAAGCACCAAATGCACCACTAAAAAGTCTCTAAAATTGCAGAAACATCTTAAATCAACAAAACATATCATACTCCCACACAAAACAAGAACAAGAGCAATAAAAGAACTGAAAAAAAAACCCCAACCTATTTAGATAGACTTCAATGCTAACTGAAGTATGTCTGTTCCAGGCAAAGAAAATGCTTACATACAACAAAGGGCATAGCTGAGAGATTTTATGATGCTTCAGGCGATTGCAAAGCTAGGCAAAGAGATGAAAGCAGTCCTGCTGCAGAGGGACCTAGATTAAGGAACTAGGTTGAGCCATATGATGATTGGAAGCCTTTGCAGAAGTGTTTGTACCCACTTGACTCACTCTGAGGATGATGGAGCGCTGGCCCAGGCTGCCCAGAGAGGCTGGGGAGTCTCCTGCTCTGGAGACATTCAAAACCCACCTGGACACCTTTCTGTGCAGCTTGCTCTAGCAGGAGGGGTTGGACTACATCATCTCTAGAGGTCCCTTCCAAGCCCTACCATTCTGTGATTGATGAGAGTCTTTCAATGTATCACTGAACAGGAGTTACTGGTTTAGGACTTGTTTCAATGTTCACTGAAGTCATTGCAACTTTCTACTGCCTTTAAAACTCCTCTATTCACACCCCCTTTCTTCCAAGTTTAGGCACAACCTGTTCAACTCCTTCGTGACATGCAGGGCATACAAAACACACCTCTAGCAAAACTAGAGCTTGGATGCAACTAAGACAGGGATCTTCATTGTAATAGGAGACAATACTCATAGAGGAGTCTGCAGAAATAGTGAGAATATCACCCTTTCAATTCTAAAAAGAGTCTTTATTTTCAGGCTGTTGTTCCTTCAACAGAGTACCCCCTGCCATGGGTTCCTAGCCCTGCTCCTCACAGCCACAGTCCCTTGGCAGAAATGAGTACCCTGCACAGTCCAACAGCTCTTGTGACTGCACCCCAAAACAGACTTGCAAAATGGTTGGCCCTACTGAAAAGTGAACATATTTTATCTCGTTCTTAAACGGATCATTTCACACAGCTAGGTTTGAAGTCAGTCACACTAGTACCACTGAGGTAGTTTCCAGTAAACAAAGATGAGTGAGGCACTGGAAGCTACTGACAGAATACTATCCTGGCACAGCAGCCCGGTGTCCAAAATACAACAAAGAGTCCTTATGGAAAGAGTCTTCCTCACAGGTCACTAGGATTCAAAGGTAACAATTTTATTAACTAAGAAACAAAATGAATAAACATTCTATTGAAAGTTCCTTTCATCTCTCCTTGTACCCTGATAACACTACAGTATCAGTTACAAAGAGCTTTCAAACTCACATTTCAAGCTTGTAATTTCCAGCTAGTCTTTAAAAAGACAAACATTAAATCTAAGCAAAAGCAGCTCAGTAACTTTACTGGATGAACAATAAACAGAAACTTTTCCATTTCTAACACACACTCAAAATATGTAAAAAAAAAAAAAGACTTGTGCTGAAATGGCTGGAGATAGAAGGTACAAATCTGGCAGGCAAGATGACTAAACAAGAAGAAATGCCTTCACATTTTCCAATTAAAATGGGATTTGCTTTGATTGATCTGCTGTAAAACACTCTTTTTGTCCTTTATCAAGTGTTTTCCCTCAGCTTGAAAGGAAGCAGCTAAGGAACATCACGCTGTGCTTGTGTACAGTTCACTTAGCCAAGCAATGAAATACTCCCAGGAGAAACAGAACAGCCCTGTCTGTGATATGTAGATTTTTGTACTGTGCTTACGCTGCCTTGAGCACCCCGTATGGCAAAAGTACCAAATCTGTGTATTTATTACATCCCATTTATGTATCCCCTCCACAGCTTCTGTGAAATACCCAGATGAAATTACAAAAGCCATACCATCATAGCAAGTTTCCTGTTCAGTAATCAATAGAGGCACTAAGGGGTCAATCCAATCCTCAAGAGGTGCCTGCACGGATCGAGCTGTTTATCCCTCACTGCAGAGGGTCCCTAAGTTCTTACACATTACTTCAGCCCTATGATTTCAGATATCTGAAGACCTCCAAAGTAGTCTATTAGAGATTTTATCTTACACCTTCTCCTGCAAATGACATGACTTTTTCCAGTACTATACTTGCCCTTTAATTTGCCAGCAACTGCTTTGTCAGGGAAAAAAAAAAAAAGAAAATAAAAGTCTTGCTTTTATCACTTTGTCACATCCCACTTCTGAAACCACATGACACTGATTCAACATCAAACTGCCATGAGGCACCTTGTTGTAACTGTACAGAAGTAGCTTTAATGTTTTTCCCTGTAGATTTCTTTAGGTAATAATGAGCTTTATTTTTGATGCTCCAGTCTTTATAGTGCTGGCCAGTTGTATGAAAAAGGGCGAGCTGCACAGCAGCAGAAAATAAGACTGGTTTTGGATGTTGGTTGGACTGAATCTTCTCAGCATGTGTATATAAGGTGACTAAAAAGAGGCATTAACTCTCTATCCAATAGGCAGACTACTCTCTATACTTCCAGGAATTTAGCTTCTTGGCAATTTTAAGAGCCAGTGTTGGAGTTGGCTGAATACTAAATTTGATCGTCTCCAGTTCACAATCATTCACAAACATTTCTCACTGCCCAGGAACACATTGTGGTCCCTGGATGCTTTTGCCAAATGGTGGGTGGCCCATTTTTCAGCTGGTGGCTGCTCATGACCATACCAGCTACTGACTGTGAGTTACCCGCGTGCTTTTCATCCAGAGCCCTTTTTGCTGAGTGGGTGGCTGCAACTTTCATGGAAAATAATCAATAGCGAACAACACAGAATGGATTTCCATGACTAATCTTTGGGGATTTGCAAACATCTCCATGACTGTTTCACCACTGTACAAATATTAAAGACTGTCAAACAGCAGACCCACCACAGTCTTCTAGACTTTGTTATTATATTGACAAGAGTTCCCTTTTCTGCTATCTTGACAGCTATTTCTCATAGCAACAGTGGCTAACAAGACAGCAGTAGACTCATGCTAATGGTTTGCAGGAAAAATAGTGAGAAATAGGCTTTTCTTCAACCCTCAGCTGATGTGCAATCTGGAGGCTACACCCGTATTCCTTCCGATGGGAGGATTGTAATCTAGATCTCTATGTATCTCCAGTTCAGCCTACTGCAAATGTCCAGATTCCTGCTGCTTGCCTTCCAAGCCAACTGTGAGAGAACATTGACTTTGGTACTGTGGAACTCCTGCTGGCTGCCCATCTAGTGAAACTACACACATTTTAAGCTCTTGTTCCTAACCTAAAAGAAACCTTTCATTATTAGGACCTGGCTACGTGGAAATCATCTATTTTTCTTTTTTTTGGTCGTGCTCCACTGCCATAAGAACAGGTCTTGCAGATACTGAAGCTGTCCAAGTCTTACCAGGAAAAACTGTCAGGAGCTCAGGGCTGAGCATTTTTAGCTGACATACTTGAGCTATGGAACGTAGTATCAGGAAGGACTGGCATGAGTTTAAATATATGAAGGAAGATGCTTATGCTCCATCTCCTCACATCGTGGGCTCTTCTGTAGAAATGAGTGCAGAATATACAATAATCTCCCAGAAGGCCAATGGAAACTCTAAAAACATACCATAATAATTATCAGGAGTGCAGCATGATGGGTAATGGATCCTCAAAAAGAAGGGCACAGACAGAACTTGAACACAGAGTGCATCAGGTATCTGGCACTGCCAATCTGGCTAAACCTGCTAAGGGTGTCCAGAAATCCAAACCTGATTTATCAGAACTACAGACAAAGGACAGCACAGGATGGTCAGGGGTACAAATCCTAATTTGCATCAACATAAAGTGGAGCTTGCTACTGTTACTCCAGCTCAAGAGCTAGAGCTCAGTGCTCCTGATCCAGCTGAAGATAAAAAGGCATGTGAGTAGTCCCCTTACTTCCAAGGTCTATGCCATTCACAGCAGGATGAGTGCCCGGCCTCAAGAAAGCTTTGGGTAAGGTTACTGATCACAGGCCTCCATGAGAGGGTGCGTTAAAGCTGCTTTTAGTAGCAGGAGTCTCACAATCTGAAGATTTGCTACTATCTGACTCAAGACAAAGCACCTATTCAGAGACTTTCCATTCATGCATTTGAAAGGGTTTTACAAGGGTGGCTGATAATTGTCTGGGCTTCACTGCTGAAGGCAACCAAGGCACTACAGTAATAAGACGCTTTTTTTGTGTGTGTCCAAAATGAGGACTTCTTTGAATGCCCTAATGCTTTTGTTCCAGGGTTAACCTATTGAAAGCAGTGAGTAGTCGAGGTAGTGATGTTCCCTTGAACAATCCTGTCATCCCAACAGGAGTTCAGCAGTTCTGAGCATGTTACCAGAGCCTGAAGATTAACACTTCAAGGTAAATACCCAGATCTGAAGAATAATGTCAAACTGTATAACTCTCAAAGATGTTTCCCCTTCAGAGCCAGTCTAAATATGAGTAACTGAAACAAGCTATACCACACAGCCTGTTTGTTCAACAAGAGTAGCAAGAATAATTCATATGTGGAAAACTTGTCAACTGGAAGGCACAGGTTGGCATGACAATACATTAAACAACTATTGCGTGGAAACACAACATGAATAATACACGAGGGAAGTATTATGAGGACAGTACTCCTGAGTCTCACTGAATGTGGACTGTTGGAAATAGGAACAAATAACACTTGCTCAAATTTGTTTGAATTTACATGACTCAAATGACTCAATGACTCAAAGCTAGTAATACCATTTTCCAAAAACCTGAAACAAAAGTTGCTTTTGTTGTACTCCTCTCTGTAAATTTTCAGGACTATTTTAGGCTTAGAATATTTACCAGTTTTGATTGATGGGTTTTACTTTGCCTGCATTCTTTGGCACCCTGAAAATATATTCTTTCAATCCTCTAAACTTCAGGTTTACAATCTGATCCTTTTGTTTTCTTTTCCTCATATGGGCTTCAAAACTAAAAAACATGTAAGCAAGGTAAGAGGACATAGGATGATGGTTTTCTGCTTTCAAGAACAGGCATCAATGTTTTTTGAGGAGATACAAGAATTAACAGATATTGAGAAGATAAAGAATGCAGAATATTAACAGATACTGAGAAGATAAAGAATGCAGAATAACAGCTGAAGTTCTCCACTGGCACATGTGTAAGGTACTTTGCATAAATCAGATGCATTACTGAGGGATAAGACACTCCAAGAAAAAGTTACTTTAGAAACACAATAAAAATCATAAACCATTTACTGTATTCATGAAGGACTAGACTGGAACTTTACCCCTTTTACTTGAAACAATATTAGGTTATATTCCCAGTCTTGTTCTGGACAGGTATTTTTAGAATCAATTATACTAAGAGGTCTGAGCTACCTGAAGATTAATCTTTTGGTCTCAGTGGAAACTTAGCTGAATAAAGGGACTTCTTTCTACAAGAAATGACTTTTCTCAGGTAGAGACAAAGGAAACCATTTCCAAAAACATCCCTTTTATGACCTCCACTGTGCTGGAGGATGAAATGATCGCCTGACTGTATTCTCACTCCTGCCAGCAAAAATCAGACTGCTCAGATTATGTTTTCCATTTAGAGTGAATGAAGGCTTTCAGGAGCTCCTGTTTCCCTCAGTAGTCAGCCCTGCTAAAACAGAGTGGTTTGGAACATAGCTTCCTAGCAGTAGCCAGGACTAGTGCGAGACAAGGCTGTGTCAGCAGGTGGAAAAGCACAAGCAACTCCACAGAACATTAAACGTGGGGTTTAGTGCATTTTTATAAGTGGTGACATTGTTCCCACATCTGTGAATTTCAATCCTGACACAGCCCTGCACCTGTACACATGAAAGAAGAGTAATGGCATCAGCATAGGCTCCAGCTCTCCAACATTGCTCAGGGACACGCAGGCCACACGGCGGCTTGTGCTGCTCCAGTCAGCGTCTGACAAGAGCTACATTCAGCCTGCCTTAAGGCACCTGGGCCACCTCTCCTCCATGTCACGCTGCAGTCAGACCTCTCTCGAGGAAGCTAGACCTGCCAAAAAGCCCTTGGGTGGCAGGCTCCCTGGGTAATTCACCATACCACCCAGTGGTGGCAAGGAAAGCATGAGGCCTTTTGTAGAAAAGGCTAGAAAACAATTACAGTACCTGAAACTTCTTGGTGACTTTTCTAGTCGGGAAAAGAAAATGTATGTCTCGTAGCATAATACCTGATCAAGCAATTTTCAGTAGAATAAGACTTAAAATTAACTCTAAATATGTGTAGTTTGTATTCTATTAGAAAACCTAATTTTTCTGTCTTCCAATGAGCTTCAACTCCCCTGTTGCCAGGGCTTCGCTTTGCCTCAGACTTGTCATAATACTCAGTTCTCCTCCAGGGACATTCTTCTGCCAGCAGGACCTTTTTCATTATATATTCTGGTTTTTCCTCTCAGGCACTCTCTTCTCTGCTTATATTTACTACATATGGCCACCTTTTCTCATTTCCTATCACTTTCCTAGGATTTCTTTAATCCCACCTATCCCACTTCATAAAGAATCCATCCATCTTTCTTACTCATCTCCCTCAGGCACCCTTCCTAATCTCCATGCTGTTGTCAAGTCATTCCCTCTTTTATTTATTTTTATTTTTTTCTATTACAGTTTTCTCCTCTTCAGCCTTTTAACACCTTTCTCTGCTTCTGTCACTATCAATCTGAGAATGTTGGTTCAGGAGTCCCCAGGCTGGGGATGGTTTGGCAGTACCCATTTCTTCGAAGTTAGCATCCATTCAGGAAAGGGATGTCACTGTCCTTCCCTAGTGACAACTGACACACAGTAAAGCCCAAGACTTGCTGTCTAGACAGCTGTTTGAGACCAAGAAGGTGCAATTGTGGATGGAACCTGCTCTTAGGAGATTTAAGAAGCTGGGAATTACAACATTTCATCAATACTAATCCTGTGCTGATCTTTTAACTGCATTTAAAAAGTTCCATTCTGAATTACATAACTTGGGTGACTACAAAATTGATTTGCTTCAAAAGCCTAACCCTGTGTGGAGTAATTGGCTATGTCAGTGTGGTAGCAGCCATACCCAGACTAGATTCTAAACAGAAGAGGGAGCAGCAGATATCAAATCCAGCAGGTCTTTCACTTGGCAGAGCAAAGCTGTCAGGTCAGTACTCATAACAGGTGAAGGAGAAAAACTGGAAAAATCGGCTTCTGCAAATAGAGCTAGCTTAAATATTATCAGAACAGAAGATAGCCATTCGTCCCAGATAATTTCCAGAACTAGAAGGTGCCATAAACAAACTGTAACTACTAACCCCAACGACAGGCATCTATGCTTCCTTCCACCCATGCTGATCCAAACAAATCAACATGCAAGAACACATCCAGTGGGAAATTCTCTCATGGGAACAGAAAGAGACTTCCAACATCTGGCTTCCCAGGCAGGTGCAGAGGGCAGAGTCACCATGAAGCAGTGGTCTCCGCTTGGCTGTGCAGGAGAGGAACAGGAGATGCTATCAGACAAAGGCAGTACAGCAGTTCAGAGAAAGGTAGCCACTGGAAGAGGCAGTTTCAAAAAGACAGCTCAGGAGCTGGCTGGGAATCTTAACATTTGGTCCTAATGAACTTGATCAAACTTTCTCCAGCACAGTTCTGCTGCAAGCTGCTCTTCTAGACTGAGGCTGCTGTCCTGGTCTAATTATTGTACTAATTCCACATTCCACTGCCTTGTGTAATGAATTAATTTGGGTTTGTGGCTTTTCAGAGAAGAGAGCCATTAACACAGAAATCAAGCTGGTTGGAGCGAGCAGTGGTGTTTGCAGTACTGCAGCACGTCTAAAACCTGGTCATGGCTCAGGATCCTAGTGTCCTGAGGCTGTGCTGAGGAGGAAGAACAAACAGAATGGAGTACGCACTACAGGTCACAAGATAGAAGCACTGCATCTTTCTCCAGCTTGGCAATATGGCTCAGCATTTCACACTTGGTTCCTTGTGGAACGTCTGATTTCCTGTTGCCCACTGAACACTAGCCTGAGGATCAGCCCACGGTGCTGAAACATCACTCATCTATCCAGATACCAAACCACCCTCCTCAGGGCACATTTGTAGGTACTCACATGGATCCTAACAGAGCAAGACAGAGCAGCTCTCTCTCTTGTCTGTTAAATACTCAGCATTGCAATGCCCCTGTGTAGAGGCAGCTTAGGTCTTGAGAGACCTTTTTGACAAAGCACCTTGCCTGAGGTGATACAAAAAAAAAAAAAACNCCGCACCACACAGCTTGGCATCAAACTTGTTGAGGGTGGACTCGATGCCACTGCCTATGCCACCAACAAAGGTGTTGGACAGTGCTGGTCCCAATNTTCCTGGTGGACACAAGGCTTAGAGTCTACTATTCTCCGAATAGTTTTTCCTTATAGAATCATAGAATGGTTTGGGTCGGAAGGGACCTTAAAAATCACCTAGTTCCAGTGCCCCTGCCATGGCCAGGGACCACCTTCCATCAGACCGGGTTGCTCAAAGCCCCATCCAACCTGGCCTTAAACTCTTCCAGGGAGGGGGAATGGATTAAAACTAGAGATAGATGGATTCAGATTAGACATGAGGAACGATTTCTTCACCATGA
>VWZY01011039.1:558219-568915 GCA_013399075.1 Chloroceryle aenea
CCTTCCAACCCTGACAATTCTCTGATTCTCTGATTCCTCTGGATGGCATCCCTTCCCTCCAGCATGTCAGCCGCACCACACAGCTTGGCATCAAACTTGTTGAGGGTGGACTCGATGCCACTGCCTATGTCACCAACAAAGGTGTTGGACAGTGCTGGTCCCAAATACTGACCACTGAGAAACTCCACTCATCACTGGTCTCCACTCAGACATTCACCACAACTCTTTGAGTGTGACTGTCCAGTCAATTCCTTATCCACCGAGTGCTCCATCCATCACACCCATGTCCCTCCAATTTAGAGACACGGGTGTCATGCAGGGCAGTGTCTTGGACAAGTCCAGGTGCAAATGTGCTTCCTCCAGATTCTTTATATAGCAAGCAAAATCTGTATTAACCACTTCTGAGGAGAAGCTGAAACCCAAAAAGAATAAATGAAACTTCACACAGCGAGTGATTTGAGGCTGCAAGAAGGCAAGACAGGAACATCGTGTGAGCCCTCTGGTTCCTGTGCCATGTTTTTTGCTTGCATGGCAGCAGTGGAGACCATGTGCATGATCTGCTGGGAGACCAGCAGTCACAGCTACATAGCAAGTCTATCAGTGAGCACAGCAAGAAGTAGAGTTTTAAGCAGCAAGAAAAATGTAGCTTGAAAATCAAAAAGGGAAGAGGCAGTTTGGAAGCCACTGAAATCCTCTATTCACAATGATAAGCCCATAACCTGAATTTTCAATTAAATTAAAAATATTTGTTCTTTTACACTTAGATAGAAGTGGTCTGTGAGCTGACACTCTGTCCAGAGAGGAATAAGTATTAGATAAGGGTGGAGGACAAAGCAGGAGGGAGTTGGTCCACTTAAATACTCATTTAAGGGAGTACTTGGTACAAACCAAAGTTTGGTTTCAGTCTGGGTGCCTCCCCTATTTTGCTTTTTATAATTTTGCTCTCTCTACACACAGTTTTTCCATTCAACTCTAATAATTTGCTTTCCTATTACATTTTAATTCTACACTCAAACATGTAACTTCTCTTCTCTGTCCAGTTGCACTGGTCTCTGCTCTCAGAGCTTGGCCCCACCCACAGTCCCCCCTCTGACATTTCTGTCTGCAGTCCTTATAAACTACAATTTTGGTGAAGACTTCATTTTACGATTCAAGAAAATAATAGTTCTGAATTCAACAGTCTGATGCCTTAGAGACAGACACAGTGAGCCCTAATCTGAATGCTAGCCCCATTATTTATCTAACAGTTCACTCCAAAAGGTAACCATGCTGGTCACATCAGAAAGTACATCTCAGCAGACATACTCTGGTAATGGACTTACTGAGAAGCACTGAAAAAGTTCCTTGCTCACTGATGCATCATTGGTTTTGTGTTCAAGATAAAGTTTAAAGACTGTTTATACATTTCAGTTTATATCCTGTTATCTTTGTCTGTGTACTAAGACTTAAAATCTCCAGAGCATCCTTTAAATATAACAAAAGACTAGCAAAAAAATAAATTATAAGGCTGTAAGAAAATATATAACAGATACATAAACATGAATCCCCCATGCAGTAAAGCATAATAAAACTACAGGAATATAAATTACCATTCAGAATATTTTAGTATATATACCTTGCAGGTTTCCAACCCAATTATATTTAAAATATCTGATTAAAAAAAAGGAACACATAAGTGAAGTGTAATGTTACTTTTTGCATGTTCCCTGCATATGAAAAACTCCTGTCTTTTCATAAATGAATCCTAGTGATAATGAACAAATGCCATTAAAATAAGCACAAAGTAGTTACAAAGTAAAGTAAGGAGTCCTTGCTGAGCCAAGTCATTCGTGAGCACTGCAAAACCAAGGGAAGTGTTACAGTGTTTTGTATGCCCAACATTCAGCTTGAAGCAGCTCTCCTTTGAAACTGCAGACAAGGGGAGCTCACAGACCAGGAATTCTCCCATCAATTTATCACCTGTCTCCAGTGCTGTTTCTCTGCTTTCAGACGAGCGAGGAGAGCAGGCAGTTTTGGTGAGCACATTCAGCTGCAGACAACAGGTAAAAGCTCATCCCCTCTGTTATCAAGAAAGCAAGCACTTGTTAAGTACTTACCTTCTCCTCATAGAAATGGTTCCAGCTCTTCTGCAGTTTTCAACCTTGCATAACTCCCCCAGCTTCTGTGACCCCACAACACACTCTCAAGTGATTCATTGTGGCGAACTTCCTTCTGCTCAGCTTCATTTTATGTGGCCAGAACAGCTGAGGTGGAAAAAAAGAAAGGAAAAATAAAATAAAACAAAACAACAACAGCAACAGCAAAAAACCCACCAACAAACAAAACATATAAAAAAAAAAAAGTGGAGGCACTGACACGAAGAGAAACTAAGAGCATCTTAAGAAACAGTGTGGCTGTTGAACACACACTGTTCTTTCACCATGTCAGAGAGGTTAGTTTACTGACTATTGACTTTGGCTGTAGTTCAGTAGGGTGCTAATGCCAGGCAAGGCAAAAGGCATCTTGTCCTTTGATAGGATTGAGGGGTAATCTTAGGGAGAAAGAGTGAGAATAGTTATTAGCATCTGGGAGTGTGATTGCTAATCCAGCAAGGGTGCATGATTGATTTATTAACCATTTCACTCACAGGAACAAACAGAAGAAGGTTCTGCCAAGAATGTGCTGTTCTTTGATGGAGGCCACGATGTCTGAATCCCTTTCTTAGAGCAAAGCCGTGGCAAATGCTGAGCCTCTGCGTTTTGCAATGAGGGATTAATTCTGTTTTAATGCATAATCCTGTATGCTCACAGAGGAGAGAGTGCTTCAGAGAGTTAAAGAAAAAACAAACAAACAAGAAACCATGCAGAAAAATACCTAGTGTGTTATAGAAATTTATACACAAAGAGGAAGGAATATTTCTGCATGCATTTTCCCAGTTTATCAACAGCATCAGTAGCTAAACTAGGTCAACCTGTCAAAACTAAGCCATTAGTGCTTCCCCTACTCCACCCCCCCCTACCAAATCCTAATTACACTCCAGCCATTCACCATACCAAACCAGTTGCATTAGCATCTCAAAACCAATTCATTTGCACCTTTCTGCAAATTCCCATCCCAGGGGCAGCTCTTTGCATGTCACAGTGATACCTCCAGGAAAAGACCAGCTGATCTCCACAGTGACCCGAGTAGAAGGATCAGAGGCAGAAGTTTCCACCCTGAAGGGCCAGGTGGGCAATGCTTAGCTTAGGTGTATCCAGGTCCATTATTATGCACAGCACTGGGCCTTGTAAGCTGAACACATCTCACTTTCAGAATTCTTTCCAGCCTGCTCAGGTATCCTAAACATTATCTACTGCCTGCTATGGCTTAAGACAACACTGAAATAAGGGCTGTTAACATTTGCATTATGTCTTTACACCAAGAGGACTTCTCCATTTGAGTTGTTAGTTTAATTGTTAATTAATTTAGGTACTAGATACCTCATAACAATGAGTTGAGACACAGATCTTGGTTTAAAAATAAAAGCAACGGCATTTAGCTTTATATAACAAGTGAGAATTGTTAGCAAACAATTGTAAACAAAAATCAGTAAGAGAGACTGAAGCAAACAGCAAGGAAGTGAACACAGCCTATAAAAAAGGCCAAAAGTTACTTTGGCCTTCAGCCTGACCCATACAGCCAAAGTGTCAATCCTACAACAGCTGAACATCTTACTCAAGTAGCACTTGAGTAAGAAGCTGGTAGCTGTGGGCAAGAAGAAAAGCATTTGCATACTGCTGCTTTCTCAGCAAGCCCTCTCCCTTACACTGTGGCAGTTTCACTGCTGATGTCAGAGCCCTGCATCTCCCCTGGCGTTGGCTTGTACTGTACACAGTTAATCTCAATGTACACTTGGCTTGTACATAATTAAACTCAGTGACTTTTTCAGAATCCTGCAAGCTGATCTGAGCATCAGAATAGCTACTCAGTTAATATACTGCCTTAGCTCAGTGAAGTAGTGACCTTGAGAAGCAGTACAGAAATGACAAAATGTCTCAAGATAGCCTCGTGTCATTAAAAGCTGGGATGATGGCATCATGTCAAGAAGTTTTCCCTTCACTTTCAGTCAACTTTACAAGTCTCCTTTTATTTCTAAGGAAGGGAAAAGCCTGGAAATAAATAGCTATAGGATAGCTTAGCAGAGGGAGGTACAGAAGCAGGACACATTTCAAGTGGAACACGATGGGAATCTGGTCTACCCCAGTCTTTAATGACAGGAGCCCCACAGGGTAAGAGGTTAAGCCAAGTGGAAAAAAAATATCTTAATAGTCTGGTTTCCCACAAAGTATGTAGCCTCTAAACCCTATTATAATTCCACTTAATTGTCTTCAGTACAACATCTTCTGTCAAGAACTGAAGTGATTTACTAGGTATGAAAGGTAACTACTTTGTAGCAGTTGACTAAAGTTTAAATTTCAAGAGTTGCTTAATTTTCTTCTCCAGTACAGATAGTATCTTTTTCCTTACTTAGCTGGTACCTATTCAGCACCAGACTAATGTGAGCCACAGACCATATCAATCCTGTCTCCATCTAGTATTCTAAAAACACAGCACTCTTCTTCCCTTTTTCCAAACCCAGCCTTTCACTATATTCTGCTTTTGTTTGAAGGCTCCATACAAACTGTTCCTTCAAGGCTTTTATTGCCATCAGAGGAGGAAGGGCAAAAAACATTCCTTAACTGTAGTGCCTGATACTTGAAAGGTCACGGTGACTATTTGCATCTTTAGATACCAGTGTCCCTGGAAGTGCTACCAGGAATCTCAAAGACAGACAAAAAACCCATACAAATTAATCAACACGAACACTGTAATTGTTCAACACCAAAATATTTAAATGGTATATGCCAAGACTCATATTTATTTCACAGGAAGACTTTACCTTCTTCTATCAATCCAGTCGTAGATTTTGACATGTTATTTCTAGGGAAACAAACCAAACCAAACCCCCCAAAACAACACACAAACATACAAAAACCAACAACAAAACAAAACACAAAAGTCATGGAGAAAAAGTGGCCTAGTCTTTTGCACCAAGTACTGTACCACCCAAGAACCACAGCTGAGGAATTTGCAGTTTACTCATAGGTCTGAAACCAGCTTACACTGACAGGAAGAAAATTGAGAAGGTTCTCTCCCACTGACCTGGCAGATTTTTCCTTACAAAACCATCTTCAGGGTTGAACAGCCTTCACACATACATCTGGATAGCTCTGTAAGCACCGGGGGGGTGGTTCAGCAATTACCTTTCCCCGCCTTCCATCACTACCAAGGTTTGGGGAGAATTTTTTTGTCTCACTGGAGAGTGACTTCTTCAGCAATAGAAGTCTATGCCTAGAAACAGAATGAAGAAACACAGCCAGCTTGTTAATCTAATCAATTACTTTAGCAGAGACTATTTTCTCCATTCCTCATGGACTTTGGTTTATTTCACTAGCTCCCTAAAGACCTGCAGGTTTGTTGTTGCTGCTCTGTGCTTTGAAGCTGTGTCAGAATGGAAGATAGGGCTGAGATACTGGAGTCACCCCAGTATGAACTGCTTCCACAACCAGCCTAGGCCAGTACACAGGAACACTTTGGGATGACTTTTCTTAGCAGCTAGGTATAAATCGTGTCCTAGGGACAAACACTGCCTGTTTTCAAGGGGTGACCTTGAGTCTGTCATCTCAATTCTGTCCATGTAAATGAGAAATTACTTCCATTAGCACTGAAGAACAACCAGACTAGAGGCTGGATTTAGTGAGATCCACACAAATCACTCAGCCCTTTCAGGCAGAGCCCTTTTGTTCCTGATTCTGTACAGCATCTAAGCAGCTAGCTCACATCACCCTGACCTGGGACAGGGGTTTCTAGGCACAAGAGAAGAGAGTGGGGAGAAAGAGAGAAACAGAAGTGTGGCACAGAGAGCCCCATCTGCCAGTCAGGAAGGAAATAAAGCAAGTGGAAAGGATCCATGGCCTAGGGAAGGTTCTCGCATTATCACTTACAAAATGTTACATCTCTGATCTATAACCCACATTCTCTTATTCCTCCTCCTTTTATAACCATGAGCAATTATTACCCTATATCTTACCTGGAGTTAAAGCTGTGAGTCTGGGAAGAACAGAACTTTGCAAAGTGCTTTGCCCTTTAAAATGACAGCTTTCCATGACTGCATTTTCCTGTGGGAGCAGGACTCCTCTCCTGAAGCAGCAGGTATTGCCCACAAGTCTCCTCCCTGGATCATGAAGTCCTTGATCACATGGTGGAACTTACTGCCCATGAAGCCAAACCCTTTCTCTCCACCTCTCTATCATTATGGAGCACTTGGAGATCCTGGACTGAAAACAATTGCAGAGTATCAGTACCTACATTTTAAAACCCAAGGCACACTCTTCTCTTATTTTAATATAACTGATAAGCTTCCCAGGCTCTTCAAAGATAACTCAAAAGCTCTGATCAGTGCTTTTTACTCTAAAGTTACCACACTGTCCCAGAAGTAAAACAAAACACACACACAACTGAAATGTCATGCAAAAATTAACCATGATTTCTTCAGGATTTACAGACTCAAATCCTGCTTGATGGTGCAACCCAGGCAAACGTTAAGAGTCAATGAGTTTGACCCATGGCATTTTATTCCCTGCAACAAACCACCTAAAGGTCACGCTCACAAAGATGTGCCCTTTATATCTGTTATACGGGTGCACAAACAAGCATGGGAGAGGGGGTGGAAGGATGTAGTCAAGGGAAGAAAATTTAGTGAGAATCGAGTCAAATTCCAGGTGAGACAATTGACGGTGAGGAGAGTTCTTGTCCTCAGAGGGGCTAAACAAGGTCTCAGTTCAAATAAGTTGCAAGACACTTAATTTCCCAGATAATTCATAATGTTGTGACACTGAAAGCAATACGAGGGATATGCAGTGGAAAAGGGCAATGTTTCCTCTCCTGTTCCACACGAGCTATTCAAGGAAGGAAATAAACTGAGCTCAAATCTCTGCTTTTCTGCTCACAGCATTTGCCAACTGGCAAGGAGATGCTGAGGGAGTGAAACAGTTTAGGGATTTGACATCTGTTGGCAAGAAGAAAGCTCATCACCTGCATCCCTTGCAGCTGCTGATACTCAACCAACACACTCCTCCTCTGATGTCAGTGGTCTAAATGAGGGTCATACTCTAATATTTTAATCCCAGGAAATCTCTGCTGAATTATTAGCCAAGGCTGTGACTTCCACAACAACTGCAGACTGCTCTTCAAGCATAGAGGAAATTCTCTAGCTTCCTATTCAAGCAGGGAAGATTCTCCAACTACTAAACCCTGGTGCAAAGTTCAAATGTACTTTCAAGACAGATTTGTTTACACATGTTCACCACCACCATGAGCCCTCAGTGAGCAGAAAAGAATCGCCCAGTCCCTCAAGTGATTCGAGCTGGGCTGTGTCAGTAATAATAATTAAGTGAAGCAAAATGCCATCTTGGCACAGAATATTCAGAATACTGCAACAGCACCTCATTTCCCCTTCTAGTGGCTGGAAAGCTGAAGTCTGTTCAGCTTGCAGAGTCTCTTGTGGATATAATCATTTTATATATAACTGGAAAACTTGTTCATGACTCATCTGCCTGTATTACTGAGTGGATTTTTTTCAGTCCAAGAGCCAGACACCCATTATGTGGGCTGCTAAATGATTTACATTGATTGAGCATGCACTGTATGAGGCTCTTGCAAATTTTATATGCTGCCTGGACAGAGAACGAATTTTTGCTGATTATGCTCCAAATAGCAACGAACACAATTACCTAAGCCACCAACTCCCAGTAAGGAAGCCAGAAATACAGCTGTTGCTTCACTACCTTCAAGAAACATCCACAGTTTGGATCCTAACCTACTGTAGGTTGAAGTAATGGGAGATTTCCATTAGTGAAGAACAAGCCTGTGAGTTCAAATCATCTCTCTTAGTAATTTGTTAATTCCTCATGCTCTGGAGCTTTTATTCCAGAGTAAGGCCTCACCCCACACCTGGGAAAGTAGACCAGAATCCAGATTCTCTGGGAATCTGTGTGACTTCTGAGATGGAGCCACCAAGATGAGGGGCCTGGAAAATAAGATACATTTCAGGGAGAAGCGTAAGGATACTTCCGAATCATTTTGTGGTGAAAAACTGACTTCTGTCATACAGAGACAGAACAAATTTCAGGTCAACGGATGAGGTACTAAAGACTGCAGAATAATCATCCAAAACAAAAGATTTTGGCAGAAAGCAATGTGTGGAGGTCATCTGCTTCAAATGCCTTTTCCACACAGGGCTAACTTCACATTAGATACCAAGATCGCGATGTGGATTGAGATAGCACATCTCTGGAACTGGCAGTGAGCTGTACGGGTACAAGACCAAAGCAACATCACCACGGGAGGAAATAGCTGCAGTTCTAGAGATTGGAGCAGCTACAAATTTAAGCCAAGGGCCTCAGTTAATAGCTCATGTTACATTTCAGGGCTCCAACACACATGTAATTGTCTGACATCACCACCTGATCCCGCATCCACAACGCTGCTGACTCTGTGCTTCGGGGAAGGGCTTAAAGCTAGGACTGGAACAACAGGAAAAATCAGAGGAGGATGAAGAACTAGTTTATTCTTTTAAGTTCACAAAGCAACTGTCATACAAAGCACTTCTTTTTATGAGCACCAGAGAAAAGGACAGAGCGTATCGCAGAATTAAATGAAAAAGCCTGAAATTACCAAGGTGATTGAAATCAGACCCCTCTGCTCTTGTTCACTGAGCATGTTATGAAGATCAAGGGTTAAGTGACCTTCCCTTGCAATCAATACTGAAATTTCCATCCATGGTCAGTAAGGGTTTAGCTTCTGTTCTGGACTCTAAGGTATCCCCACAAATACATTCACCACTAAATCCATGGCGTGGAGGCACCCCCCTCACACACATCACCCTGGTGCCCACCTCAGGAGACTCGGTGTGGGTGTAATCTCTTAAATTTTGCATCACAATGCAATTAAAAAAATAAAGAAGAAAAAAAGAGATAAGTTTAATAAACTTTTGTATGTCAGAATCATCTATCTTCCAAACCTAATTATTTTTACATGTTAGATGTTAATGGATAAGGCTTAAACACTTATCCACCCAAGATGCACCTATCCATAGGGTTTGGGAGCAGGAAACAGTGAACACCACTGATGTGCAACTTTCAGCTAGCAAAAGGTACAGCTCCAACTGCTTAGAATCAGGCAAAGCAGAAAGAAATTAACTACAAAACTCCCCTTTACGAATGTGATTTGAGGATTCAATCCATATCCCTTTCTTGCTGGAAAGAAAGATAAGGTGCTTTGGAGGATCATTCTGGAAAACAGGTTATCTGCCCATTCTCTCTCCTGCTCTGCATCTTTCAGACTAATTTGTACGGTGGTTAAAAGGGAGGATATGAACAGATGGCTGTTCTCTCTGATAACCGTGTCTGTTCCTAGTCAGATTAATTGGTTACAACCCAGTTAAAGATTACAGACTGCTAAAATGATACAGTCAACGGTTATTCTTCACAGTCCATCTGAAGAGGCTAAAATACATTCCTAAGAATGAAAACAGTTTCAGTACATGCTAGGGGTTGTGCAAAACATGCTGCTGTAGGATACAGAATTTATCCTTACAGATCACAGTTTTAAAGTGTGAAGGTCAAACAGAGGTTTAGAGACACAAGACACTCATGAAGATCAACAAATCCTGGGATACTTGGCGGAATGGTATCAGCATCGTGACCGCTTTTTGTTTATCCAGGCCTTTGGCATCAAGCTGCTCATGAGACTTAGGGGCTGCAGTAGTATCTAATTTCATACTTCTGATTATACTGGGAAGAGATTCCCCTTCAAAAAACTGGGAACATGCCAGAAGACTGGGGCATTGTGCTGATATTCACTAAAGAGGAGAGCGGGTTGACCTCAGTAATTATAACCCTCGGTGCAAGGCAAGATAATGGCAAAAAAACATACCATGAAATTGATAAAGAATGAAAGGATGGGAACATAAGTAGGGCTGGTCTACCCGATTAGATGGAAAATAGACACTGCCTCACAGACCTGACTGCATTCTCTGAAACTGCAGGATTGATGGCTAATGACAATCGTGGAACTGTAACAGCTTTAGTAGCAGGCTCGACATAGTGCCGCAGGGTACGCTACTTAAAAAGGCAGCTCTTATCCTACACCAATGAAAGCACAATAAATGGACTAAAGATTGGCTAACTGGTGCATTCACAGAGGTAGCAGGGAAATATGATGAGCAGAGGAAGTTTCCAGTAGGGTTTTGCAGGCTTTCATTCCAAGTACACAGCCCATAACCACAGGGCTTCTCCTCTCCTATGAAACAGGGAGGTACTCACCAGGTGCGCATGTGTCTATGTGAGACACATGCATGTGTATGATTATCATACCAAGACTTAAAAAAAAGCTGAAAGAACTTGATCAGAAGTAAATTCAGCTCCACAAGGTAAGAGCAGAAAGTACAGGCCTCACAGGATGAGAGTGTATTCTAGAAAACAAAGAGTTTAGAAAGAATTTGGGCTTACACAAAATTAAGAGGTTGCAGGCACATCTGAGAAAGCAAAATGAGCAAGTACAATCCTTATATTTGTGCTGTGCTGCAGGGGAGAAGCAACAACGAGGAGATTGTTTCTCAGGTCTTTGATTAAGAGCT
>VWZY01011039.1:570802-610008 GCA_013399075.1 Chloroceryle aenea
TCCGAGCACTGGGCAGAAACCTTCAACCTCTCGTTGGCTTTCACCCTGCCTGAAACAGCTGCAGGATCAAGTTGCCATTCACGGAAGCAATCTCCACACACCCCCGCCCCGCACTGTAACCGACCGGGCGTCCGCATCCGAGGCCGCCCCCCCAAATGGCCCCCGGTCCTCACAGCGGCCGTTGGCCGCTAGGCCTTTTGGCGCCACCCAGCGGGCGCCGCTGCCGGCTCCGTGTCTGAGGGGAGCCCGCCGGCGGCCGCGGGGAGAAAAGGCTGTACCCGCAGGGCAGGGCAGGGCAGAGCCGGGGGACAGACGGAACCTTCAGTCCGCTCCCCGAGGCGGAGAGGAGAGGGCGGGCTCTCCCGCCCGAGGAGCCTCTGCCACCCGCCAGCAGAGCCGTAACTCGCCGCGGGGATGAGGCGGTGCCTCCACAAAGAAGACCCCCTTGAGGGATTGGCGGCAAAGCCCCGCTCGCTGTCCAGGCCCCGCAGCTGCCGAGGACCGCGGCCGCCCACACCCCTCCTTAATTAAACCTTGCCCAGGCTCTCCTCGCCCATTAGCGAGAAAAAGTGCTCGCTAAAGAGCGCCGTTAATTATTTATGCAGGGCCATATTTTTGTGAAGGATGTTAAGTTTCAAAGGTTGTCTGTCGCTAAACTCAGATTCTCCCCTTCAGTCAAAGCAGTCCACCAAGTGAAAAATCATTTAGGACAAACATCTGTAGTTCTCAACCTCACTTTGAGAGGGAAAAAAGTCAAAGGCAGCCTCTCCTCTGCCCCCAGCTGTGAGATCTGGCCTTGAAAATTCGCTATATAATTTAAAAAGTGCAATTTTATTCTAAGAATTGCTGCCAAAGCTTAGTGGTAGGACCACACTGAAGTGGGTGCAACAAAGAGATATTATTGTATCTTCAGATGTCCTTGGATGCATTGCCTCCTTCAACCACTTAACTGATATAATGAGCTAAATGAAAGCATCTGGTTTCTTACATCACAGAGCTGCTGCTTACAGTAGGTGAACTGACTCAATTTTTAATGTAATGGCTCAACCCCTTATCTGGAGTCTTAACATCTGCAGGAGCTCAGCTATGAAATCTAATGATGGCTAACGTACAGACCTCAGACTCAGGCTGGCTTGACTCCTGTTTTTTCCCACCCAAGAAGCGCACCCCTTCCCCCTTCTCTTCCTGGAATATCCTCACTCCTCATGCTGCTTCCCCACCTGCAGCACCAGAAAACCAAACCCTTCTTTCCTCCCTGTATCTCTTCCCACTACTGCAGACTTCTGTCTTCTACAGGATCACTTTGGCATAGATTTGTTTGTATCTTGTTCTGACAGCAATGACATGATCATTATACACAGGGCAGACAGCATCTCAGTGGTTCCCAGCTGTTTTATTTTGTCCATCCTGTAATTTTTATGACAGGGTTTGGTTTGGTTTTGTTACCTGCGGAGTGATCTGGTGATCTAATTGTATTCTTGGTTTCTTTAGGCTTTCTTAAAGCCTTTTGTTGTTTATAATCCTCTTTCCAAAGCCTGAAAGTAACATATTTTTTTTAGCATTATGTTTAATACTTGTCTTTTGAACTCTGCAAGCTTACTCCCTCTGAAGAGGGGAATGCAAACACCCGTTCCAGAGCAGAGAGCAGCCTGCCCTGAAAGGCCAGCACCTGGGGCATCTAGGCAGCATTTTTAACCAGCTATTTTTCTATTAACTTACCTTGTCAATGACCCAAGGACAGCTGGAAAGGAGCTGTTTATTAGGTCTCTCCCTTGCAAATTGCTGTTAATGGGCACACATACCTTATACCCACACAAAACCTTGCTTGGTGGGCTGTGTGGGTGGACCTGGGCCTGCATTCCTGCAAATAAATATTTGTGGGCACCACCTAGTCACATCCTTACACTCCACTGTTGTCTTAAGATATGCTTAAGATAAGTGTACATTTCAGATGAACTTATTTATTTATGGTCTCAGCCTTGCAACCCTTAAAGGGTATGGTCCATCTTGTCATCTCTTCTTTGTTTAGTGCTTGCCACTTTGGTGTCACAGCCTGTTGGAAGCTCTGACAGATACTCTGACAATTAAGAAATGCCAAGTAATTAACTGAAGCATGGAAACCTTACCAGTAAGATTTCTCTAGAGGTAGGACATAAAATATCCTATGTCCTACACGTGCAAGAGAAGGGCTTGAAAGGGTTTTTTTTGGTTATGATTGCATCAGGGAAAATGAAGGTGGCTTTGGGTTTTATACATGATTTTCAGACTTGCTAAGCATGTATAATCCCCCCAGTAGCCAGAGGGAGCTGCAACTCCTACACAGCTGCAAGACGGTAGCAGCGCTGTATTCCAGCACTCAACTTCTTCCAAGTGCTGCTTTAGAGATGGAGATCAGAACCTTGATTTCTCTCAGTCCATGACTGGCGGTGCCATTTTAACAGCTAAATCCTCCATCCACACACTCTGAAGGAATGAGGAGGCAGAGCCCGTCAGGTGGATTAGCCATATGTCAGCTCCCCAGTGCACTACAGCGGAGCCATCGTTCGTTTGAAAACTTGATTGCAGGCCAATGGGAACAATTATATAACCTTGAAATAAGAGAGGCAAATAGTACAAAAACAAACAAGAAAGAACAATCATCCTTACTTACCCATGTGCACATTTTACCACAACGATTAGGCAATCGAGATTGTCACATAATTGGCTTTTTTAAAATTACAAAAATGATGGAAGGGTTTCAGTAATTAAAAAGTGCAGGCAAGACGTTGAAAGATGATAAATTACATAAAGGCAAAGTGCAAATGGAGCAAAATCTTCACAAGTATTTTATTTGCTTCTCCACAGTTTAGAGGATTTGTGAGTTTGCTGGTTGGCCGTTCTTGACTGGCATTGACAAGCCAGGGTCAAATTGGTCAGAAGTACAGGTAGCAGAAGATTATTTCTAAAGAACAGCGTCCAGAAAACATACAAGCTGTATGCAGAAGAGATACAAGGGGTAGGAGTGGGGCTCTTCCCCAAGATAGATTGCATAGGCACGTTCTTCCATGAAGGGCCAAAGCAAACTCTGGAAAACTGACAACGGGAGAAAAAGGTCCACTAGCATTACTCCTCCCACGTGGTTAAAAGAGATGATCGTG
The DNA here is from genome assembly GCA_013399075.1 of Chloroceryle aenea. Lineage (NCBI taxonomy): Eukaryota > Metazoa > Chordata > Aves > Coraciiformes > Cerylidae > Chloroceryle > Chloroceryle aenea. The sequence continues at coordinate 573,940 of VWZY01011039.1, forward strand.
CACATAATTCAGCTTATTTATTAGGACAGTGCCTAGAGCCCCTCAAGGTGGGACTTTTTTGTGTTAGGCACATAAAATCAGATCAAGTCTCTGCCCCAAAAAGACTTAAGCTCTCCTTGTGCAAGGTAGGAGAGAGGATGATAAAATATGGATTGAAGGAACTAGATGTGGAAGTGAGGATAAGGTAATAATCCTCTAAAACATGCTAGAAATTATTCTAAGAGGAATGTGTCTACATAGGTAGTTTGAAATGCCAGCCTCTCCATACTTCCCTGGAGCCATCCTCTGCTACAGAACCAGAAACCAGGGTCAAATCCCACAGGAAGGTCGCCAGTCTACAGTTAACTCCTAGGACCTGCCTGATCCTCAGGGCTGATTTTCCACAGAATGACTCTTGGTGATCTAAAGACCCCTCTACTTCAAGGGTCCTGGTAGCAAGTCTCCACACCTGGCATGCATTTTAATACTTGATACCTGGACATATGCTGAACATACCTGTTGTATCCTGAGATGCTATTTGCAACACATGAGTTGCAACCACCTTATTTGTATTTGCAGCTTCCTCAGGTTTGGGTTTTTTTTCTCCTAAAGATGCCCCAGGTTGCACAGCCCTCCAGCACTTTACACACACATTTCTGAATTTACTGTGGATTTATGGTAGCGTTTCTCACTAGAATGGGCAAATCCTTTATGCCAAGCACCACTAGTAATAACAACATTTGCTATTTTTTTGTTCTTTTGTATCTTCAAAGAATCAAACAAATGAACCATCCAAGCTGCTAGAAAACCTTTCAAATTTCACAAACCCATCCATTTGCTCTGTGCCCAAGCTCTCAAGACAGTGCAGGTCTGACCAAAATCTACAGCAGAGAAACATCAGACCTGACATGATCTCCACTTCAGCGTGTGCATGCACACACAACCCTGTAGCTTAGACACACGAGTCGTCCAGCTGAAGCCATACAACAGACACTGTAACTGAGGAAGGTTGTTTTATATATGATATGTGAAGAGTGATTTCAATGAGCATAACCCGTAGCTCGTATTAAGGGACCAGAAGGAAACTATCCAAACAAAAGGCTAGTGAGAGACTGTCACGTACAATTTGTCTGTATAAGCCTGGAGACAAAATGTCTCTTGGGCTCTTTTGCCAACTCTGACATTAACAGGAGGTTGGGAAGCCAAGGGATTGTGTGATGGCCTCGAACTCAGAAAGCCAGTGCCCCAAAAGCTGAGTGCCATGAGGCATACTTCACTTTCCCACACCTCTCTCTCCTTTCCTACCCATCTCTACTCTTGTAAATGGTGAACTCATCTGGAGAGAAGCTGTTTTCTTACTCTGTCTGTGTATGGCAGAGCCCTGAGCTCAGCTGGGGCTCTAGGCACCAGGTTAATATATATATATATTATTAGTGTGGTGTTGCAAAAAAACCCAAAGACATAACAGTTTCATGACAGAACGCATCTCAGATGAGTTAATGTGTGCTAAGCACTTTGAAGTTGAAAGGTTCTGCAGCATGTAAAAGCTGAGCATGACTTTCATATGGATTTGTTGATCCTGAAGACTTGCGAAGCCGCTCAAAACATGCCTCTACTCAGCAAAGTGCCGAGTGTGGATCCCTGCTACGCACACTGATCTCCAAATGGAACACATGTCCAAGACATTCCTGTTCAAGGATGTCATTAATAAAACCCATGTCATTATAAGCAAATATCCTCACTTTTAGCACCTCTCTATATTAAAAACGATCATCCCTGGGGAAAAAAAACAAGTATGCTTTTCACAGCCCTGCTGATTTTGGCATTATCTCATCTCCATTTCTTTGAGTCACTCTCACTTTCTGGTTCCCCTACATTAAGTTGCCATGGGAAATATAAAAATCTAAAGAAAAAGTGTTATGATCTGCCAACAGGTTGACATGACATCTTATCCCTTCTGGCTCCTGGAGCTGAACTGCCTTTCCAAGGTTCACTGAAGGCCAGCTGATCCCCAGCCAGGAATAAAGAGCATTTTGTGATTCCATATCCAGGCTCGTTGGCCAGGTCCTTTCCAGGGCTGGAACTGAGACCCAGCCCAGACACTTCCCAGACAGATTCCAGATGCAAACTGCTACTCAGGATCATGCTCACTTTAGTTGCTCTAACACCTCACCACCTCTTTTGGATTATTATTTACTGTATTCCAGGAGCAGGGAGCACCCTAGCTCGGGATTAAGGACCTGCCTCATGAAGTGCCGCCCAGGCATACACCCAGTGGTGGTCCTGGCACTCATCTTCTGACTGAGACAAGATGCAGCAACCGAGCAAAACAGCCCCTAAAGAAAAGCAGAAGGGTTACAGGAGAACAAGTGGCTACACAGAGCAGCTTTGTGCCTAATTCTGGTGGATCTGCATCATTTCAACTCTTCTGCACCGTTCTGTGTACGCATTACCATAGAGACCCACAGCAGTGGATGCGGATGCTTACCCGTGCATCTATCCAACAGGAGCAAAGCTGTAAAACCCCAGTCCTGACAGGCACCCACCGTCCCTCCGGGCCGTGTACCTTCTTCCCACGGCCACAGGCATCTTTCCAAAGCCGTCATTCCAAAGACGGTGCCACTAGGTGGAGCTGAGCAACAAAATTCCTCCCAGGCCATGTGCACAGCCGCAGCATCAGCGGCATTGCCTAAGTCACAGGTTTAAACATGTTTCTTGCTTACTGGGCACTAATGCTCTTTCCCTGGCCAGTTGATACAGGGACAAGCTGTGGCGAATTGTCATTAAGAGATTGCAAAACCCTACTCCCTAAACGCACTGATTCACCCTTAGCAGAGGATGATGTCAGTCCGAGTAGACTTGGCAGCCAGAAATGAGTTTGGGAAACAAAGGAGGGGCTTCTGCATGCCCCGCGGTTTATGGAGTGGAGAAGTCTCCTCTTTAGTAGCTTCTTTGGGTTATCTAGGGAACTGGGGGTCTGGCAGCTCTTGGCCCTTAAGTGAAACACTTCTGCTCATAGACAGCCTCCAGAGAGCCTGCAAGACAGGAGGGAAGCATCTCTGCTTCCCCATGGCTGCCTCTCCAGCCTTTCAAATGATCCAGTGACAGCAAACTGGCCACAAAACTGCCCGTCTTCCTTGGTGAGGGGTACCACAACAGAGAGAGATATCCAGGGAAAAGCAGTACTAACACAGAACCCCAGCCTCAAGTTTCAGACACAGCAGAAATTTCAGGGAAGCAATCAAAACGCAGACATATCTGGTAGCAAAACCACTGTCATGCTCACCTTGCACAGGCAGAGGTGCAGGGAGGCTGAAAAGTGGTGCTATGGAAACTCACAGCCCTGAGATGCCCCACCTGAGAGAAGTGACATTGCCAGGTCTTGTTTACACAGAGTGTTGGCAGCAATCTGTCACCATCCCTTTGGAGGCAGCAGCGTTAGGTGTGCTCAGTCAGCTCCTCACAGCGGAAGGAATTATCCCACCATAAAGGTGGTTAAAACCATCCCGTTTATTTTGTCAACTAGCTTACCTGTAAACTCTTCCATATCTAAACAAGCATGGTGGCAGGAATTCTGCTTGCAACTTCTTAAAGGTGCCATAAGCAGAGGAGATAAACCTATGTGGAAATGAAAGGGGGAAAAAGGTAAAAAACCCAGCAACATCTAAACATTTTTTAGAATGCAGATTGCTGGACAGAATTTGAATTGTATCTGTCGACAAATATCATGGACTGCAGCGAGCTGGGAGCAGAATGCAAATACAACCTCAGCTTGGAACATGTAATGTTACTTAGGTTACGTGTGGAAATGGGAATAGGGATTAGCTAAATCACCAGTACAGTGGGGGCAGAGAAACTAATGTGAAAACAGAATCAGATCTTAAGCTCTGCAATGCAAATGCATTGTTTCTGTCCAAGCCGCCCAGTATTATCCCCAAAAAGCCCATTTTTAAAATTTATCTAATCAAGTGCCTCTGTGTACAGAGATCCAGTATATTATATCTCACTTTCCTTATTCCACCTGTCTGTCGTGCTGTGGTAACCTCAGTATTAGATTATTATAAAGCGAATGCTTTCTGCACCCCAGCTCTGTAAGTGACAAGAGTCTGCAGGCAAACCCCACTGAGATGTTTTAATGGTACTTTATGCAAAGGAGTAGGTTTCTATAATGGTAGCCAGGTGGCTAACCTGTCAGAGGACCACTTTTCTCAATAAGTCTAAGGTGCTTTTCAGCCAGGTGTGTTAAAGCCTGCAGGAAAGGGTGTGACACGCACACAAAAGCGTGTCTGTGGCCAAGGTGTTCCCAGGAACGTGGCGTGAGTCACCGATGTCACATTGCTTAGCTGCCTGTGACAGGTGATGTTTGGTAGCCACATTATTACTAAACAGAAGTATGAGTGAGCCTTGCTACATGGGGACACTGAAGTGTGACGTGACCACCCGATGCTTTACAGACAACCTGAAGGAGCACACAGGACTGAAGCTGCAGGACCGAGAGAAACTGGGCTTCCTGTGCCTGGTGGAGGAGACTGAGAACTTTCAGGAGCCTAGCCATATATTTCTGCACTGTACCAAACAGAAGTAGCTTTTAATGATATCTAAACTAATTTGATAATTACCTTTGTCTTCAGAAAGCAAACTAGTATGACAGTAGATACTGGCACTGAAATTTGATGGACGGGGAGATGGAAAAACAAAACTTTTTTTGCTACCCTAGTGGGCTTTAGGGAAACTTAGATGGCTTTCTTAGCCAAGGGTAATTCAGCCTTTGACTTTAGGTGTGCTACCTGACTTAGACAAACAGCAGCCCTGATGTGTCACCGTCCCATAAAAGCCTCCTTGGCCAACCTCTAAAATGTGCAGGGGTGTCCCGCTTGCCACATTACAGCGCTGCCCGTGCCACCAAGGAGGCTCGCCTCCAGACCTGCTGAGACTCGTCGGCCACCCATTACGCTCCCACACCAGCCTCAGGTCAGGACTTCCAGCTCCCCCGGGGCACCCTTTGGAGAGGGAAAACCCAGGTACCCTTGTGCCAGCCCAGCCCATCACATCTGTGGCACCGGGGGAGCCAGACACCCGTGGCACCGAGTCCCGCATACCCCCCACCAGGCAGTCAGCAGCCCAAGTGACTCTGCAAGAGCGTATGGGTCACAAGGCTGAGCCTGCTGGAGCCTGCCCCAAGTGTAGACGTGGCCCTAGGGGATTTGCAAGCTTTGCCTCTGCCCTGTAAGAAACACATGGTGGCCTTGTATTTCTGGGGATCCTTTCTGGCTCCTGCACTCGGCACTTTTACAGGGGCTCAGAGTAGCCAGCACATGGAGCCTTGCTGCCCAAAAGCTGTTTGACTTTGGTTCACTGTGGATATGAAGAAGATCCTCCCTCATCCTTACTGGCAGGGGGCATGGTGGCAGCATGGACTGACCCAGGGGAAGAGCCATGTGGTGTCCTGCCTAGGGGATCCCTAGCTCCCGGTCCCCAAGCCTGACATTCTCTCCTGCACATCCACGTTGCAGGAGTGATGATGGGGACTTTCAGCTGCTGCCATCCTGCCTGCTCTCCAGCGCCGTGGACCCCGTGCATTTTGACATAAATCTGAGCTGAAGATAGCCTCAGGCTTCAACTCACGTTAATCCTACTACAAGTTCATACAGCATGATGCAGCCACAGAGCTCAGCACAAGACATGGAAGGAGAAGAGGGAGAGAGATAAAAAGGGAACAGGAGGTTTGGGCATCTGTGCTAGGGACAACGGCAGGGAGCAATTGGAGGGGCTCTGACAGCCAGTTTCAGATCACCTCTCATTTAAAAGGCCATCCTGCCTACGCAACACACTCACTGTGACTTTGAATAAAAAGCAAGCATAAATCAGTTTTGCTATTCAGGGTTTGTTTTCTTGCACCTCTGGTGGGGAATGAAAGAGCAGAGCTGGTGAGTGGCAGCACACAGGGAGAGGCACCAGGGGAGCTGTTGTCTCTGTTTCCACCCAAAGACCCTCATCACCACGGCACAGCTGAGTACAGGGCATGTCTCCACTACAGTAAGCTGAATGAAAGTTAGAGTTTTTTTCCCTAGAAAGGCAGTGATTTGTGCTGGGAGCAGGAGGACTACAAGCTCTTTCAGAATCAGGACGGCTTCTAACACACCAGATCTCCATCATGTGGCACAGTTTACAGCACCTTCCAGTTCGCTGGGGAATTGGGCAAAGCACTCTTCCTCACTAAAGGGCAGGCTGTAGCAAAGGGGAAGAGGGACTAATATGTGCTTTGCCACTGACAGGTTCACAGGGGTCTAAAGTGATGTCTGGACTCAGGCTGCATCTCTCAGAAGTCCACACACCTACACCACACAGCTCCCTGCCTCCCAGCACAGGCAGCTGCAAAAGCAGCCTCTGCCCGGTGGTGGTCGCTTGCCCAAACCGTGAGCCCAGCCAGGCACTGGGGTAGCTGTGCTGCCAGGGCCAGGCTGCTGCCTGGCCAGTGCTGTTGGGCTTAGCTGGGAAAAGCACTGCTCTCTGCCTGGGGGAGAGGAAGACCTGGCTGAAAACCGCTGGCATATCAGAGGAATCACCTGGATGAGATGGCCAAGGGTTGTTTGCCTCTGCTGCTCAGCTTACAAATGACACTGATGAGAGCTGAACAACATGCAGACAGAAGGACCCCTGACTTTTTGCATCTACCAGAAACAATATTATGTCTCAGGTTTTCTCTTTGGCTGCCACTGGGTGTATATGCCTGTTGACACTGTTCACCACAGGCTGAGCACTAAACATGGTGGAGCTGGTTATTCTTTCCTTTCCTTTTCTTCTCTACTTTAGAACTCCCAGGACTGGTTCCTGGACTTAGAAAGGAATTGTGTGTCCTCTCAGGACAGACCAGAGATTGTTTTTAAGTCCAGCATCTGTTACTTACTGTTTACAGCGAAAGCTTCGTCTCTGAGCTGAGATCAATGCAGTTGCTCTAAGTATTGGAGAAAGTTTTCAGTTATCACAAATCTTCCTGTCATTTGTTTGTGTTCATCTGCCATGTGCTCAGGCTTCAGGCCACAAGCTCCAGCAAAGCCTCCAGAGCTGGACTGCAAAGGGAGACATGAAAGGCACACACCGAGAGTTATGCCAAGCTGCTAACATAAAGCTGGTTAAAGTGCTGTGAAATGCCCCGAAGGCAGCAGGGTAGTGTCTTTTCCCTGGGACCCTTTCTCTGGGTAATGATGAAAGCACAACCATCAGGGAAGCCTCTTGCTGTCCTGCCCTTGCACACTAAGGCCGTATTTGCTTTGCCAAAATAAAGCTCACGCCTCTCAACAGCAGAAATGCTGATGCCTAGAAATGGCCCAGCTTGCCTCTCCTGAGGTGTCTGTTGTGGACACATCCAAAGACCCCAAAACAAGACCAGAGAGGGGCTGTCTGAGGTTGATGCTGCGGAGTGCGATACAGTGGCGCAGGAATCCCACACCCTGCCACAAACGATTGCCACCCTGATGTGGAACAAGGCAGGGGAGCCAGCAACTGGCTGTGGGGAACGTCATGGCTAATGGCAATCCAATCAGCCTGGAACGCATGCTCTGGGAACAATTGGATCCTTCAAGATTACTCATAAAGGAAAGCAAACAAACCCTTGTACAAATAGAGACACTTTGAAAGGTCGTCCAACCAGCTCTCAGTGTCCCTTGTGGGCTGACTCAGACCATGGTTGCCTTTGTGGGCCAGCTCTGCCCGGAGAGGGTGGCACAGACCCCTCTGACCAGCAGGATGGTCTGGGAGAAGTGGGGCAGGTGGCACCACAGGGCTGCTCCATCTCCTACCACGGAGCACTTGCAGCATCTGCTGGTACCTCCTGGAGGGCTCTGGGCTAGAGCCACAGCCCCTTATGCCCTCAGTAAGTCTGCCCCTGTCAAAAATTGGGTGGAGGGGGCCCAGCCCCACACAGCTTCAAGGCATTTACAATGGGAACACAAATTAAAGCCACCCATTTATGTAAACTACCTCAAAGTACTAAATACAAAACCAGATGCTTAGAATTGCAATACCAGTTTCAGGCAGGATCCACCAGAGCACAAGATGAATTACATACATATAAGATTTCAAAGGGGATCGTTAGGACAGGCTGAGTTCTGCCCATGTCTTAATAGCCTGAATAGATTAGCCTCTCCCTTGCCTCCGCACCTTGTGCTATCTGGCTGGGGATGTAAATTGCAGAGATTTTTGCCTCACTTCAGGCCTTAAAGAGTGGCTTCAGCTTCAGGGAGAGGGCAGACGGGTGATGATGAGGTGCTGCATCCCCAGGAGCCCCCATCGCCCTGCCAGGGGTGGATTGTTCGCAGAGACAAACCCTGGGGCCACCCTCAAAGCAGAAAATAGGTGAAGGAGAGGGAGCCTGGCTGAGTGAGCTTGGGCTGAGCAGGGAAGGACTAGGGGGAAGAGACTGCCTGAAAGGAGTTTCTCTGGTGTTTCTCAAGCATCATTAGAGAAAAAAGGGGAGGAAAAAAAATATACAGAGGAAAGAAACGGCAAAGGAAGAACTATGATTAATTAAACAAAAAAACCCAAAGAGATGAATGAAGGGCATAGGAGTTTCCCCTGCACCTTGCAGATTCTTCCAGTATTTCCTTACAACAGCTTCTCTTAGTTCTGTGAAAAAAGTTCCTGTTGTCCAGTAGTGGAAAGGTTGAACTCAACCACCCCACAGCCTGCCCAGGGCTTCCCTGCCGGGCACATGCTGCCCACCCCTGCCCAGAGCCTCTGTGCCTTCCTGGAGGACCGATAAATAATCCCACGCATGCTCACCTTGGGGCGAGTACAGTTTTTTCCTTGGGATCGAGATAGGAGCAGCAGGACTAAGGGCCCAGATCACACACCAGGACTCATTAATTGCCAAGGAAGGCCAGGAACGCTGCGTCCCGGGTAAGCACTGTTGTTACCTCTGTTATCTTCCAAGACCAATTTCCAAAGGTAATTTTTGGTTTGCAATAAATGGGCTTAGAGTTGCTCTGGATTTATTCTCTGTAGATCACATCCTTATCGGGACAGTCGGTGCAGCTGAGCCTGTAGCCCCTGAGGGATGCCTGCTGCAGCAACACTGCACACCCCAGCAGGTTTCCCCCGTCCTACACACAGCACAGTGCATCTGGAGGGCCACATACAAAAGCTCACCCCAAGACTGTGACTCCTTGCAAAGCACCAGGAGACCCTTGGGTAGAGAAGACCAAGAGCCAACATTAGCATCACTTTAATCCCAGGCAGGTGCAGAAGAGGCAACCTGACACAATCCACGTCCTACCTCTCTCTTTGCCAAGGCAAAAAAATGCTGCCATTTGGGTTCCATCGGTTCCCATGCCGTTTATTTTATACCCTTTTATCCTAAAGCTCTGCCTGTGTTCTTTAATATAATAAACAAATCACAGGTCTTGTTTTACATAACTCCACGCATGAAATCTCTTTCCGGCACTTTGTCTTTATGCCTGTCTTAAAAGTGCCCAGCAAACTGCTGCATTAAACAAAAATGAAGCTGAGCTTGGGGCTCCTGTACCCAGAGCCCTGGGGTTTTACAGAGTCTTCTTTATGCAGCTTCTATTTCTGTCTCATTAAGCTAACTCTCAAAAGATTAAGCTATCTAATCTGAGTACTGAAGCATTTTAAATGTAACTGAGCATTTCAAATGCACTGAGGTTTAATCACAGCCTGCAGACTACCCCTCTCTCTCCATCCATATACGCACAGGGGCTATTTCCTCACAGTTTCTCGATGTCAGTCCTTCATCTAGAGGCACTTTCACATCCCACAATTAAACGGACCGTGCCGGGGTGAAGGACAAGGAGGCCGGGTGTATGGATGCAAGGCTGAGTGTGTAGCTGGGGCAGCTAACATGATCCTGTCTCCCCACTCTGAACAGCTGTCCCCACAGCCTCATGTGTGCTGTGTGGGGACCCACACCGTTGGCTTAACTGGTGGCTCAGCTTACCCACTGCCAGCATGGAGTCAGGGATGGGGAGGAAGGCAAAAATACAGTTACCCAATTTGTGCTTCCAGAGTAGTGAGAGCTGCCAAGCCCTCCTCCTTCCCAGTGCCCCACTGCAATATTCAGAAGTTGTCTGATTTTTTACACTGAGACAAATCCTTACAGAGGGAGTATTTCCCATCTGGCATGGGGAACCCTGGGGAGAGAAGACACACTACGGCCCTTCTGTGGCTCTGGCCCATAGGGGTTACTGAGGGAAAAGTGGGGCAAGCCTGATTCAACCCCGCAAACCCCAGCACTTGCCAGCCCAGGGACTTCCCAACCCACAGGCTGCTGCAGCAGCAGCTCTAACCAGCCTCCCTAGGCTGCTGTCCCATTAATTTCCCTAATTGCTTTTTGAACCAATGTATAGTTACAGCACCTGAAGCATCCCATGGCAATGAGTTCCACCAGTTAATTAATTATGGTCCTGTGAAAAAAGAGACTTCCTCCTCTAAGCCTTGAAAAATATCTGCCTGATGATTTCATTTAACATCCCCCGGATCTTGTCTTAAAAGCAACTGCTGTCATCTTCCTGCTCTTTGTCACCCTGTAGACCTCTGCTGTAGCCCAGAGTCCTCCCTTTTCTGGGCTACCGTTGACTGTTTCAGTCTCATCTCATACAGATAGCACTGACCACCTCTGATCATTCTCATCATACGTCTCTCTGCCTTTCCCTGTTCAAGTAGAGCCTGAATTTCAGGAGTGCTGCATGCCCACCACCCTGAGATTTGTTCAGTAGACACCAAAGACATCGGGTACTGTGTCCTTTAAATAGTCCAGTTTGTGGGCTGTGCACCAAAACTGACTGCAGCCCTCTCAGCGGATGTCCTGGAGGTGTTCAGTCTTTGGTGGAGGGAGGGTTAGCACCGTGCCTGGCTCCCTGGGCTTCACAGGCATGGGCTCTGAAGTGCCACCTGTGGCTACCTCTGGCACTTGCTTATTGGTGCCTCTGTCACTAAGGCCACAAACAATAGATGACTGCCACAACATCTGTATTCGAGACTGCGGGGACAACAGCGTAATCCATTCATTGAGCAAATATGTTACCTCAGTGAAACAATTACAGGCACTCACAGCAGAAATATTGCAGATAGGAAGAGAAATGACCTCAGACAGGATCAAATATGCAAAGCTAACTGTGGCTGTGGACTTCTCCCACAAGATAAACAAGTGGGTTAGCCCTTGAGAGGAATAGCAGGAAAAGGGAATCCCGGAGAGCTATTCCTGTGCCAGGTTTGGTTTTTTTTTTTTGCAGGGCTTTAACAGGAACGGTGACTGGGAGCCTGGGGAGCCCAGGAAATGGTCTCCTCCCCGCCTGCCCACAGCCAGCAATGCCACCAGAGCCTCTTGCCCCAAGCCCTGCGCACCATGGTGGGGGAACAGACTCGTGCCTGCTCTGTGTCAGCAGTTGCTTTGAAATAGAGGACAAAAAAGTAGGCTCAGGTTTTAAAGGAGGAGGGGAATAATTATAAGGACTGAGCACGTAAGGTGACTTTCACTTGCTCCTGAGATGCAGAGGTAATTCCAGCTTCCCACTCCGATCAAGATAGCCACAAGGAGGAAAACCAAAAGGCAGGGCAGAGAAAAAGCTGTGATTGAAAGCACTCTGTCCATCTCCCCGGGTCCCTTGCCTGTGGGTTAGCAACCCACCAGCCACTTCTTCCAGTGCTGCAAAACCAGGGGACCTGCAGTGTGCCAGCTTGCAGATGATCTTTGCCACCTCTGGTGCTTTTCTAGGTCAGTGTATAATCCATCTTTCTTAAAGTACTCTGTTTTTCTTAAACACCATCACCGTTCCCTTCAAAACATAGCTCTGTTGATTGAAAACAAGCAAGGGCTGGTATCACACCACGCCAAATGGCAGCTGTCTTGCTGCTGGGTGGCACTTGACAACACCAAGCTGCGGGTGACAACTCCTTTTTCCAGTAGGTGAAGCAGGCAAGTGCCAGCAAGGTTATGCCCATGGTAAACCACCGCTTATCTGTTGGGGCAGAGCTTTTGCCTCTGGTTGCCAACATGGATTACAGCCTAAGTCTTCCCTTTCTTAAGCAAAAAGCATTACAGACATTTCCACCCTTCTTCTCTTAGCTTACTCTGCAAAAGATGAGCAAACCAATGAAGTGGTTGGCTTAGCAGGAGCGAGGCAGCTCTTCTTTTAAGCACCCTATTATTTCATCTCTTTAGAATACTCACTAGACAAAGTAATTTTCCTGTCTCTGAGTGATGCTAAACTGTCAGACTCCTTTTCTCTGAGAAAAAAGGTAGTGCAGCACCTTCCCCATATACAAATACCTTTTATTATTATTATTAAAATAAAAAAAGACAGGAAAAAGAAAAATAAACCCTATCTCTTACTGGTTAGAGGTGTATGGTCTTCCAGAGCTAGCAAGAAGAGAAAACTGTGGCTGTTCATTTAAAATGCCAGGAATCACTCCTAGCAGGACTGCCACTCCAGGAGAGTCAGCTCCACCTGGCAGCATAGCATCAGAAGGCTCATTTAGCACCTAAAATAACCCACCCTGCAAACATCCTTCCATTTAGTCTTAAACAGCAGTGGGGCCAAAATTCAACCTCCAACAGGATGAGGGGAGGGATGAAAGATGGGGGCAGGGCAAAGAGAGATTACCCAGAGCCCTCCCTTGCAACCAGCGCAGACACTGCCCGTGTTGTTTCTTTAGCTGGTGAAACAATGTGCTCTTTCAGGGGCTGCAGGTGGCTCGGGGCATTGCAGAAAAGGGACATTATGGCTTCCCATGATAGCGTGGTTGAAAGGTTTGGAGCCCGATGTACAAAAAAGCCTTTGCTGAGGGTATTGCTGCTGCATCAAGTATCAATGGAAGCTGCGTATCTGCTGTTCTGAACCCGATCGCCACAGAAAATGAATGGGAAGCATTAAGAGTAGCAAAATAGTATTTCAAGCTGCAGTGAACAGCATCCAATTCATCAGCGAACAGCAGGCCTGGCTCAGTGAAATAATAGGTCTGTTTGAAAGAAATATTGAAGAGCCTTGAGCAGTCTGCAGGAGCAGATGTGCAAAAGAAGGAACCAAAAACTGCAGGCTCTTCTGAGGTCTGATGTAGAGCCAGCACCGAGCAAGGCAGTGTGGCTGGTTGGGGTCTGAAGCTCCCTGTGTGAATCAGTTTACAGGGCCTTGAACAGCACACCACTCCTGTCCATGGAAAGGAGCTTTGCTGAAGGAGCAGAGCAAGCTGTGCTTGCAGTAGCACTATAGTTCACGTTAGGACCTCCAAATGTCATTGTCAACCCGTTGGAAACCAAACTGGTGTGAAAAGAAAGGCACCACCAGCATTTTTACAGGTAGGAAAAGCAAGGGTGTGTGGTAAAGCCAGAAGCAGAACTTGGGCGTCCTAATTTCCAATGCCTAATCCAGACCCTGCTCCTCTACCAGTCCCCAGGCCTCTGATTTCTGTGATGCTGCAGTGATGAGAGTGGCAAAACCCAAACCCGAGCCCCGCTCACGCCACAGCAGCACAGCCCAGTCCCTGAGCTGCTGGTGGGGGCCTAAGAGGCTGGACCAATTCCAGGACATGTCCTCCCAGTTCTGCACTGCTTTGGGCTGCACGCTGGGCTTTTACCTAGATACTTCTCTGCCTGACCTCTCTGTGGCAGATGCTGCCTTCAAGGGGCAGTGACACAGGAATAGCAAGGCAGCTGATAAGGTCTGATGGCTCTTTACTTAGGGGAAATCCTCTTGATGATCACCCAGGGCAATTAAGACTCAGAGGCCTGAATTTCCAAGGAAGGCATTGATGCACCAGATCAAAGTCTGCTCCCCAGCTGTCACCACAGAGGCATCACCTCCAGCCATAACAGGAGGTTATAAAAACAAGGTCTCTCCCTGACACATCCCAGGCTGCATAAAGAAGCTGGCTCCAAAGAAAGGAAGGCAAGAGAGACCTAGCTGCAAGAGCTCTGTGGACTATGGGTCTGAGGGGCAGGCTCCCAGAAAGGCTGCTGGATGATGGCTCCAGCCCCGGGGATGCACCAGAGCCATGTGGGGCTCTGTGAGAATGTTGCTTGGCTCTTCCTATTTCATGCATTAGCTCCCATAGGCAGGGATGATGGCATCCATTTGCTTCTGCTGTCTCACAGAACAGAACTTCAAACCAGAGCACCCTGAGGCTCTTGAGTTATTTAAAGCTCTGGGATAGAGTCCTGAGTTTTTAAACCACGGGGGACACGGGTTCCTGCCACAGGCAGCGTGATTTCTCTCAGGCAGAGGCTTTCTAAAATGCCTCACTGCTGCCGGCAGCTCGTAAGGAGCCCAGCTACAGGCAGGCACAGGCTCCACCACTCTGCTCATCACAGCAGCCACAGGACTCGCTCGCAGGGCTCCCCACGCTCTCATGACAGCAGCTGCCCGTTGGGTGCTGCTGGCACAGATCATGCCAAGCTGGTGTCGGGAGCAGTCAGCAGCTCCACAGAAAGCTCACTTGGCATAGAAGAGGCCAAAGAGTTGAGCTTTGTTAGTTGATGTTGCTTTGATAACTTTTAGCACATTTTATAGCTGTTGATGGTACAAGTCCTTCAAGGTAGTTCAGTGTGAAAGATGGCAAGGTCCCTGCCTTGGAGAGCTTGCAGTCTAGTACAGACAGGTAAACATAACAAGTAGAAACACTAAACCTTAGGTAGGGAGTGGGGACAGGTTGAGGGAGTATGCACAGAAAATATCTCTGGCACATCAAAGAGCTGGAAGGAGTCCATCGGAGGAACCTTTAGGCTATTTATGTATTTCAGGTAGCACGATAAAATCGCGAATAATGAGTTCCTGCAACCCCTTTGCAGAAGCAGCACTGAAGCAACGCTTACAGAGACGCTTCTCTGCTAACGTATGTCCTTCAGATGAGGAATGCCAAATCCTCCCCAGATTTACACTGCCAACTTATAACCAGTAACAAAAGAAAACAAACAAACAAACAGAAAAGAAACAAAAGCAGCACAAGCACAGCCAGCATCCTTCCAGGTTTTGGTCCCTGTCTGGTCGCCGTTTCACTGCCAAGCGGACCAGGACAAAACATTGGGCAGTCAAATCACAAAGGAGTCCTGAGCACAGAGGCTGGAGACCCTTCACAGCAGGCTGGTGCAGTTGCTGTTGGCCTCACCCCAGTAGCAGTGGTGTGGAGAGAAGCAGTATGGGTAACAGGAACAAAAGCTGCTCCTGCCCACCTCTGCACTCCCATCTCCTGCACTGCCTCTCCCACCCTGCCAGCCCAGCCCTGGTGCGAAGAGCTGATGGGTGGCTTCCCCTGCTCTCTGCTGGGGGCAGGCAGGGCTAGTGAGAGGCTGCCTTTGCCTCAGGCACCTGATAAACTCCGAGACAACTGTCAAATTTCATTTTTCCCCGCCTTTTTCCCCTTGGGTTCCCCTCAGCCAGCACAACCAGAGACCTCCCCTCCCAGATCAGTCAGGGGCACCTCCCTGTTCTTGCAGCTTTCCTCACGGCTTTCTCCACCGCTGTACCACCCACCAGTTATGCAAGCCGGGATATACCTCCCTCTGAAACCCTTCCCCTCACCTGCAGCAAACACCCCCTTGTTTCCCTTCTGTTTTGACGACCCTATCAAAGCACTGTGGAAAAGCAGAGGCAGATCTCCAACACCTCCTCCTCGGGCTGGTGGGTAAACAGAGACAGTGGCAGGGAGGAGGCACAGCCTCCTTCAAGCCCTACAAGCAACAGCTTCTATCTGCAGAGGGCAGACGGATTTCAGGACACAGAGTACTTCAGAGTATATCACACAAGGAGCTATGAAAGGCTTTTAAGTCACCAACCGTCTCCTTTCCCACAGATCTGGCCGTGGACACTGTAAATCCATGGTATGCTGTAGACTGCAGCTCTCTGAGGATGGGATCATCTGCTTGCCCTGCTGGGCACGGAGCCCGGCACTTTGCACACAGCCATCCCCATCCCTTCCGGGCTCCTCCACTGTAGAATAAAAATGAAAACCAAAAAGCACCATGTAAGTGAGTGGAATTACCAATCACTTAAGGGCAAAGTAAACAATCTGAGAGAAAAGAAATAGTTTGTAAATGGGTTGGCTTAATCCCTGCCAAGAGAAAAGGATGTTTGTTGCACAAATAAAGTGAGTGGGAGCAAGACTTTCCTGCCTGACTGGTGGAGAGGTCCATAAATCAAGACTGGAACTCCTTGCCACATATATGAATCAATTAAAGCACTCGATGAATCATTTATTTTCAACATAGGCAATCAGTAACAATGGTTTGATGTTCAATTGATTTCTCATTTGTCTTGCTCCCCTGAGTAATGACAAACAGCTCACCGCTTACATGGTGCATGCCTCAACCCAGCTGCTCCTGGAGCAGCTTCTCCAGCAAGGAATCACACTGGGCACCTGCTCCTACCTGCTGACATTTCACACCTTTTGCTCACTACCCTTGATTCCTTTGGCTCTGCTTGTCTCTCTCATCTTATGCCCCATGCTCTTTCCCCAGGTTCCTTCTTTCTTTCTTTAAAAAGCCCTCAATAAATAGCAGGGTTTTTTAAGGGGTGGCAGTAGAGCAGATTCCTCACTAGAAAGCATCAACTTCCTGTTTCTCAAGAGCTCAGAATACCAAACATTGCCAGAAAAGCAGCACAGCTCTGCATACAGCAGATGATGTAAAACACTCTGAAGGAAGGAGGGAGTCTTTAGAATATTTTCCATCAGATACTATATCCATACGGCACATTTCCATCACCCAAAGTGCCTTGTAAAGTGCTTTAGATAGACCTAATTCCTATTTTGGATGCCCCCTGGTACATTTCGGCAGCTGAACTCAGGTGCACACTGAAGAGAAGCCCTTGGTTCAGATGCAGGACAGCTCTCATCATCAGCAGCAGTTCAGACAACCCGCTGCTCGCGACGAGTCCTGCAGTCACACAGTTCATTTAGAGCTGTGTGATTCGCCCGGCACCAGATAATCCACTCCAAAACACAAAGGCCTGGCTGTGGCTGCTGGTTGCTCCTAGCAGATACGAGGCGGCCCTGGGACCAGGCCAATATGAACATTAACATAATCCTATTAGGACAAATAAACTGATAAAAGACAGGGGAGAAAAAAAAACAACCTGGTGCACACTGAGCTTCCCCATTCATGAAAACAAGGTGCCTGTGCCCAGCTCACAGGGCTGAGAACTGATCTGGGGGCACAGGGGTTGGGTTTCCTGGGGTGGCTGAGGTCCCCACCATGCTCACCTGTGCCCTTCCCTTGTGGAAAGTGGAGGCAGGAGCTACACGGCCTCCTACACCCGACCAGACCATGGTCTCTGCTTGGTCACTGCTAACACACCAGTGTCCAGAGCCACCACAGGGGCTACAGATGACATTCAGGCATCAGTGAAGGACTAAGGACAGGCTCCCTCAGCTGTAACTTGCGGTGAACATTAGGGATACACAAGCTGCATTTCACCTCTGGTCCCCCTGGGAGCATCTCCTCCCCACCACGATAACTCCAGCATTCCATTTCCCCTCTGGCAAGCAGGGCAACTGACCAACATATCTCCCCTCTTTGTCCTTTCCCATCACTATGTAGCTCTTCAAAAAATCTTTTGGCCATATTTGTGCATAAAGTAGGCCCAAGAGAGCCGAGGGATACTAAACAACTTGCATCATCTGCGCTCGGAACATTTCCAAACACTTCTTGCTTTCCAGCCACTTCAGTGGAGAACATCTCAAAACCCATCTTCCAGCTACAGCCACGATTCAAAGACTTTAGCTGCTTTGCCAACCTCCTCATCTCCAAAGCTTTCAGAGAGCAAGGGCCACCTTGGGAACCAGCTGCAGGTGCCACACTTCCAGCTCCCACAGGAGAGAGATGTGGAGCACACACACTCTGACTTGTTCAAACCTGCTCAATAGGAAACTGCCAGTGTTTTTGAGATTACCCAAGAGGCCGCTCTGAGAGCTGTTGAGACACCCCTCTCAAAGAACAAGCCTGGTGTTATTTGCTCTATTTGGGCAGCGCCACGCACGCTGCAGTCATGACTCAAAGGAGCGAGCGCAGCAACTAAGGAAAGCCTTTCAAAAGGTTCCAGCTTCACCTCCAAGGAGCGGGCACATTCAGAGTTCACCGAGCCCAAATCCGGCATTGGCTGCCTGATGTCACTGTGATTGCAGCTCACTTCCTTAACAGCCTGCAAGCCAGAACAGAGCTGGTATTCCCAGAGGCCGTGCAAACCGTGCTCTCGGCGTTGCGGCTGCAGCTCGGGCCACACTCAGACGCAGGCGCGTGGCAAAGCAGCTGTGAAAAGGCAAAGAGCCCGTGAGCTGATAGCATCCATCTCACCTGCTGCATCACCAGAGAGCGTCCCAGGTCACCCCTGCGTCCTGCAGCTGCAGAGGGATCATTTGTCCCCGTTTAGCAGCCCATCCCTTTTAGCAGGGAAGCAAACAGGCTTCCCCGAGATGGATAAATGTTACAGACAGACTGGGAAGTCGAATGGAAAGGAGGAAAACATAACCAGGACAATTTTTTACAAGCACTTCAAATGTGAGGTCGATACTGTTGGACTAAGATGCCACCAGAGTCAGCCCAAGCTGAGCGTTTCACAAGGCTTTTCCATGACAACAGACAATGTCTGGCCTGAGGAAGGGAAAATTAATGGACATGAGCAGAGATGGGCTTGATGGTATGGTCTGATGGTTTCTGATGACAGGTCCCATCTGGGATTGGTTTCTTCAGGCCTATCAGTTTCAGGCCCAGCAATTTCATTATCTAACCTGCACTGTTAATGTGGTTCACCACCAACACATGCCTAACAGAGTCAAAGAATGGAAAGGAGCTGTGGAAATACCTGGGAACTGTCAGCACTACCCCATTAGCCCCTGATGCATGAGGTCCCTTGCCTGGGGAGAGGGATGATGGCCACTGCACTCGCAGCTCCCAGAGCAAGAGCATGTGGGAGCTGGTCCCCACTGATGACTGCTTCCCACAGCCTGGCCGCAGGCTTCAGAGCCAGCAGATGCAGCACCTTGAGACCACAGGGATTTCCGGGATGACGTTTCCTCCTCTTCTTCCTGAGGTCTGAGTTCCAGTTGCCAGCAACAGAGACAAAGAGCAGCTTTGAGCTGCTTTGCTGCCACAGATGCAAATTCCAGCTTCATCAAATCCACCCCACTGGCCTTTCTTGACAAAACACGAGTTGATTTTTAATTTCTGTAAAGTTCTCAGCCCTGTACAATTTCAAGATGATAAAAATATCTATATATTTCTGCACTACTCTCGATTTTACAAAACCACACATTTTAAATAAATCTTAGCACTTCTCATAGCACTTCAAGATTTGTCTTGGGATAAGGAGCACAGATTTATTATTTTTTATATTTGAAATCAGAAAAGAGCACTGGGTACCTGCTTGGAAATCAGCAACTTCTTTGAAATAATGACAAATGCAATGGAAATGGAAAACCGCCACAAAGTGATTTTTTAGAAGAGGCAAAAGCACTTCATTTCAGAGGGGGTTAAACGTGAGTAGATCCTCCAACAGAGTGAGTTTGAACCAGCATTACAGTAAGGCAGTTCCATGGGCAGGGCACGCTATGTATGCAAAGATTACATCATCAGACTTCCCATTATGATCTCCCAGGCTAGGCAATACCGCTTGGAGAATCATAGAAGTCAATGAAAACAGGTGACGCAAAGGGAAATACTTCAAACTTTGTCCTTTGTGGACCCTGTGCCTTATTCCTCCGTGCCTTACACGTTTTCTTAGGAAAGTCACTTCAAATTATTTGAATGTATTTCCAGTCCTTTCCTTCCTTCCACTAACAGTGGAGGTAACACCGACTCACATGCCCATTTAGGTGACCTGCAAGCTTTTTGCTGGGATGCCATTTTCCACGGGCCCGAGAGCCAAGCTCCACGTGACTTTATCCTTATTCCCGTCAGCAGGCAATGAGATCATCCTTCTGGTGGCCCAGGAATTGCTGCAAGTCCTCTCAGGCTGCAGTGATTCACAGGGAAGCTGCTGGAGGTGGCTTTGGTGGAGCATGGCACCCGTGACTCACGACTCACTGGATAAACACCCGTGCTGCAGCGAGCTGGAGGGAGCCGTCCGAGCTGCGCCTGCTGGAGGAGGGCTGGCCCCAAACAGCACCTTCAGAGTCCTTCCTCCCTCCGCCCAGCTCCAGCGAGTACACCTCCGTCGGTTGCCATAGCACAGGGCTCCAGAATAACATCAATAAAAAAAAAAATGACCTGGGATAGGGCCATCTGTTTTACAGTCCCCTCGAGGCATGGCAGCAAAGGTGTCGTGCTCGACTGAGAGATGTTTCGTTTCCGTGGCACAGCGAACGGGAGCGATCGGGGAGTAGCACGGCTCATGAAGGCTCAAAAAAGGAAAAAGATAGGGGGAAAAGGGAAGAGAAATTAAAAAAGAGTCCCCTGTTTCTAAAAGGCAGCCTTAAAAGAGAGAAAATGGTCAACTGAGAAGCAGGTGGCAGAGCCACCATCATCTGCTCCAGGCTTCTTGTCAACCTTACTGTAAGAGATGGAGGGAAGGAAACCCGGAAGAGGGGGCAATCAGAGCTCCCTTTTGAAGGGATGTCAGTAAATGAGTCATTAGATGTTGTCTTTGTCTCCTTAATTACAGAACATTCAACATAGTCCCAAGGAGGTGAGGGAGAAAGGTTTACTAAAAAATGCATATTCCTAACTTAAGGGACAGCAGGATACGACCAAAGAGCTCCAGGCCACAGGGAAGACAACAAAGGGATGAGTCAGTAAGAGTTTATTCGAATCCAGTCTCCATCAGGGAGAAGGGAACTCGAGTACAAGTCCGACCCAAGACAGCCCTGATGCTATCCAGCAACATTCAGGCTCTGTATTTGGCCAGACAGAGGATGCCTAGTGAAAAATAAACATTTAAGCACAACCATCATGTAGTTCTGAAACAAGTCCCATTTGTTAGTTCCATTTTTAATGTGACAGAGACTAAACTTGGGTTACCAAGAGCACTCTGGGGCAACCACTGCAGCAAACACAGGGCCAACCTTCCAGAGCTTCCACCTCACGTGAAAATGAACTGCTGAACAAGTTTCTAAATAGTTCCTGTGGGTCTCTCCCGAGGCCAGCGGGCAGTGCCAGCCAGAGCCACTTTCCCAAGGCAGCCTCTGGCCACAGGTAGGCACATGGGGACCAGCCAGAGGCAGGAGCCAGGACCTCCGAGTAGAAAAACTGCCCCTGGTGCCGAAAGCCACCGTGCCCTGCTGAGAACAAGGGTGCCTCTGCTTCAGCCTGACAGTGGGAGCACACTGGGACACCCTCTCCCACGTATTTCCGTACCCTGCGCTGCCCTTGGAGCACAGGCTGGCCCCAGGGGCACCGCGGGTCTTCACCAGGGGAAAATCACAGCTCCTTTCCTGCAAAGCCTTCATTTGAGAAGCAGAAATCCGATAATAAGAGCTTGCCATTTTGGCACACAGCATTGTAACAGATCCAGTTACTGGCAATTAGACACTCCACCCCGATTAATTTCTGCTAGAAATACTATGACAGTTTTAAACAGAAAGCTTGATTATCCGCTCAAACTGTTTACCAAAGGCTAGGGTGACTTCTCTGTCATTTAAATTATTGCACATCAAGGCTGGACGTTTTATTCAGAAGTATTTACTGGAGTCTAAATACAACTTATTCAGAAGAGTGTTTTCCTGAATGAGGGGTTAGACTCGATCACACAAAGGACCTCTGTCATTAGCCATGGACCCCTTTTGCCAATTCATGCTGAATTTTCAAGCTACACATTCTTGCGAGTCTGTGCTTTCTACTCTTTAGAACACTGTCAGTTGCTGCTACAATTCCAGAACATCCCCAGCTGTATTTCCACACGGCCTTCTCCCACCAGCTGCTCGTGCCACATTTCCCATGATTTCAGATACCATCCCTGTGTGGGCTGAGGACACCAGGCCACTGGGACCCGAGGGGCACAGAGCTGCACCCGGTGGCCTCGTGTCTCCGCTTGCTGTGTGGATGAAGAACAGCTCATGATTCCAGGGGTATTTCTCACAATAGCTTAAGGAGCTTACTCTGCTAGCAACCCCCCTCCCTGCAACTCACACTGTGCTGCACCTTTAGCTTGAAATGCATCCGTAAATTGTCTTGCAGGGGTCTGCTTTTGTCTGGTTGGGACTTTTAGTGGGTCCAAGGGGTCAGTGAGAATTGGCTGTGATCCTATTGTAAGGTACACATGGGGAGGGCAGAGGTTAAGAGTGGGTTTAAGCATTCGTGTTTTCCCTGCAGCCATCTCCTTGCTGCCTTACTCAGTATGAAGTCCTTCAGAGCATGAGCTCTGATATGGGACCATCTCTGCTGGGGTGAGGACTGGTCTCACGTATTGCAGCCACCACTAAAAGCACCAGCAGGAGCTGCCACGTGAGCCAGCCCACGCTCCATCCAGTCAAGTTACAAGTCTCTGGCAACAGATTACACTGAACCCTTCAGAGCAACCCAGGCAATATTTTGCTGCAATGGAAAAATATTTGCTGGATTTCCAGCCTTACCAGTTAGCTGCTGCTTTATACACTCAATACGAGCATTTGGATTACTGGGTGACCAGAGTGGTTCTGCTGTAAGCACAGGGGTGCTGATTTCATCAGTAAAGCCACACTGCAAGAAAAGACACCCATCAGAAATATCACACTGATCAGCAGACTCGCTGCTTCGCTGCACGTGCGGGACCAGGCATCACCGCGCGGACAGGAGCCTACTCACTGGAACATACTACTCTAGTCGGCCCTTAATTCCTTTCAGAAAAGGGCAAGCAAACTTCTACCAGGAAGGATTAACCTGTTGAGCTCCTAGGGGTCATTGCTCGGTTTCCCACGGGTTGACTGTGGTGCTGCCAGCCACTGCCAACATTCACCAGTGCTCAGGTTTACAGTGCTGGACCGACTCCCAGCCTGGCTCCTGAGCACCTCTCTCCTCTCTCTTCATCCAAATGGCAAATGTCCACCCTTCCTCACAAGCCTCTGCAACTTTAAGTGGGTTTTTTGTCTGTTGTTTTTTCTATGATTCTCATAACCATCAAACATCTGTCTTTCTTGCACCCAGTAGGTTTCCTTCTGCTTTTTCCCTAAGATTATTTCCCAACTCCTGCCTTTACTTTCTTTCTCAACTTCACCATCAGCCACCTAAGGCAGACCATTAAAAATTGCAATGCATTTCTTGGACTAGGTGGCAAACATTTTGCAGTATTTTCTTTCGCCACCAGCAGAAGACCAGTATTTTCTTTAGCATTTTCCCATCATCAGTAACCTTATTCCAGCAGCAAAATCACATGTCTCTCTCTTAAAGCAAACTACTCTGTGCAAAGAACAACTTCCTACAGAGCTACACGCGAAGTTAGCCTGTCTTGGAGCAGGAGGCTGGGCTAGGTGACCCCCAGAGATGCCTTCTCAGCTCATCTATTCAAGGCTATAACTTCCCAGGAGGAAAGACATCTGAAACAGGATTTAGTTCCTTTTAGAAAGACCATGTGTGAATACCAAGTGCTCACAGCAAGGAGCAGTGCAAACCCTCTGCAATATACACTACGCATGCATTCCAAGTGCTCTCCATCTTAGGGAGTGAGTAGGCACTTCTAGGAGGAGGAAAATTGAGTACCTATTCGCCAAGACCTATCTTTGGGCTTCTAAGTGCTCTCTTTCTGTTAAAAGGTCTTGGTCCTTACCCTGTGAGAGAGACCCAAAATCTGCTTGAGCCTTAACCACGAGAAGCTATGTGCTAATTTAAGAAACAATAATACAATTATTTTGCTTTGATGCACAGGGAAACAGCACCAAACTGACTCCCCAAATCTATGCTTGTGGTACCAAGATTATGGGCGGGTTTAAGCTTTTTCAGCTGTCGTCAACAGTCTTTCATTAGGGCTTTTTAGCCGGGAACCGCAAAGCTAAATTACTCACACCTTTATTTGAACAGACTTTCCTCACCCACCTCTGCAAAATCACCCCATGCACTCAGCTCCTCAGCTCCCCCCCTGCCCCGTAGGCTGCTCAGCGTAGGAGGTGAGCAACGTTCATGTAGAAAAGATGCAACGATGCGCTTCTGCTCGCTAACAGCCTCCTCCAGCTACTCGCCTGCAGTGACAAGACAAAGCTGCAAAATACAGACACGTGAACCTTAAAAACTGAGATTGTTTTCTTGCTCTATTCCCACATCTTACTGGAAGCTGGCAGCCAAAAGTCTCAGCTTGCAGATTTTGCAGGCAGAGAGTTGGGGAAAGACTGATATTGGCAGAAAGAAGAAAGGAAGCAATGGAGCAAAGTGGCGACTGGCGTCGAGTAAGGGAGAGAGCAGGATGAAGCAAACAAGAGTACAGAAAGCCTGCCATGTGAAAAGTAGATAAAGCAGAGGGATGAGTTATTAGCGGAGGTCGGAAAATTTAATAGAGCATGGAAAATCTTAAGAGAGGAAATAGGAGTGGGAGGAAGCTGCTGTGGGATGTAAAGGGGCAAATACAGCTGTAAAAGGGTGGGGAAGAATCAAAACCACATTTACACCCATTTTTCATCCTAAAGAAGGAGATTAAAGATCTGCATAGGGAATATGTCCGAATCAGTTCAAAATGCTGCATGAGAAACACCAGAAAACAAGCACAAAGCTAGCAACGTGTCATGCCTTCAGCCCCAAAACTGAAGCAACTCCAGCAGTCTGCAGTGATCCAGTGGAGCCACAGAATAACTGTGGTTGGAAAGGACCTCGCAACCGTACCTACACAAATAAAGAACACAAAGTCAGACACAGAGAAGTCCCCATTTCTCCTGCAGACTGTGGTTTAAACCTGGACTTGCCAGAAACAGCAGACACTCGGGGAAGCCAAAGGATGGTAAAGAGAAAAGGAGCCCTATGGGTTTTGAAATCTTGTCTCCAGTTGTGCCCACCCATCACATTTTCCCTTTGGCACATTTCCAGAGGCAGCACATCAGCTGTAAGTGGCAACACCTTTTGCACCTGTATCCACCCTAGAAACATATCAAAAGTGCACAATTAATTTGGTTCCCTAACCCTACAGAAAAGGCCCGTGAGGACCAAGCACCAGGGCAATCAGAGAATCATTTAGCTTGGAAAAGACCTTTAATGTCATTGAGTCCAGCCAGGATGCGGCTGTGGGCAGAGGGTTTGAGCCCTCTGGCCCTGCTTTACTGCTCTGGGGAAGGTAGTTTTTACTTCTAACACTGATAAAATGGAACAGAAATGGGAAATAACATTTATTATAAATAATTATTTCAAGATAGAATAAAATATTTTCTAGCCAGCTCCTTTGGGGTGCTCAAACGAACACTGTCTGTGTCAGTTGCTAGGATTTCTATTTTTAAGACTAAAGAAGCAGCCATCACTTCGATGTGCTCTGGACATACACAGAGTTCTTGCTTTTGGGCCTGTTTTACGCTGGATCACTGCAGCCACTCAAAATACCCGGTGTCTCCGTGCAGCAGAGAGTTACTCATAGCAAGCAGCTCTATTGATCAGTCAAAGTCCTCTTGTTAAACAACAGCAACATAAAACAAGCAACCAACCAACAAAAAAGTAGGTAGAGTTCCTATCATTTCTCCACTTGACCCAAGAGGAGGTACCTAAGTTTTTTGCCTTTACTTTCTCCTTTTCCCAATAAGTATGGATGGAATGGGATTAAAAAGGAGCTATTGTTCAGACCGGATCAAAAGGAGAGACACATCTCTGTTCAAAGGGCTCTGTCCAGAGCCTCTGCTTCAGATGGGGTCCTGTTGAATAGAAACCCCTGTAACTCCCTCCCCTCCGCACAGACAAGGCCACCCTTGCTGGGCTGCTGCAAACCTCCCCCTGCCGCCAAAGCCAACGCACTAAGGTCCCCTCCGTGCTCCCCCTGGTTCAGTGCTAAAGGGAAGGACAGCAGCTGGAGGTTCATGAGGACTGGTCTTGTTTTCAGCCAAAGCCAGATGCTAGCTGGGGCAGTGTGAATCCTGCAGTCTCAGCCTCCAGCCTAAAAAAGACACAGAGACCAAGTGTATGTCAAGGAACAACCGGTGGCTAGGAAGAATTTTCCCAAAGCACAAGCAGTAGATGCTAGTGGTGGTGACCACACGCTGGGAGGAGAAGCACTCTTTGTCACAACAAGAACCTTCGCACGTCCTTCGCCTCTGTCGCTTTCTTCTCCCGTTGAAGGATATTTGCTCAGCTGCCAGCTTTGACAGCATGCAAGATTTCCAGAATGCATCTTTCAGCCAGAAGAACAAACCTGAGTTTTTAATATTGGATTAACAAGTCATAAAAAAGCAATGCATTTCTGGCTATTTCGATAGTGACGTGGCTAAAACAAACTCCTTTGTTTTCAGCAGCTGTTAACAATACCTGCAGGGAGTCGTTCCCAAGGCAGTTATCTCTGGCACTGGTAGCAGTAGGATGTAAACAGTATCACATTAATGGAAAACACTGAGCAGCCAAAGCTGAAAGGAGCTGCGTGGAGCTGGGCCTCTCTCGCAGGGACGACACTCACGTGTTGCAGCGGCGGCTTTCGGAGGGCAGGATCCAGGGTGGGCAGCCAGGGCTCTGCTGCGGGGCTGCTGAAGCGGCCAGCTGAGGGTAGGTGATTGCTCGGGGGCAGCACCAGCTACCACGCTGCACGCCTCCGGCCCGGAGCTGGCTCGGCTCTGGTTAGGTGGGAGCCAACGTGTGGCTGTCTGCAGCCGGCCACGCAGACGCATCCTAAGATGAGAAAGATACCGAGGGGTTATTTTGAATGACATAGTCCAGACTTGTACCCTGTGGGAGGTGTGATGGGAACTCTTTCTGTCTTTCTTGATAATTTAATGAGCTGTTGTAATGAGGGATGCACTGAGCCCCTCATTTGTATGCAGTTCCCACATGAGATGTGAATATTAAATTCCTCTAAGTATGAATCAGCACCTCTTACTCCCACAGCTCTTATTTCTATCTCTCAATCTCCACCAGCTCCACATCCTCTCATGGTCCCCAGGGCTCCCCCACTTTACTGTCACCTCAACAGCCACTGAAGGAGAGAGATGGGCCCCCGGTCACAGTCAGAAGCCTGGGCTGTTTGGCAGAACAAAACCAGAGCAAAACTCCCAGTTCTCTCCTGAAAACCAACTGGAGCCAGGCTAGTCCCGTGGCCTGTTAGCATTTGGGAAAACAGCATGACATGGGAAATTAAACCTACAGGGCATCACCGCCTCTGACAGCCGGTAGTTTAAATAATGAATTGGTAATTATAAACCCTTTTGAAATAAAAATGAAGTTTAAAAAAACATAAACTTTTGAGACACACCTTTGGATGGTGAAGGGCTTTCCCACGTAGATTCCACCAGCAGCCATCACTCAGCACTTGCAGACAGCAGGTGCTTGCCACTCCACACAGGGAGAGAGACACTCACCAAACGAGAAAAGTCAGGGGCTAAACAAGTTTGCAAATAGCAGCAATTCCAGTCCAAAAATCATTTCCATAGCAGAGGGGAGGAAGTGCTCCCCGAGGACAAGGCTGGCTGGCTTTCACTTTTTTTTTTCCTGTTGAATAGATGTTATTTTGCATGCAGTAAAGAAGGAAAAATAATGGGAGAATGGGATGAGATGTAAAAACGCAGAATTGCAGTGTAGAAGTCACCACCTGCTCCAGCAAAACAGGCTATTCTTTATTTCCATAGTCCTGGGAGTTGTAAACCAGGATTTCTCAATAAAGTGTGCTAAGCTAAAAGGCATGAAGACAGCAACAGATCCAGACTTGTTAGTGCCATGAACATTTGTCTTGGCCACAACATACAACGTGTACACGAAGTGCTGCATCTACCATCTGACGCCTTCCACGTTATGCCCAAGCCCCTGCAGAAAGTCCTGCGTCAGAAACGTTCAGAAGCTGAAGTTAAATTGTGGATCTTAGCATAAAAAAAACCAAACCAGCAGCACTTCTGCTGGAAAGTCCTTCTTTTTGGCACCTCCCACAGTCACCTACAGGCAGACTCCGGCTGCTGGAGATGTCCAGGAGCAAAGCCAAGCGTGTAACAGGAAGGAGAAAGTACAAACCTCATACCCAGTAAACGGGAACTTTATTAAACTACCGCGTTACTCCGAGATGTATAAATGATCCATTAAATACATTCAGTTTTCTTTTACATGGATTGATAGAAATTTATTTACATATTCCAAACACATTTAAATTATCTTTCAAGCTTGCTACCAATAAATTTTTGTGTTTTTTTTTTTTTTAAAAAGGGGAAAAAAGTCAATCATCTGCTCTTGCAGATGCATATGCATACACACAGGTACAAGTAAGAAGGAAGATACTTTTGTATCTAACCCACAAGGGTGGCAGTATCCAAAAAGCTTACAGTGTTTCAAGCAAAAACTCACCCTTGCCGAAAAGCAGGTCATATAAATTCTCCCTGTGGGACAGAGTCAAAACAAGAGGCCCTATGCAATACTTCATGGTGTTTGGGTATGATGTCTGCATCAAGATTTGCCAGCACGTGGGAAGAGCTAGAGGCTCCTTGCCAGATCCAAAACACAAAGCTAGCTGTCCCTGATACTAGCCCATGAGAAGCATGTGAGCAATTAAATGGCTCATTCTCACTGAATTACACTCTCCCAGCACTGAGGGATAGAGCAGACAAACAGATCTACCACTAGTAGGTCAATGCCACTTGTCCAAAGAGATTTTCCCTTTTCTTTTTTTTCTTTTTTTCTTATTTTTTTAAAAAATTTGGTTTATTGTTAAATGAGGCTTCATTCCAAAGCGAATAAAAAGGCAACTCTTTAAATAAGATGCTTAGGAGAACAGTGATCAGTTTCCCCACCTACATACATTTCTCTTGAGAAGATGCACAGCATGCTGAACAAGTTTTCCCTCATTCTATGTACCTTAGTCTGACAGGAGTGAAAATTTGTGTCTGCAGGAAAAAAAAGAGAGGTGTTTTTATTTTGTAAAAAGCTTATCAAATACTAGCTTAATTAATCCTTTAGTCTTTCAACATTAAAAACCACATTTGAAGCAACCAAGGAAGTCTACAAAAACATTGTCATGCGTAAGCTCTGTGTTTCATGCTAAATACTCATGTTGACGAGGAGAGGAGGAGGAGGAGGCAGGGAAACTAATGGCTCAATCAGAGCCATTGCAACATTCAAGTAATTTGGTAGTAGATAAACCAGTGGAAACGTGGAATGGTAAGAAAGTGCTCGGCACTACATCGCAGCCTTCAAGAGCTGAACTGCAAACACCTGATGATATGTATCATAAATATATGGCACTTCTGCCTGACCAAAAGCTGGCGAGTTTGCTTGTGACCGAACCAAGTCGGGAGTAGTCATCATTCCAAGGGGTACCGATGGCCCTTCCAGCAGGCACAGCCGCCAGCCGGGCTACGCCGCGCAGCACCGGCCACATCTACTTGTGCATGCAAGACAATGCGGCCACAGTCTTGCGGAATAAGCCTCCTGCCAGCAGAAAGCCTTCTCCAGACACATGTACACATCCATACAGCATGCTAGAAATCTGTCAGTGAGGTTAAGGATGGCCACAAACAGCAAACATCTCATTTGACTGTTTTTTTGGCCAGCAGTTCCCAATCTGTCCAATTGCCAGCAACGGACTTCGCAACAAGCAAAAAAGAGTTCCTGAATGCAAGGAATTGAAAGCAACGGAAAGCACAATCACCTACGCTCCTTTTCAGTACTGTTCCACAGGATTGACTTCGACATCAAATAAGGAACCAACCAGCACAAAGGCAGGAGTCTTAGGAAGAATCTTATGCACACAAAAACTGGCCTTTATCCATGTTCTCTGTCACAAACTGTTTCATTTTGTATTTTAACTTATTAAAACTTTTTGGCTTTTGGTCGCACTCCGTGTCAACAAATATGCAAAGATTTCCTGGTACGCTCGCGTTCCATCACAGTGGCTTCAAATACATTCAAATTCATATAAAAGGATTTAGACCAGAACACAACTGCTCGCCCTTCCCCGACGGTGTGCC
This sequence comes from Chloroceryle aenea, assembly GCA_013399075.1. Taxonomy (NCBI): domain Eukaryota; kingdom Metazoa; phylum Chordata; class Aves; order Coraciiformes; family Cerylidae; genus Chloroceryle; species Chloroceryle aenea. The sequence goes on from VWZY01011039.1 coordinate 603,886, forward strand.
GTACTTTACTGAGCACGGGATGCTGCTCATCGGCGACGTTACCGTTCCACAGAATTTCACACCACAGTCATCCAGTGCTCGAACAAGTGTTCACATTCCAAGTTCAAAAAACCCCTCTCCCTTATTTCAGTAATGGCTTCAGTATTTTACCAATCGTGGTCCGGTTTGCATCTTTCAGTTTGAGAGAGGCTTTTTCCACAGCTCCCTGCTCCTTCGGTGCAGGCTCGGCTTTAGTGAGGACGGCTTCTCCCTGCAGGATGCTTCTTCCAACCACTCTGGCACTACTTGCTCTCTTCAAGGTACTCACAGTGTTCTCCTTTGGGCTCGGATCATCAGAGGGTGTTGCTGGCTTCACTTTAGGCAGCCTCTGGGACACAGACCTTGTGATGGCTGGAGGTCTGGACGAGCTGGACAGATCCACTTTCGCACGCTTTGAAGAAGAAGCCACTGTATTCCTCGCAAAGTTTGGGACAGCAGATGGCGTTTTGGGAACACTGACTATGGCAACCTTGGTGTCATCTGTAGGGGTCTGGGGTTTTCCACTGGAGCGACACATTTTTGTTTCGTCCGTCTTTGATTTGACATTACTCCTGACAGGTTTAGAGCTTGGCTTCTTGAGAGAGACTCTGTCCCTTTCAAAATGAGCGCTGCTTGAGGTGACAGTGCCCCTTTGTAACTTTGGCTCTTCTACTGACATGCTGTGCCTGTAAGGACTTCTCGGCAGTGTGTCTGTTGTGCCTCGGACAGAGCTGCGATGAGACAGACGACTTTCCACTGTACTAGTTTCACGAGGTGCTGGCTTGGCTTCCGGCTTTTTCACGCTGCTTGGCGCTCTGTTTGACCGAGAAATAGGCACCACTTTCCTCATACTTTCATTCTCGGAGGCATTCAAAGTTCTTACAGGTCTGGAAGAAGCTGTGTGGCTAGGGCGAGTGCCACTGGATTTTGAGGAGCTTAGAGATCTGTCTTTTAGAGAGTTTCTTTTTGGTCCTGCTGGGTCTTTATTTTTTATGGGCTTTTCTTTAGGAATGGTGTGCTTGTTGTTGGCATCATCCTTATCATTTGCGGAAGCCTCAAGAGACAGATCCTTGGCAGAATCAGAATTCAGGTTTGAGAAGAACGTTCTAGCCCTGTATTGAGCATCACTGCCAGAAGAGCGTGCTTTGCCACCCTCATTTCTTATTTCATTGCCTGATGATTTAAAATCATTTCCCTCTTCAGAGTCCAACGTCAAAGAACAATCGGTCGTCGTATCTGACACGTAGAACATCGGCCCATCTTCCCTACTTCCCGAAACACTTGTATCCACAGACATGGGGCTGCTGCTGCTGGGCTCTGAAGCTTCATTCTTGCAACCCACTGCCTTGGCTTTACGGTCATGGGCCTCTCTGGAGCTTCTGCAAGCTGGAGGCAGGTCATCATCGGCAGTGCTAAGGGAATGAAAGCTTAGGTCATCTAGAGTCTCCAAGTCTGTTCCACCAGCATCCTCTAAATACACTAAAGGCGTATCCTCTGCAGGCCTTGCTCCTTGAATATCAAACTTACGTAATCCTTTCACAAGCTCCCGCTCCTCAATCGCAAGGGCCAGCGCGTTTATATCCGCGGACTCCTCGCTGGCCACGTTGGAAGCGTGCATGCTGTAATCAGTGCTCCTCTGCGAGTAATGGGCACCAGGACCAGTTGAGTCACGGAAGTGACTGGGCTGAGCTGGAGGCACCTGCAGTAGGCCACCACTTTTCACTTTGGTTTCAGGCTGTTGGTGTAAGTGCAAGGTATTTAGGTTGAGATCTCTCGTTTCTTTGGATTCGGTCCAGGCTACGTTTGGTCTTCCTTGTCGGGTGTTTGCACGGGGAAGGCTGTTAAACTTGTTTGGATCCTCGTCTTTTGAGATTTCCAGGAAACTCTGCAACTCCCTGTCCGCAGTAATCCCCAAAGAAAGTCGAGAGCGTCTAGAATTGGGGTTTCTGTACAAAGGGCTTTGAGGTCTCTGCTGCCAGAAGGGAAGAAATTCTTCAAGCCCTTTTTTGGCCAACATCTCCACATCATTTTCACTGCTGCTTCGCCCAAAGCTTCCAAGCTCTCCAGCTGCCCAGGATCGACGCTTCTCCTCCAGCTCCTTTCGCCTTTGCAGGCTATGAAGTTCCTGGATCTCTCGTTCCCTATTTTCCTGATGAGGAAAAGCACAAATACATGTCTTGGAGGTAAGAGAACAAGGCACACTCCTTTATCTTTCTCTTTGCTTCTTCCCTCTGAAGTCAGCGCCTACTGCTATCACCCTCTGCCAGTCCCCAGCATATACACACAGGAAATCACCATGGCAACCACGAACCACATGAAGAGCAGTTCCCTGCATGACTGACGCTGGCAACACATCAGTCTGGTCAGCATAAGGACAAAAGGCACAAGTCCCTGCAGAGACCAAGAACACGGCCTGTCAAACACCAGGAAATGTCAAATCCAGATGGAAAGCTTCAAGTCCTTGCTAAGTTTGAAGTTGGCATTTTTATCAGGTGAGTATAACTCTACCCGATTGCTATGTTCATATTTTAAGACAAACTTGCTGATGAGTGCACAGCCAACGCATTCCTTCCGTCCTCCCTTACTGCCACAGCAAGTGTTCCTCAGCAAATGCAGTTTCTACAGGGTGCTGCTTACTTCTGACTCGAACAGTACCCACTGAAAATGTGGGGAAAGACATGATTTAATTGCATACGAAAGCAAATAAATCATTACTGAGACATCAGCTGACATCACTCAAGGATCATTGATCAATGCCTCGCTCCAGTTCTGCATCTCATATTCACTGTTGGCTTCAAAAACTGGCAACTATTGCACAGAAATCATCCAGGGCAGGCTGGAGATTTTCACAGCTAGGCTGAGGGGTTTTGGTTCAGGAAGCCACAGGAAGAGGTAGTCTGTGTTTTAAAGATGACACAGCAATATCTTTTTACTAAAATAATTAGCGGTGCATTACTATGAATGTCAACATTTTAACTGTCACCTCTAGGCTTCAAATTTAATGGAGGTGAACCTTCAGCTGAACCTTCAGGTTATTTTCTGAAATGGAGAACCTTGTTTTCTAGAGCCAGTACAGCTGTAGCAAAAGAAAGAAGGGGGAAGCTAGTCTTGGCAGAGGGTGAAAAAATGACATCCTTTTCCAGCATGTTGTTAAATCTGTTCTGAGTAATGTTTAAAAAAAACCCCACACCTATATTTGTCTGAAGCACTGTTTAGTTTGATCTTCCCATTGTTGTGACAACACAAGAGCTGCACAACTAGAAGTTGTGTCACCTGAAGATGTCACCTGAAAGCTTTCAGTAAACAAAAGCCTCCTACCGAGGGTCTTTTTGAGGAATGGGTTCATCTACACCTCTTAAAGTGGATTTGAGACTACACTGGGCTCTGAAAGATAAGATGCATTAGAGACCTAAGAAACCTGAACAGCTAAAAGGCAAAAGAAAAAAACAAACAACCAAAACCAAACTTGCATTTCAGGAAAAATGTCTGGGAGCTTTCTTTAACAGGTATCGAATTACATCATACATTCTTGCCAAATGCTAAAGCTCAACTTTAAATAACCCACTGTAAAGAGAACTGGTTAAAAGTAGTTGTAGATATTATTATCATATCCCATATTAGACATGGAACATTTTCACCTCAGCCAAAACATGTTTCAGGAGATTCTTCAAATGAAAAAAAATATCTATTTTAAGAACATACAGACAAAAAACTGTGAAAAATATTTGGAGTATGTGCCACTGTGGTAGAAGCCATCTCTTTAGGCTGCTGGCCATGCTGTCCACACATCACATTCATTTGTCAGAACTGCAGTCTTGATTCCGATTTGTTTTGTTAATTTTGTAGAGACCAAAGTTAAGCCCCACAAAATACACAGTAAATAAATCTCAGTATTTGCACAGAAGAGTGTCATTGGTCATTTTTAGAGTGCAACTACTTACTACAGAGAAAGGAAGGAAGATCTCCATTGGACCTCAAAGTAATAGCTATCCCACCACCACTTGCAATGCCTGACTATGAATTAAACCCCCAGTTCCAAACAACTGAACGTACTGAAGTCACCTCCCAGGAAAATGCAGTGGTTACTGTGATTTGGGTTTATATGTTTATATAATGTCCTGGAAGCCGCCCTGACCAAGGGCCCCATAGGCTGCCTTTGTTGTGCCCTTGTCCATTCTGAATCGTTCCCTCAGAGCAAGCAGACTTGCAGTCAGGGAAGCCTCCCCTTGGATTGGGATGCCACCCAAGGAAATTTCCTGGGATTGAGTGAGTCTTCACCCCACTTCTGGTGAGTGAATATTCCTTTTGGATAGATCCTTGAGTGATCCCTTTTCTGAGTACCCTTGAGTGGGAGGTGTTCCCTTTTATCAGGGAACGTTTTGGTTCATCTTTCTAAAAAGAATATTCCTGAAACTTAGAAATCAGCTGTGTAGTAGTACATTCCCACCTGACACCTGGACTTGTCATTTACTTTGGTCTGTCGGAGAGCCAGGTAATTTCTGATTGTAATAGATCTGTATTTTGGGTGGCTGTTGCTGTCGTTTTTGGAGGTGCCTCCGTGCCAAATCTTCACACACATGAGTTAACTACACTGTCCTGGGTGGTAAAGGCTGGGTAAGCTAATGGTACAACAGGCACATTAGCTGAACATCCCATGGGCTTGCTACAAATCAAGACTGTTCTTTCTTTTCTGAACTAAAGCTCTTATACAAAGTGCTGTCAAGTGCAGATTGCCTAAGGTAGAAAAATAAAGAAAAGCATGGATCCATCTAATTCATGCCACTTATAAGGTCTAAAAAAAATACTTGTAACAAGAGGCAGACTTTGCTGAACAAAAACTGTAGCATTGATACTGCTCCTTCAACTTAAATATACTATTGTAATTGTTTGGGACCATTTCAGGGCACTTCACAAATGAATGTTCACACTGGGGATGAGGTATCTTGCTATTCTAGGTCATTTTTGTGTTTTCACACACGAAAAAAACATTTAAAAGTACAAAGTAGAATACCCAGTCCTTACTTTACCTGGCCAAGCGTGTCTAGTCACATAAAGGAGGACAGTGGAGAGCCTGAGCTAGCGCTGATTCAGGCTGGTGTGCCCCTGGAATGGGGTGCCACATATCACAGCCTTTCCAGTGACCTAACATGAGCAGTCCAAGGCCTGCACAGTGAGCACTAGTGTGTGCAATCTGTCTCACTGCTCAGCTTAGCAATCACCGAATTCCTCACCACGGAGCCCACTTAGAAGCAGGCCAACAGACTACTCTGATGTAGCCTCTAGCCCACCAGCAGCAGAAGATGCAGAGCAGCAGGACTGCACACAGAACTGGCCACAATGACCGTCTCCCATCTGGCTCCTATCAAGGAAAGCTTATCAGAGGGCAGTTTGCTGTAGCCATTTGAGTCAAGGTATCAAATCCCATCAGATGCAACATGTCTCTTAACCAGAAAAAACCCAACCTAATTCAAGTGAGCCAATACCTACTGAAAATGCACGAGACTCTCACTCAGTGCTCTTACCTTAGCGGCCTTGTTGAATCGTACACAGAAGTCCCTAAATATCTGGAAACATTCATCTAACTTCATTGTTTCTTTGTCTTCACAGAAAAAGTCAATGAGAGCGTTTCCCTCCTTTTGTAATTCTCTTTTCTGGTGTTCAAGCTCCTTTAGATGTCTTACAGCAAACTGTAAGAAAAAAAACATACACGGTGTGAACCAGACAGAGAAATTAAAGTCACAACAGGTCGTGTACAAATGGGTTAGACTTTGAGCAGCAGAACCACTTAAAACACTTGCAACAGTTGCCTCTGTCCCCCCATCTCCATGACCAGCCACTCTCTCCCATCCTTGCACAGTCCTGGATCTGAGACCATACGTGCTTCAAAGTAACCTGGGAAGAAATGTTAATTTTCAAACAAATTTGTTCTCTGACACTAACTCATGATCACTTAAAACTTCTATTACTGCAGCACCAGGGTGAGAATAGGCAACAATTATTGCTACAGACCCGGGGGTGAGTGGCTGGAGAGCGGCCTGACAGAGAGGGACTGGCAGTGCTGGCTGACAGCGGGGTGAACAGAAGCCAGCAGTGTGCCCAGGTGGC
>VWZY01011039.1:612358-640042 GCA_013399075.1 Chloroceryle aenea
CACCGAGTGGCAGGATTTAGCTGAGGGCCTGGTGTTGGGTCATAGGCTGGACTCGATGGTCTCAGAACCTCAATTTCCAGCCTCAATTATTCTGTGATTCCGTAACTGGATCCACTGGTGACCATTCAAGCCTAGCCTGCTGTTGGGGACTTGACAAATTATGCCAGTAGGGTAGGAACAAATCTTATTTGGTAGTCTTAAAAAAAACCCAGAAACCCCCAAAATCCCAAACAAAAAAAGTACCCAATCAAAAGCTGAAGACAAACAGGACAACTGATAAAAGCATACATAGAAAATTAGTTCCTCCCACATATTTCAGTAATTTATTCACAAGGATGAGATAATGAAAGCTGACTTTTAAATCAGCTTGGTTATCACCTGTAATTTAGAAACAAAAACCGGAAGTGTTTATGTAAGGTATGCATTTGTAAAATGATTTTTTTTCCCCCCCTAACATTTTGTTTGGAATGTGGCCTAAACGAGGTTGTAGTGTTATATAAAACCAGCCATTAAATTAAAAAAAAAATCCCAAACATGTTAGAACATAACATTAAAGAGTCTGGGTGCAATGGAGAAAAGCCAACAATTCAGAGTGAATGAGGACAGGTATTTCAATCTTAACCCACCCCTTTCTTCATCAACTTCTCATCTCCCAGAAAACTACAGGGCCTATTGCCTACATTTGTGAGTTGGAAATCGGGGCGGGTTAAGTTCCAGGTCAACACCTGCTTTCTTACTTTTAATAATTATCTATAGTATGAAACAGAAAAATCATTTAACTGAAGCATAATACATATTCCTCCAGGCATCACCATGTACTCAGAAAATACCAGGAGCCCTGCTTCAGTGTTAAGTGCTTTATGTATTCATGTCTATAAAGTCACTGCAATACTAAAAAAGAAAAGGAGAACCCAGGCAGAAGTGCTGGTATGGCTCAGAATAACACACTCTGTGCTAAAGGTAAATTAATAGAGAAAACAGTCCCTTAACCTTCCAGCTTCCAATGAAGCTCTTCAGTCACTCAGCAATCAGGGTTCATATGCATAGCACAGCTTTAGCTAACACTGACACACTCCAGTAGAACTTAACACGCAGATACTTTATTTTGGGCACATGTGAAGAACAAAACCAGTGACCAATCCAAACTGCCTTATATTTTAGCATTTCACAGGCATTAAACACACTTGCCTAACAAGCCTTGGGCAATGTACACCCAGTATCCCTCCCTGTAAAAAAACAGTCCTTCCAACACTCTTCCTTGACAAACAGCGTGTAGTTGGAACACCTTTGTACAACTGATAGAGTAGATGTATTAAAACAATGCTTCCATTTATTAACAGGTTCACACAACTTGCATCCAGCTGAGGAATGCTCCTGTATTCAGGCATTAGTAACATGTTAACATGGACATCCTACAAACCTGGAGAAAGCTTTCCATCTGGTGAAAGAGTTTTGGGTCCCGCCGAATGCTGTCTTTAACAGATCTTGTCTTGAAAGACAGCGAGTGGAGCTCTGCTTCTACGTTATCAATGGACAACCTAAAAATAGCACAGCCAGAGAGTGTTTATCAAAGGTGAAGGAGGTGCCCACAGATTAGCCAGAGTATGTTAAAAAAAAGGATCTTTAACATGAGGTGAAATCTGGCTATCAAACAAGACCTGCCCGTTGAGGAACTCTTTCCAGAGTAGACACTGAAAGTTATGAGAGAGATAAGAGCATTTCTTCTTATTCACAACCTGAAAGGAGTCCCATGGGGTGTGGTTTCATGATTAACTCCAGCCAGTCCTACTCAGCCTTACCACAAGAAGGGGTAATGCTGCCCGGCCTCTGACCACGTGTTTCTTCTCTCTCCCCCCGCTGCTTGTGCTAGCATTTCTCTCTCTAGATGGCCACCCACGCCTGTGGACTGAAAATTACCCTAGGAAAAGGAAAAAACCCACTCTGCTTCCAGATGGATCATCTGCTTGGTCCAGCAGATAACATGCCTATTTAAGTGCAGGAGTGGGTAGAAAAAAGGGGCTCATAAGGGCTTGTCAGCCAGGACTACCCATTTTGGCAGCAGCATCTGGCATCATGAAATTGCACATTACATTCTTCACAGCAATGCTGCCTACACAGTCTCAACCCAATAGCTAAAACATTTAATCTTTCTACCCTATAGCAGCAGCAGAGGAAAAAAAAGCTCTGATCTGATGTAACTTAAGCTTTACTCTCTGTGACTGATGTTCCATATAATGGGAGCTCCAACCCAAATCTCCAAGTCATCTGAAGGTAAATGCTTCTAAATTGACAGCATTCCCTTCACGAGAGAACTGAGCTTTGCCTAGGAATTGCTGCACTACCATCTCCAGAATGGTAAAAATTAACAACTGTCCACTTGCTCCTAACTGAGGTAATTTTACCAGCAGCGTGGCTTTAAAACAGTAAAGCTGTCTTAAATCAGTGGTAGACTGATTCAAGTCTACATGGCAGGGGACAGTGACAGCACACGTCACTTTGTCAGAGAACACACAAATGAATATACCCTGTGCTGCTTTTTCTTTACTTGCTTCACCTGCAAAGGTTAGGTCCCTGTTCTGGGCAGATCACGGGTGGTTTTGCAGCTAAGAAAAGCAGTAGAAGATACAGGCTACATTTTTATGACTGTGAAGGAGGAAGAGGATGGCCGACAAGTAAAGAAGGCAAGACAATAGAAAAAAATAAAGAACATAATGGTAGCTGTTTTAATGACCTCTAATTGGGAGGACTTTTGAGCAGCTTGTACATGACAGTTGTCTCTAATAAAGGTCTTCCTTGTGCCCAATGGCAAGACGTGTATTTAGCTTTGCTTCATTCTCCTGTGCAGAGTGCTTTCCCTGAAGAGGTTTCACCATGAGTTACAACAGAAGATTTTCGGCATTAGCAAATGTGATCAAAGAACAAAGTGGTTAAAAAAAAAAAAAAAATCACTGTATTTGGGATCCTGCCTGTTCCCCTGCTGTTTGCCAGGGGGCTTGGATGCTGAGGGAAGTCACATTCCCCAGCAGGCCATGTGGCAGGCCGCCAAAAAGGCGTGTGGGTTGGATGGCAGAGAGCCACACAGGTGGTCCCTCAAAAATGTTCAGATTAACTCCACGGCCACTCCTTTCCTCAGAAGATTTCAGAGTCCTTTGCAGACGTGACTGAAGCCTGCAGTAGATCTAAGAGATTGGAGCCAATTTACAGCTGGAAAAAGAATGTAAATGTAAAGTGATTGCCCAAAGCTCAAGAGTAAGGAAGTAGCAAAACTGGGAATAGAACTCCAGCGTGCTAGCTTCCAGTTTGGGTTTCAGATCACTCTCTCTCATAAAAGTAAGTACTGTTAGCAAGGTACAAATCAGGTTCTGTTTAAAATTAGTCAGCTAGAGACTTTAACATGAAAACAATCCAGCTCCCCAAAAGCTTCAGATGTTCCATCCGAGACAGAAATGGAGAAGCAAACAAAGTATCAAAAAGCACCTAACGGAAGCCAGGGCCGGTCCCAGATTTAGGAAGGTACTGCAGCCTGCTCAGAGGCAGATGAAAATTCTCTCTTAAGAAAAAACAGCACCATGCTTTTAGTTCAATCCCCTCTAAGAAACACACATGCATAGGTATTTGTCAGAGACAAAACTACCAAAAACCTATGGAGATCATCGTGTCATAAACCCCCTCATACCTGAAGGCACATTGCAGACATACTTCTGCTCACAAATGGAAATGAAGCCCTCAAAGCTATATTAAACATTGTAAAGATCTCAGGGTTTGTGCCAGGACTTCTCTGAATAAGCCTTATTGATTCACAACTCAGAAAATTCCAAGTCACAGTCTAACCAAGTTCTGTTTTCCTTTGACTTACCTGGCAGCCTCATGAACATCCCTAATTTTTTCTGGAAAGTTGAGAAGAGCAGCATCTTTCTTTTGGGCTTCCTGAAACAAAGAGAACAAAACCAAAACACACACAACCCATTAACATTCCACCACCATGCTAAAGTCCCTAAGTCCAGCAGTTCTAAAGCCTCTGGGAGGGCACTTAAAGGTTTCTCTCCTGCACTGTTTTTCTTCCCGTTCAATCCTAACACAATTGAGCAGAGGACATCCCTTAATGAAAGGCAGGGATCAGAACTGGAAACTTTAAACAACAGTTTCCATTTTGCAGTGCACAATAATAGCTACTTCTGCCAGTGAACACAAGCCACACGTATTAAAAGGGAATGGCAGGGAAAGAACAATTTACTGATGCCCATTGTTCAAGCAGATAGGATGTTTCCTGCACAAACATCACTTAATACCCTATTGTTAGCCGACTGGAAATTTGTTAAGCCAGTTTGTACACAGATAACCAAAGTCATATACTGAAGGATTTAAATTCTCTCCCTTCTTAAAACTAATAAGCTTAAAAGGAAGGAAAAATAAAGAAGTCTGCAGCAACTTTACAACTACATGTCAGACACTGAGGGAGAAAAGAAAAACCCCACAAAACAACTCTACCAAAAACACCGCTCGAAAGATTCAACAGGAAGGTTGAAAAGAACATTTATCAAAATAAGTCACTTCCACAGTGCAAGAATTCAGGACAAGAAGAGAAAAGCTACAATGAAGAAGTTAGATGAAGGCAAACTTTTACAGGATTTAAGAGCCCTAAATTTTCCCTGGGTTTCTGGATAGGAAGACCAGACATAGGTAAACTGTTGAATTTTGTGAAGATTAGGACCAAAACTGTAAAAAACCCGGTTCTTCTGAGGCACATCTCCCTTCTCTTCTCTATCATCTATGGCTGTACATTTGTAGCAGTCTCAAAACAGTTTTTCTGTACCAGAGCAACAAAATGCAGCAGACTCATCCCAGGTTTGTTTGCTTTTGTATCCGCCAGCTTGAGCAGCGACGACAGCTTAAATCCAACAGCATTGCCAGCATAACCTCCCTAAAAAGAAACGAGCAAAGAGCTGAGGCATAACATCAATGGACTGCAGTCCTAACAAGGAAGTTCAGTCAATCAACCATCTCCATTTTGGATGTCACTTACCGCGTTCATAATATTCCCAGCCTGCAGGACCAAGTGCAATATGGAATGCAGTTCCTCACAAGTCATTAACTCTGTAAGGAACGAGAAAATTGCCATCTAACAACTGTTTGTTGAGAAGTATGCACAGTCAGTTACCAAACTTCTCTTCATTTCAAGCTTTTAAAGGTGAACGTTTTATTTTAACAGGAAACTACAGCAAACTGAAAAGGTTGTGGGGAAAAAAAATGGTATGATATAATTCAAATTTACCAGCACAGTTGAGAAACCTCAAGTCTACGTTCAGACTTTAGCCTAGCAAGCGTAGCATTTCCAAGGCAGCCCCCAGTAGCAAACAATACCTGGGGGCCTAATCCTGCTACGTGTAAAGTATATCATGCAAGTGGCTAAGTATCCTCACCACCTACTAATTCCAGTCTGAGGCAAACGTTCTACACCCTGCAGGATCCACTTGCCATCTGCTGGGATTGGGCTTTTGAATATTATCCTTTTTTGGAGGAGACTTAACCGTCAGGCCTGAAAGGATAACAGGCAATGTTTAAATTTTCCCTGTTTGTCCCACTCCCACTGTGACTCATCATTTTATTTCTGTATGATCATCAGTTTGGAGCAGTATTTATTTTACTTCAGTCACTCCAAAGATGATTTAGCACAAAGTTATATTCAGCATGATGCAAAGAGTCAAACGTAATAAAACTGCCTTTTAAAGCTTTTCTGTCATAGAATCCTGTTTTGTGCCTGTTGCCATTGTTTGCAAAGTGCACAGCAGTGCTCTTATCCCACTTATGAACACAAAACAATGAGGAGGGACTGCCTTAGCAGTAAGATGCAGCAATCCCAAACTGTAAAGGGTTAATAAATTAGCACTACACAGGCAGCACAGCGAACCAAATAACTCCAAACCTGCAAGTGCCCATATGGCAAGAAAAATAACATGAGCTGGTTTTAATGTAAAGTACTCTATTTCACACTGATGAACTTAATTAAGGTGGAATCCTTTTGATTGCAGTGTAAATACTTTTTAGAACTATTTTGCTTCCAAGTTCACATTCTGTAATTTACCCTGCATTTAACTGCTCAACACAATGCACCGATCCATCATTTTGGAGGCAGACAGCCCTTGTATATTTGGAGTTCAATATTAGCAGCCTGAAAACATAGAAGTAATTAAATAACCTTTGATCTTACAAGCTATAAGCGAGGAAGCAAGGAGGAAGAAAGAAGAGAAAATTGAAAAGTGAATACCAAATTTCATAAGGCCAAGAGAAGACGACAACTTCCAAAGACTTTTGCATAGTAAGAGCCTGCTCAGCATCACTATAGGATAAATCCATTTGCAGGCTAGGTGAGAATCCATCAGGCTATTTAGACCATCCTAACCCTTAGTGATTATCAGCATTAGAATTTAAGTAAATATTCTCTTAGCTTAATTACAAGGAAAGAAACACAGGAAAGAGAAATAGAAAAGTAGACATAATTCCTAAACGACTTCAGGCTATCAACAAACCCTGAAGTGAAAAGACCAAATGGAGAAGAGCCCATGACACAAGTGGACTAAAAACAGGGAAGCTCAGTCAGTCTGATTTGCATGTCTCCTTTGGAAGAAATTAATTCATCAGTTCACAGATGTCCAGGGTGGTGAAGGACATGAAGGACAATAGGGTGCGGCTGCTTTTATACAGAACACACTCCCTCACCTGTGTCTGTGGCTCAAAACACAACGAGCAATGATCTGAAAGAGGTCCCAATAAAAGACTGAACTCAAACCTAAGCGAAGGCATCTTTCTGAGTGAAGAAATACTAGTTTGGTCCCCCCCGCTGGGAAAAACACACCAGGCTTTTCTCCCTTGCCTTTTGCTAGAAATTACTATCCTAAGCACTGCTGCTCATGGTTGAATCTTTTACTATTGTGCCTTTTTCTACCACTAGTAGCAGTCTTAAACACTGCTCTAGTAGCCCCTCAAAAAATTGCCAGCATGAAGTACAAATTTCATATTGAGGAACACAACAAATAGGCACTCGAGGTATTTGAAAAAGTCAGCATTCATGTTTAACTGGATCCTGTTTTCCCTGCAGAGTAGAAGACATTGGATTACCTCTCAAATACCCAGCTGCAGCATTTCAGAACTTGTGAAATGTAGAGAACAAAAGAGAAATGCAGAGAAAGACAGAGAACAAAAGCAGAAAATAAAGGAACAGCGATAGTATTAAGTCTCTACAATAAAGATAGCAGCCCACAAACACTGCCACCTCAAAAGCAAAGGTATAGAGAGAAATTTGGAAACTATAACACGATGTTCTCTGTAATGCCCCTCTGAAAGAGCCAGCAGAGAGGTATAGCTGCATTCAGTCAGAAGCAACGATGCATGAATGAGCAAACTGCACTCAAAAGATAATTTATCCTAATTTGGTCATGGACGTCTTGGCTTCTGTCAGTTTTGGATACACTGCTTGTAGGCTTTGGTCATGAACTCACTGCCAGTGTGTTCAAAGACTCCTGATTTTTGATTTTGGAAGCAAAGATTCAGCAGGCACACCCTGATGGCGTTTGTCAGAGGGGAGTTAGCTTTCCTTCAATAGCTAAGGTACCTGAAATTCAAGCTCTGGTCTTCATAATGCGGACTAATTAACATGCTAACAAACCCAAGAGTATTATACGTGTCCCAGCATGCTTAATTACCTTTTGTTGCCCGTCTTATAATTTTCATGTCATCCTGCAGAGAAGCACAGGAGGGTGAGAACTCCCTCTCTAACACCATGGCTTCAATCCTAAGAGCGTAGCTGGATCACACAAAGAAACAGGTTTAGAACTGACAGCCAAAAGAGAACATTTATCCTAGACAGAATAAACGTACTATCTCCTTACTTTGGCACCTGAATTAGTAAATACATGAAGGAATCAGCTTGAGACAGTTTTGATACATCTCCATCAAAGGCTTTTAATTTCTTTACCTAGAAAAGAGAAAAAAAAACAAACAACAAACCACTAGCAAATAATTTTATCAAAGATCAAGCTTAACTTGACTTCGGAAGGAAACACCTTGAAAAGCACTAAATTTAACATGAAGGCCTTAGAGGGTCCACTCAGTGACTGACTGAATGGCTTTGCTGTCCAAGCTTCTGTCATTTGCACACACCCCTATCACAAGAAAAAATGAAACCAGTAACATCACACTTCTAAAAACCTAGCCACACAGTCTGGTGGAAAAAATACAATGGCATCATTCTGACTGGTGGTTCTGATTTCTGATCAGTGATTTCTGATTCATCATTCTGATTTCTGATTCATCGTTCCGATTTCTGATCAATGACTGCTGTTTTCACTTTGGTTAGGACACTGCAGTTCCAGTTTCCCTAGAAGAACTGGCTCTTTTCTTTTGGACTGGTCCATTTGCTGTTCTCTGTTTGCCCAGGAAATAGCTGCTTAAGTGATGACCTGAAAAATGATCCCCAACCCTTCAACAACAGTGATATACACATCTCTTTGGCACAATGCAGGTTTAAGTTACATTTGTTTTGTCCAGGTACTTCCTTCAATCATTCCCTCTAAAACTCTCTTAAGGGGTAAACGAGATGCTCCTGAGGGTGTATTTCTTTTCAGTCATACAGAATATTTTAAAAGCTAAATGCAATCTTGCATTTTAAGTTATTTGTTGTCAGTACTTTGAGAGCAGGGAAATATCACTGCATTGATCTTGTCAATCTTCCTTCCCAGCTCCACCAAAAGCTATTTGCCTGATCTGGAAGCCACTGATGTGCCCACATACTTACTATTTGTTTACAAAGAAGAACTAGAAAAAGGAAATGTATAACTGGGACTGGAACTTCTTCCACATACAGCGACACAGCAATTGTGTCCGAAAGCCGAACTCACTCTCCATTACACCATTTCTTCACTCAACCAACAAGTTCACAGTCAGTATCCATTGTATGTTCCCATCAATTTACACACCAGCCCATCCTCCTGCCTTTTTAGAACATTACTCCTAAAGCCCATTCACAACCACATTACAGAGTCTTCAGTTACAGAAAGCATAGGAAGCTATTCCGGAGAGAGGCACGCTGCATCAAGGCACCAACAGCTACCAGGCTGCCATGGTTTAGCAACATATCCACGGGTTTGTTGAAGCATCAGGCTCCAAATTAATCACATCATTTTTCTGCTTTCAGAGTAAAAAAGTAACTGATTTGTAGTGGAAGACAACATACTATTCTAACTTTAAAATAACTTTAAAATAAATACTGGACTAGCAGAGAAAATTATTCTTTTAACAGCTTTGTTCTGCTTTATTTTCATTCTTTTTCCACATCATAAAAATATAAAAATGTTGAGGGCACATTAATAAAGAGAGAATGGGAATCACAAATCAAATCCAGAATAAAGAAAACTTCCATTTCAAATTAAAACCAAAAACTAACCAGAACGACAACAACAAAAAATCATGATTTATGACTGAGAATTCTGTTCAGAGAGCGATTTTTACTCAGGCTGTCTCCATTTCCTAACACCCTCCCCTATTTAACTCAAGACAAAAGCTCCTTCTAAAGATAAACAGCATACCCATTTTTTTGAGGCATGAGAAAACTCCTAATTTACAGAGTCATTCAAGAAGTCTGCCAACAAAAAACTGGAAAGACCAGACTGGACATTCTTGATATTTCTAAGGTGTTAACTGAGCAAAAAACTAAACAAAACCACTTTTTCCTCCATCATGAAGTGGGGAGTGGGAGACATCTGCTATCTCAGTCTTTGCAGGTGTTCTTGAGCTTTCAAACAATACTGGTCTGTAACATAAACAACAAACAACTGGAAATTCTCCAACCTCATTTTAGTATGTTGCAAATACAGAAGTTTGCCTGAAAAGGATAGAGGTATTCAGGGAGGGAGGGAGGGAGGAGCAGCCTGTCAAAAAATCCACCCCAAGTCACCCAAAATCAAGATGATCTAAACCACAAGCAATTATACAAAGATGCAATTTTAAGATTCAAGTGCACAAAAAGTGAGCAAGAAGTGGTCCTGCAATACAGGAGTATTAACTTGATCATGCTACCTGTACTATATATAAAAATATTTTGACATAAGTAGCAAACTTTGTTATCTAGAAGGAATGTTAATTTTACAGACACGGGATGAAATTGTCTTTCTTCTGCCCACTGTATTAGGAAAAATGCCCGGAGTGGTCCAAGGAGTACTAAATGCCAGAATGCATCCCGAGGAGGTACTCCCCTAGACATGCACAACAGAAGACATTAGGAAGGCTGCCTTCTGATGGGTAGGATGGGGTGTGAATGTCACAATGCAAAAAGCTTTGTGACAACCCAAAGGACAGTTTGTGTAATCAGCCTTAAGACAAAGATGTGCTCAGAGCCTGGTTACACTCTTTCCAGCCCACACCAGTCATTTAACGCCCACTGCACTTGCTTTAGGTGTCCAAACCAACCTTTATAAGCAACAGCAGAGCAGCTCACCTAGTAAGCCCAAAACTCAAGCAAGGTGGAGGATAATGACCCGTTCCACAAACAGACAAAAGAGAAACACAGAAGAGTTATAAGGTCCTTTTCACCCTGGAATTCAGCACAGCATAGCCTGGCTCTCCCTCCAGGTCTAAGTTTGTGGCACAGGAGACTAAATCCTCTGTTGACTCGCCCTTGAAACAGTAAATAGTCAGGACAACAATTTATTTTGTGTTCCATTTGTAGTACAAATTTCACAATTGAAAAAGATCAGTTATTTTACCATGAAGCAGGGGGAAAAAAAAAAGTTATTTGCCTCAAATTAACACTACCTATCAACTAAAACAACAGCTTCTGATCCCCAAAGCTACCAATTACAGAAACACATTCTGCATGGCTGCCCCTACATGTTGCAAGGGGGGCTACTCAAAAGCCTGCAAGACTGGCCTCCTCCCTCTGCTGACGTGTTGTCCAACTCTTCCCAAGAGAGCTGAGATTCTCGGAGGGCTCCTAGCAGTGGGGATCAGATTCATGCGGCCATGAACTGCGAAGAACCTACGGGCACTGACAACACTGAGTAGATAGGTTTGTACTTAGCCTGAGAACAAAAGAGATCTAAAAAATGGGGTTTATTTTAAAATCACAGTGAATAAATCTATCACGTCTGGCCTTTACCTCCTCCCTTCAAGCAGAACAAAACCTTTTCCATGAGGGTATGCAGCCATGTACTGAGACATGGCAGTGTCATGTCCACATGCAAGAGAGTGTGATTACATGGTATGCTCAGTTCTGTGTCACTCAGTTTGGGTGCAGGGCTACTAGGTTAATTTTCCATTCTATTTGTGTATGGAATATGCATTTGCACTGTCCACACATGCCCGTGCCCACTCAATCAGATTATAGGTGCAGAAAGTTCTTACATAAGTAATTTTCCTCATTTCAAAACCAGTTATGAAACAGAGAAAGTCTGATCTTTGCTTTTATTTGTGAACAACTGGAGTAGGTATGCCTATTTCAAATATCTCAATATTCCTCACCAATGGGAAAGCTGCTGCATTCCTGCCCTGCAAGTTTTCAGTCATCTTTGAGCTATCAGTAGCACTTATTTACAACTAGTGGGATTTTAAGTCATGGCATAAAACAGGTATGTTGCACTCCTGTGAAGGACCTTTGAAGAAGACTATGAATCCTCATACATGATTGTAACTACATTTGTCCCTTCATTCTGATCAAGTAAGTGAAATATTCCCCATGTTGCATATAAATAAGGAAAGCCAAGTGCGATGGTCTGGAGAAGTATTTTCTGGTTGGTTGGATTTGGTTTTGGTTGGTTGGTTTTGCTTTTTGGTGGGTGGGGTTTTTTTTTGGTGTTTTGTTTTATTTATTTGGTTTTAATATTTCCATACCTTTGCAAACATTCAGGGCACTGAAGAAACAGTGTTAAAATAAAAAAAATACCAAAACCCCTAAAAGCATCACAGTGGAATCCAACTACATGAGCACATGGGATAGCTGCCAATATATGGGCAGTGGGAAACCTCTGCCAGCAAATGATAAAAAGGAGAAAAACCTGGAGCTATTGTAAGGGGTGAAAAAGGAAGCAGGAGATGAAAACTATGAAGGATGGTCAGACATATGCAGGCTAAAGAAAGGAGGGGGCAGTTAACCACCTAAACGTGGCTGGAGAAGGGTAGAGCTGACAGGCAGAAACAATTCCAGTAAAGCAGGTAACAGGTGATTGGGGTTTTCAAACAGAGTACAGGAGCAAAAGGCAGGCTTGAGATGTTACAAAGGAAGCTAAGACACTGTGCTGATAACCTGGGCGTGCGTGTGTGGGTGAGCTGATCAGCAGCACGATACGCTCTCTTCTGCAGGTATTGAAAGTACAAATTCTAGCTACTCTAGCTCGTTAAACGCTGGACTCTCGCGACCTTTACCAGCCTGGGCCTGCTGAAGAGTGCAATGATATGCATATAAAAGCAACTAAAAGCTTCTCTGCTCTGGTCAGGATGCCAGTACATGACAGCTGTCAGCCATTTTAAGAGGATGCAGTTAAAAAACAGCTAGGACTGTTTTAGAAAGTGATACAGCAGAGAAGGCCACTGCTTCAGTCACGACAAAGACTTCCTAGGAAAATAAAAAAGAGTTGTAAAAAGGGCTGAAGCAGAGAAGATTCCAAACAGGCATTTCTTCCTCTTACAAAACTGCTAACCACAGTAAGGTAGGAACAGCAGAACTTCTAACAAGGCTTCTAAACAAAAATCTGTGATCTTATCTTACTTGCTAAGGGATTGAGAATTTTTATACCTTTTCTTGGTCTGCTTTTTTAACTACTGTATGATGTCTAGCCTGGTGTCACACCCACAGGCCTGAACAAAACACTGAGTAGAACCTTGCAGCAAGCTCCAGGTTTGCCAGCTTCAAGACCTTGTCAAGTTTTTCAAATTGAAATTTGAAAATAAGTGTTTTCAGTTTGACACAAGACTTCAGAGCAGTGGCCAATATTTCAATAATGGTCTTACTCAGTTTGACAAAATATCCAGCAGAGAGACAGTATTTGTCATTTATACACAAAAATCCAACATAGATTTTATAGCTGTTGCACCTCTTTCATAGCAAACAGATAAAAAGTTACTCATACGGCACCTATTTCTGCATGTAAACAGTCGCCACATTATGATGCTAAAAAAAGAAAGAATAATTTTAAAGACAGCAGACACTGCATGTATTTGTTAGCCCAAGTACTTGGCCTCTACTGTCAAAAAGCTGCTCCATCTCAAAGATGCTGGAATGTCCATCAGGTGCCTGAGATGATGTAAAACATGTCACGTGTGAAACTGGTGACCAGGGGAACAGTCAGGTAATGTGAGTCTATATCACAACACTTCTAGATAAGATAAGAGTATAAGCCAGTGTTTAATCACCCCAGATAAACTGTAAAGGTTGCTAGTGAAAAATGAAACGTAGCAGTCCAGAGTTGCCCCTCCTACAGCTATGCCCAGGAATGGTGCTCCTCTCTCCTTTCACTTTTACAGACTGAGGATTTACGGTACCATATAAAAGAAAAAGTAGAAGCTGTGTCCAAAGACAGTTACTGGTGTGGAGCACATGCCTCGGTTCTCATTCCAACCTGTAAGACAGCTGTGCTACTGGGAAATGTGACTGCAAATACCTGAGCTGCTGAAGAGCATACAAAGAGGAAGGGCAGAAGCCCACGCACGGTTACACCAAAACAGCACTGGTAACTAAGTAACTAACCTCTTCGGATCTGACAGCTTAAGTCTCTGCTCAGAGTAATTTTCAACTCCTACAACAACAAAGCAGGTCTTTAGGAGAACAGGAAGTATCTAATGGTAATCCCAGGGAACCCTTGCCCAGGATGAGTGTAACATTCTACAGGGACAGGCCAATGTGATGATGCTTGCCAAAGCTATTTCATGTGATACGACACCCCAGATCAAAAAGAAATTATGGACTATTAAACTGGAGAGGGAACAGCAGAACAGATAACACGACTTCATCTGATGTCCTGAGTGATTCTGCATTATTTGTGTGTGGAGAGGGACTGCATAGTTCTGATGGCTCCCCCTTAGCAAAGGGTGAATTGCTATTCCAGGAGACAGGTATTCAGACTAAGAGGTAGATAATTAGCAAAAAAAAAAAAGAAGGGGATGTGCAAGGAGAACAAACCTACACTCATTTAGGAAAAAAAAAATACGCATTGAGAAAGTGGAACAACAAAAGCTCTGAGGCTCCTAAAGAGAATGCAGTTTTTAACTGACTAGACTAACATTTTAGGAGCCACAGGAGTAAACAAGTTATTGGCCACACTTATTCTTTGTACACTTGAAGCTTGAGGACATGGGGGCACCAAAACATTTTTCCACACCAGTAGAAGCGTCAGTCCCTCACACTCAGGACCTCCTCCCTGTCTTGCCCCTTTACCCCAACTCTTGTGGGAAAACTCCCAAGAAGTTAAACCATTATGGGGAGAATAACAAAGGGAAAGAGGGTCTTTCCTTTTCCTGATGGTCATCAGTGAGATCTCTGGAGCGTGGAACTCCATACATACAAATACCTCATGCTAGGAACAAGCCTCTTCCCAGCCTTCTCCTGGGAAGCAACAAAGCTAATGTCTAATGCCCCCTGATTTCTAGTAGTCCTCTGCACCGTAAAACCTACTAACTTCTCATCCACCTACTTAAAATCACTTCTTGAGTGCTCAGGACACACTATCTTGAAAGGCAGACCTGTTGTCAAATCATCTGCTAGGAAATAAATACACCTTTTCACTCTCAGCAGCACCTACTGGACATCTAAAGCATCTAGCTTACTATAGTGGGCAAAATTCTGGTAAAATTCAACAAATGAAGTTACAATTCTAACTGAATTACAACATCTGTATCACACAGGGGTATACTATTTGAAAGGTTGTAAAATAACAGCTAAGATCTAAACCAGAAAGAGGAAAAGAAGAAAAAGCACCTTTCTTTCAGTCTAATTTGCTGAATTACAAAGGTAACTAGGAGGCACTTTCTTTTAAGTTAGTACTTCACTCTTCTCCTCTGACTCTTTCAGAGGAGATAAATTCTGTTTAAATACAGGAATAGGTAAAGAAATTAAAATAAAAAGGGAAGGGGAAATAGTTTTGAGCTCCTGGAAGTAGTCACCACTGGGGTTTTTTTCAGGTTAACTGCATTTCAGCTTGTTGATATGGCCCCAACTCAAAACAAATATATTAATCAAATATGACAAAATTTTAAACAGATTCCCTGCAAAAGCAGCCTGACTTAGGGCTATATATTTGACAGCAAAGTAAGACAAGTTTTGCTGTTCACTGGATCTGTGATTTGAGGCCGCACAGAATAAAGAGAGTGCCTTTGATAGTATGACCTTGGACTGGTAAAGCACATGAGCTGAGGTCGATCTGTATGTGGAGGTTAACTAGCAATTTCCCAGGTTTCAGCCACCACTTTGATGTGAAGCACTCAAACGATTCTAATGCTAATTTTGTCAGGTCTGTGGTATACATTTATCTCAAGTACATACAAATGGCTCCGTGCAAATACATGAGCAGACAAGGAACTGTGCATCATTAAGCAGGGCTCCCAGGTCGGTCTATGAAGCTTCACCTCTTTAATCATGTGAATGGACTTGAAGGTTGAGACTGGGAGAGGAAAGCAGCACTCACAAGTGATCATATAGTGAGCACCAGGACGTTGCAGAAGGTGCTGCTAGTAACTCCGTGCCTTCTAACCTGTCTCCTTTGGAGCACTAAGCCATGTCAGCATATTCTATGGGTGCAGCACAGCAGAGAAACCTTTCCACCCTGCTGGAATCAATGACCTGTGCCCAGGAGCAGGCAGATGCCTGATGCACCAATCAGGCAGCAAACCAGAAGAGAAAAGACATGCTAGAATAGGGGTACCAATGTTCAACTCGAAGGCACTGCAGGTGCCAAATCAGAGAAGCTTTCTTTGCATTAGAATGTATTTTGATTCTGAGTTTTCTGACCCTGCCCTGAGCGGAGTTATCGGCACACCGGAGGCTTCCAGACCTCCATAAAATGTTTATGGGACAAAAGGGACTTGATAAGGCATATCAGAGAAACAAAATATCTTATCACTACTTTCATCAAGAAGCACCTTAAAAGTAAGATTTATTGATGTGATTGTACTGCAATCTCAGTATCACATGCCAAAAGAAGATTAAACTTTTGCTCTTAGTGGTTTACTATGCCCTAGCCTCAGGAAGGTTTTGGTATTCCTCTTTTATGGACCTTCATGTTGGAATCCCAGGCAGTAGAACTCTACAAGAAAATAAGTTCCATGTAAACCCATTATTTACCTCCTCTGCTTCTGGTAATAATTTAAGAAATTCATGCAGCAGTTCAGAACCATAGGGCTCACTTCTTCCATGATAAATATCTTCAATGATGGATTCAGCAGACCTTGAAAAAACAATTGATCATACACATTTCTAACACTTGCAGAGTGAATAGTTACACAAAATGAAAAAAAACCCAACCACGTGTGGGCTACTCCAAGGAATTCTAATGAGGATATGTATCAGTGTCCACAGCAGCATTGCTCTAACGCTACTTTCAGGGATGCCTTTGCTGAAGGGCAATATTACCAGTAAATAAAACCAGAATGGAAACAGCTTGGTCTTTAAAAGAAAAAGTAAATAAAATTCCTCACCTTACCCCTTTCTATTAATTCTTTATGAAGAAAAGAAGCGGGTGAAGAGCAGCTCTCACCCAGTATTATGTGAGATATAAGGGCTTCCCTTAACAATACCTGAAAACTCACTGCAGCTCGGTAAGAGGAGCAAACTCTCAATGTTTGGTGCTAAGTCATAAGAGCACTCAAAACTAAACATAGTAGAAAACAATAACAAACCTGGGTAAACCCGTTAACTTCACAAGGAATGGAGTACAATATCCAATATATTTCATAAGAACTATCAAGAATTTCACATAAATTTTTTCATGGAAAATCAAATCTTACTTTTTGAATTGTTTGAGAAATATCCCAATATTCATACTTCTTTTTGCATCCAAAATGGAAACCTGAGAGAGAAAGCAAGAGAGATTAATCTACCAAAACCTAAGAAAATAGCATATGATGCAGATAAAATTCCTTAAATTACTACAGATAATTGTTTGCAGTCGCCACCAAATCACAGGTCAAGTGAATACACAGTCACTTCTTACCAACAAATGTCATGTATTACAGAACTACTTTTTACCAGGGATATACACAGCACACCTACAACACCTTTTTTCCAAGTGAGGAAAAAAAAACCATAGCAACATTTGTAAAAGGAAGGAATCAAGATAAATTCTATTTGGCTGCAAAGTAATTCTTGCTTGTTTCATAACACTGCATCTTCAAAGTGTTGCTTATCGAGTAATGTGTCGTAAAGGCCCCAGTTAGTGAGCATCACACTTCAAACCACACATAATTCAGAGGGTTTGTAATAAATGTAAGGACAGGCTTTGTAAGCAGAGGTCAGCATGCACTGCTGGTTTTATTCATGCAAGTTAACAGCCGTGCTGAGCCATGGAAAGGTTAAGTCAGTCTATCTTGAATCAAAACCTGAGACAGGTGATGCTCCAATCTGTTTGCTTTATCTAGAAGCAAACAGAAACCCGTAAGAAAATAACAGCCTCCCTCTACTTTATATTTTAAAGTCGATTGGGTGTATTGTCTTACGTGTACAATTCTGGAGATTAAGCAGAGAGGAAAAAAAAAGTTTTTCCCCCAGTTGATATTTTAAGTGATTTTCAGTAAAAGCATTAATTCTTTTCATGCTAGTTTTTCCTCCTGTCTCAGCATAAAAGTTCAAACCTGAGGTGTTTGCCCTGTTTTAGCAAATCATGTCCTTAAGGTTAAAATTCTGCTGCAGATATTTTGGTGATAACAGCTACGAGAGTCATGACACTCACAAGGACAAGAGAATTGTCCACATTAGCACTGCTACAACCGAGCAATTTAGTACACACAGATGTTCAGGACTGCTACTGGACTCACATGATGTTTGAGGCTTTGAAAACTGGGAAGGTATCTTGACCTCTGTGACAGTGCAGGAACTAGAAATACACATATAAATGCAATGTTGGCATCGTCACAAAACTGAATTAGCCTGCAGTCATCTGGTGATGGGAACACATCAGTAAGATTAATGTGCTACCCTCAACATACACCCAGGCACCAGTCTTCTCAGCTGGTGAAAAGAGTGCTTCAAATCAAAACGTTTTCTGAAATTTTGGAATCTCCTCTCTTCTGAAACGAGCAAAGATTAGAAAACATGGGAAATATCAGTGTATTTGTTCTAATTAGATGATGGCAAACCTGAAGCCCTTCAGTTTAGCATATGCAAAGATAAGAGGACAGACTGTGGTTAATTCTCCTGTTATCTTAGGAGTTGAGAGGCCCCCAACAGCTCATTAGGGAAAGCCCTTAACACAGGACAGGCTCAGCTATCTCTCCCCCTGCAGTATCTAATCTTTTTCAAATGTTTTACGGCAGGGACCTCTCACTGACCTCTCAAACTGGAGCTCCAGGCTCCAGTTGCTCTGGCAACTCCTAATTTTCTTATATCTCTGTATTAGTTTAAGCCTATAAGCTTTGGCATCGTGATTTAGCTTTTATTTTCTTGTCGTTTTCTTTTTAAAGCATATTCACCATCTTTACATATTAGTTTCAGTCACAGTCAGTAACTGTTCCAGTAAGACTGGCCATCGGCTGGGTAAACCTTTGGCACAACTCAGATTTACAGTACAACCTCAAATAAAGCTAGATTGATATTTTTTTAACATCTATCCTTTGAACAACAGATGGCAACATATGCAGCTGCATTTCTCCTATCAACACAACATTAAAATGTCATAGCTGTTCTTAAGCACAAGGATCTGAGCCACCCTTCCCGCTCGGTGTATGACCAGACTCTATTTTTACCTCTGACTTCTCGTTCAAGCACACAGTCAAAACACATGGCTCAGTTTTCAGTCACTCTTTGCTTGATATCCACTTCAAGATTATCAAAAGCGTTCGATAAAGCTGTCATTACTTAACTACTTTCAAGGAGTTTCTGGATGGGAGCGTGAGGAGGAAAAGGGAACCTGGCAGATAGGCCACAAAGACAAGTTCCTACTCCTTGCACACCAATATGGTGTCTTCCATCTCATCTGTGGTTGCATATTTGATTCATACTCAACCCTCACATCTGTTCATCATCTCTACTCCTCTTCCCCCATAAGCTCTCACCTGATTTTGTCCTGGATGAAAGCTGACTGCATACGACCACCTACCAAGCTGTTGCTTTCTACTCTGTAAACATTACCCCCAGCTTTTTATAAACTCTGCTCAGTCTGCTCCTATCTTCTGCGCACACCTTCGGCACTGGTGCCAGCACAACACGTTCCAAACCTCTGTCTGTCACCTAAAGAGATGTTAAGGTGCTGTCCATCAGTAATACTCTCAGACTTCTTGACTCAAAAAGTTATACTGGACTCAGTTAAGAACTGAGAAGTGACTCTCCTACTCTCATGGGAATTTTCTGTATCAAAGAAAGCACTCATATCGTTTCTTATGATTTACTTTAGATAAATTCAGAAGAGTTTTCTCCGTTTTCATCTTCTTCAACTCTCCTGTCAGAGAAAACTATTACATTTTTATTTCTCCTACCCTGGAAATACTGTAATTGCCTCAGATCCTTTGCACCATCTCAACACCTGCACTTTGACAGCCGATGCAAGCGTCACTGCCTCACACGCTTGCCACCTCTCCTTCATAAACAGCACAATCTTCGAAGGAAGGAGAGATGATTCACTCATGAATCTGCTTCTCATCACCACAGTATTTAACCCAACCTATTTCTGAAATCAGCAGCAGGCGCAGATCATGTGGGGTAATAACAGCATCAGTTTGACAAATGTTAATCCCCCACTGAAACATTCGCTCCTTCCGATGTGTTCAGGGAATGAAGCTGTGGCGATGGTAGGAGGAAATCCACTCCTGCACTCTGACACCAATTTGCAATCAATACAAAAGATTGCGAGGAGTGTTCTGGGAGACATCAATACATTCTGTGTATTCTTTGGGTTACAGTTTACAAATTACACGGAGCACAGAGCAGCCTGGTGGCACAGGCTCGCTGCTGGAGGTAAGGAAGGACATAAACAACTTCCACTTGGCTTTGCAGCACACTAACCATCAGCGTTCAGTTTAATATTTTGGCTCTGTTCTCCGAGCCACACGCACTGCCTGGAGCAGTTGAGGAAAGGTGCAATTCCACACTGTGGCAGAATGAACCCAGCAGCTTACGACCGGGCTGTCCCACACCAGGTCATCCTCCCCTGTCACGTTCCTAGCCTGCTCTTTCCCTCAGGCAGGGACTGGTACTCATCTCATTGCTTTTTTGCTGTGTTAGTCCTCTGCTGGATTATCTCGGTGAATCAGCTCTCAGGAAGGTGGAATGAGCACCTGAGCAAGCACAAGGAAAAGGCATGGCTATGAGAGAGGAACAAACAGCATCCTGTTTGCCCCCTTCCATCTTCCTTCTCTCTCCTCCTCTTGCTAGTCCCTAGCACAGGCTCTAGAATTCACTACACCTTTCCACAAGCCATCCAAACTCACTAGAACAGCAGACATCTATTTCACAGCATTCTGCTGAGCTACTTAAATCTGTTTACGGAGAGCGCAAGGTCTGCCAGAGCCAGCACACCGCTGAGGGGAGGTGAGCAACAGAAGCAGAGGGCCAGTTTGAAGCAGAAAGTGAGACCAGCACCCCTGGCTGTCAACAAGCTGTTCTGCATGCTCCACTGCCAGGCTACCTATAGCCTAGGTAAGCACACGTTGTGCCATACTGTGCACTGCTAAGGGATAGGGAAAGTAAATTGGTGTGTAAACTCACCTCTACACCCCCTATTTTTCACAAATCATATGAAACCACAAGGCAAATTAAGCCTTTAGTCAAGGAAACATGTTAATTAATCTCCTAAGGGTTTGGTGAGGGATTGTTTACAAAAAGGAAAGCATCTGCTGTCGGATTCAGATCTCAAAAGGGACTCTCTTATAATGATGATGTTTAGTGCTAAGCCTTCAGAACTGGGATTCAATAACCTGAGCTGGGCATCTAAATTCCCTAGATAAATCACTGGCAAGTGACAAATTAAAAGGACATGCAGCAAGCTCCTGCATGAAGAGAGAGCTTTTTCCAAAGCTGCTCATAATTTCGTCATCACCAGCAATCCCTGGAGAAGTTATGAAACCCTTGTCTCAACCATAGTCTCCGGGGGAGTGTCCTCAACACCGGCTAAGACTTGCACTGAAGCTGTGCCACTGCACTGGGAGGAAGCCCCCCGAGGCAGAAGAGCAGGCTCTCTGGCCACGGACTGCTGTAGAGCGCTCTGGACACACGCTGGGGTTTTCTCAGATGTGGGTCTAAGTGGTACTTGAATTTATGTGCTTCAAGTTTTCTGGAAAAGTTGCTGTTGACATACTAAGCCAACTAGACTAATTCCACTATTTAAACTCCAAAGAATGCTTTTTACTTCTGAACCATAAAGCACTTTCTAAAATCAACTGTGGTCTATGCAAAAGGAATAGAAGTACTGAAAAACAACATGCCTTGTCCACCTTCCCCTGCCAGGCCAGGAATGCAGCCAGGAACAGAACTACAGTTTCCTCAGCCCCATGCTAACGCGTGCTCCACAAGGTCACACGGACATCCTCCCCAGACTCCTTTCAGCCTCCACAGGTTGTACTACAGTGAACCGAACCACCACGCATTACAGTGAGCGGCAGCTGAGGGCACTGGTGACGGAAGTGACAAACACTGCCTCTGCCTCACATGTCCATATGCTGTTGAATGATGACTGTAGTAACTTTAAGCATGTGAGCTGTTGCATATCTGTGCTCTGCACTTCCAGTAACGCACAGCTCTTCAGGATTATCTCCTCCTCTCCTCGCTAAGCAGCCAGTAATGCAAAGTCCATTAACACACAAGAAATTGCTCTCATTGCCTGGCACACTGCTGAGCGTGCTTGACAAAGCTTAGCGATGGAGTTGAACATTTTTTCACGTAAGTAGCATAGCTCAGGGGTGAGTCCTGTTGCCTCACCACCTGCTGCAGGAAAGGCACAGTGGGAGCCGTGAGCCAGGGTGGGCAGGCAGCAAGCAGCAGAGGTGCCTTGGACCACTGTACCGGCTCCAGACGGAGGTACTAAAACACTAACTAGCAGCAGGGCAGGTTTGCATCTCCAAGGCACTGTATCTCGAAGAAAACATTGTTTTCCAGGCCTGTCATTTTCATTTCTAACACCCCCCCAGGGTGCCCCGAGTTTCAAGCTGTACATGACACCGTGTGAGTTCTGGAGTACACTGGGGTTTTCTCTGCCCCTGCTTACTGCATACCCACATTCAGTTAGTGCAACTCATGACCACTGTATTATAAGTAAATCTTCAGCACACAGCAATCCTGAAAGGGGGAGGAAAACGCACGAGGCCGGAGATGTGTGCATCTCTGTCTATGCAGTACAGGAAGTCCACTCACTGCAACTCTGATTCAAAGATGAACATACCCTGAAAACAGCACAGAGGTTAATGACTACCTTTGATGATGGCCCCAATTACTCTTTCCCGATGTCAGGGTTTCAGAGGCTGATACACATGCTTGTTTGAAACCCCTTATTTTAGTCTATGTATTTCAGGCACACTATGAGGACAGTGGTTTCTCACCTTGTCCCTGCTGATCTTATTTTGACATCAGAATCCTGCAAGATACCATCAACTTCAAGTCCCTGTTTTCTCACCAAAAACTGATACTCTGTGGCATCTCTTAACCCCATGCCCTCTGTATTTTGTTTACAAGCTAACGTGTATGTAGACACACACCAGTGATTAAAATCAGCATTTCAACCCTCCAATTACTTCACAGAAAGATCACTTGAGACAATTGAATTCAGGCTTCATAAAGAGGCTGCCTATAAATCAGGATTTAAGAACGAGAAAAGCTACTTATCAGTTCACCAGAGGGTGTTTGAACCTGAAGATGCCTGGTATATACCTTCTCACCACTGCAACAGAAATCAGTAACAACCTTCAGGCCACCTTGCAAGGTTATTTTAGTGGCCAGAAAAAAAAAAAACAGGGTAGATGAAATAAAGTTTTCATTAGCAAGAAAGCAAGGTTTATGGAAGTTGAAACTTTAAAATTACCTCAATTACAGAACAAATTCCCACAATCACTATGCTTTATTTCCTCAGTGTCACACAGGTACTTCCCTTCCTGATGTCTTTAGGACATGAAGGGTACATACAGCATTAACACTTGCATTAGGATTCTCTTCCCTCCAGTTCGTGTTTGGATGCAGAACATTTTGTTTGCAGAACAGACGGAGGAGAAAAGTTATGCTGCACCTCTGTTTCACACTGAAAACTCAAGGGCTGTCCAACGTGAGTAAACACAGATGCCTTCAGCTCCCTCCTCTTACTTGTATTTACTTTAACAGGTGATCAAATCACAGCACTTACCAAGTTAAAATAATAAAACACTGTCAGCTCTTTGATAAACAAATATGCCTACTACAACAAAGACTTTAGCCTCCCTGTCGTTGCCCTCTCCCTTCACACCAAGACAAATTAAGCCTTAAGGATGAAACATGACAGAGAACGAGTCAGAATTCACACCAATTCCTACAGCATTATGTAAAAGAGAGGTTTTTCTTCAGTTCTTACCTCCTCTTTAGTCTCTTTAAATGAAGACTTTAAAGACCGACCTCGGGGGTCCTGGGGCTTGGTTTCTTCCTGCTGCCCAAAGAGTTCCTCGATCGTCTTCGTGTCGATCTGATACTGGGGTCGTGCAGCAATTGTCCAGATATTGTTTTTACCACGGACTTGTTCTTCGGGGATAGTTTTCCAGAAAAAGCTCCGCATTCGTTTTTTTTTGCCATGGTTGTCGTGCCCATTTATCAGCTGTGGAGGCAGGGGTATGTNTCGTCGTATCCTCGTTCATTAATCCCACTGCAACTGGAATAGCCCCATTTTCTTTGTCGTTGACCAAGGAGAGACAATTCATAACATGCATTTTATGGCCTCTCCAAAGAGGAGAGCGTTAGTTCCTTGGATCAGGCTGAAACATGAACGGCGTGTGCGGCAGCAACTGACAGCACGCGCTCTCAACCTCTAGTCTGCCAGCAGCAGCAAGGCAAGAGGGGACTGTGCCAT
The DNA here is from genome assembly GCA_013399075.1 of Chloroceryle aenea. Lineage (NCBI taxonomy): Eukaryota > Metazoa > Chordata > Aves > Coraciiformes > Cerylidae > Chloroceryle > Chloroceryle aenea. Next base: position 636,565 of record VWZY01011039.1, read on the forward strand.
CTTCGCAACCTGCAACGAAGGACAACAGGCAGACTCAGATCACAGACGTTGGGCTTTGTCCCTTGCACTGAACAGACACTAAAATTAAGGTATAACAGCCATCAGGTTTTTAATCCGGGAGGGAAATTTAGTGAATCAAGTCTTTCCCAGGATAACTGTGTGAAATGAATTCCCACCGGGATTCCAAATAGCGTTGGGTATCTAGATTTCGAGAAGATTTTTATAAAAATGAGGAAACCTCTTAAATTGCCCGCAGTAGATAATGAACTACCTACCCAGTGCAGTTTTGTAAGAGAATATATTTATCTCAGGTTATTAAAACAAGTATTATGCCACTCCTAATCTTAGAAAATTTTTAAGGGTGATTACACACAGTTGGAAAATATAAGTACTACGGTACTGGATTAACTGGATCAAACAGACCCTGCTTGAATCCCTTTATTTCATGGCTTAAATCCAAGCTGCATTAAAGTAATGAACAATTTGTCAATGATTTAACAATCTAGCCTAATGTACTACTATTTTTCCTTCATATTTTTGAACACACCTGTCAATAAGGGAAAAACCAGCATGGAGTTCCTAAATCCTCTACGTTCATTACGCATAAGCTTACAGTATTTGCATTCTACCATCACTGGTCTGATTACACTACCTCCCAAGTTGCACTAAGAAAAGAAAGACCACAGTTTGATTAAGCTGCCCCTTATAATTCAGCATCTGGGTTAACAGAGTCAGTTCAATAAGAGGAGGGAGGGAGAACAAGAAGCTGATAGATGCATCTTAAGCACTGTACATAAGCAAAACTTTAAATATTTAGGAAAGCTTTTACATCTAGATTACCTCATGAAGTAGCTTAGCAGGAACTGCAATAGTTGTGAGCAATTTTTCTTACACCATCACCTACTAAAGGAACATTATTGGCAGTAAACCTTCAAGTAAGAGTATGATTTCCACAAGCAGCACAATTTTGACGAGGCAAATCTATTAAAACAGGTTTACTTCGTAAGTCTCAGAGAAAACTAATTAAGGCATTTTAAATACAGACCAATGAAGAATCCCAAGGTTTTATGCAAATGATCTCCAAAGAAATGTGGGGAATTTAAAAAAAAAATTAAATAATAATAATCAAAGATACCACATATAGAAATTAAGAGAGAAGGAGGACAGAAAGACAGCCCCCGAGCAAAAGTCAGTCGTAGGAAAGCTCAGGAGAGAAAGCTGAAGTAATGGACTGGCACGAGAACAATATCAAATCAGGGATTTGGCCCTGATTTAATTGTATGCCTCTTCAGCAGGGTTCACCCAGAGCTAATGGCAACGCAGATCAATCTGATATTGTATAACAGTGATGAAAATCCTTCGCTATTTTTGCCAGAGATCCATCATTAGGGCGCACACGAACAAACAAACCCAAGTCACAGAAAGAAGCCTCAGGGCAAATTCTCTCTTAGTCTGCAAGGACTCCTCCACTCACAGCTCCACTGAAATCAACGGAAGGCAACGCAAAATAATTCACTGTACCTTGGCTTCTCAGGAGCGTGTGTAGGTAGCAACAAACTCCTCTTCCCTGCTTCAGATTTTCTCATGCCTACATTATTAAGGTACAGGCAAGAACAGAGCACATCTACAAAGACCTGCATGGGGTTTAAGCAATAGGAATGATGGAAAATATTCTAATGGTAGGTTAAAAAGGGGAAGAGCTACAAAGAAAGTGGATCGGGATGGAGGGTTTCAAATTTAAGTCAGCATTAATACCCCGCTGCTATTACAGAGCCCTGTATGTTCATGCCTCTCCTCCCAAATTCATGATCATAGAGGCAGAGAGGCATAAAAAAGCAGGTGCAAGGAGGTGGTGGAAAGAGATTAACTCCTCAAAGCAATTAAGTGTTGCATTAATTTAAAGAAATACTCAACTAGAGAAAAATCTTTTCCTCCCTACTACTTATTTAAAAATGGAAAATGTATTAGCTAGCCTTCCATCATCACAAAGCAGTATTCAACAGTTATTACTTTCTAACGTGGGTTCTCACAGAGTTAAAACAACAAAAGAATGAAGAGAGACAGACAGAGCAACCGACCATGCCACTGGGCAATGGGCAAGAACCTCCTTTTGAAAATCCCAATAAATATAAATGCTTGAAGAAAAAATGGGATCAAATCCTAATGAAACAAAGTTGTAGCTGATGAATCATCAGAGTCCCAGAGCTAACACATAAGAATGGAAAATGACTGATCTCAGACCTGAGCTCTTCTGAGTTAGACAAGGGACACTCCTAGTGAAAGGAGTGGAGAACACACGGGGAAGAAAACATCCCAGTCTAGATGTAAAGATAGATAGATAGACAGAGAGATAGAACAGGAAAAAACTGTTTTCAAGCCAACAAGCCCTGCACTGCTTTAGATGAGGTAACTGTCACCCAGAACCAGGAAAGGGGAAGAATCAGCATCTGGAAGGGAGACATGAAAGGAAAGGCACAGCATGAAGGCTGGCAGTCAGCTTTGTCTTCTGGCAGATAAGCACGATGCAGGTGACAGAGGTCACCTGCTTGCAAGAGGACAGCAGTCTCGAGTTACCAGATACCATGAGACTGGTCAAAATTCCCTTCTCCTGCTGCCTCTCGGAGGAGCGACTCTAAGACATTGCCCCTGCCTCCGCCATTACCCTGGGTGGGAGAGGAGAGAAGCTGGCAGCCAGGACAGGCGCTGGGTCACTCGCCGGTGTCTGCAGGTGCCTCCCAGCAGGAAGTACAGCCAGAAGAGGTGGAGAACAACACAGCCGTTCGGACTGTGAACTACAGCCTACCGAGACGTGCTGGGACTGGGATGCGTAATAAAGCCCAAGCAAAATTTTAACTCCTAAAGAACCTTTCCACTCTTTCCAAAGGATTAAAGCGGGGGGGAAAGGACCCAAGAAGAAACATTTCAGATGTCTCAATTACACTTCTTTATTGCATGCTCGTTATCCCAAACAGCCCAAGAAGCGCAAGAGCTCTAAACTAACATCTTCACTGCACGTTTTAATTGTGTCCGTATTTAGCATAAAAGAAGTATTTTATTTCTTTGTTTCATTCATTGTTTCAGCCTACCTAATCTAACTTGGAAATATATTTCAAAGATAGAGGGTGGGAACAACTTTCTCCCCAGGTAAGAAGACAAATACTCTAAAGTAATTTGTTTCTTGCAAGAAAACACCACTGAGACGGACATACCTTATATTTGCATACACAAATTAACAGGTGAAACGCACGATGCGCTGAAGGGCATTTCATAATTCATACTGCAAGATATTACTCCCTTTAACTCACATCTTCTGTTCCCTGCTGCCCACGTTTCTGTGTCAGGTGTCCTCCAAATTCTCATGAGAACAACGCCGATTTTGACACCAAAGCCCAACCGCAGTATTTGGATGTCTGGGTCTCAACACCAGCCACACCAAAAGGTAAACGGAGCAACCAGTTGCTCACTGCAGATAAAGAAA
>VWZY01011040.1:32674-60572 GCA_013399075.1 Chloroceryle aenea
TTTTAGAAATTGCCTGGTTCTCAAAATGCTGTTGTAAATATCACTTTACAGAAGCACATTAACAATCAAATATTAGATTACCCTTTTGTGATATTTTCTCAGCTTTAATTTTTATTTAATTGAAACTATTTGTAGTGCTGTAACATTTAGAAGAGTGACTGTTGTGAGGTCAGGTGGTGTTTATCCAAAAGCACATATTTGTCCAGAAAGCTAATATTTTTAAGACATTGCAATAATACCTGCATTATGAACATTTTTTCAGAGTTTGTGCTGGGATGGGGCTATAAGATTAAAAAAAAAAAAAGAATGTTACGAAGTGATAACAAATACTATTTTTAATGATGAAATTTGCACTGCCATAATGTTCTCTAATATAACTGTGACAGTGTTCCATCTGGAAGTCAAGATTTGAATAATATTTTGTGCAGTTAATGACTTTTTCTGTAAATCTTTTGTGTGTCACTTTTCAAATGTTCAGGTTATATGTAGCTACTGACGTTATATTCTTTTCTTCTAACTAATGACTTTTTATATTAAAATAAATATATTTTTGCATTAAAATAAAGTGCTGAGTTCATTTTAAAATACTTAAAGTAGTCATTCTAAAATTTATCAGTCTTTAATGATATAGAGTTCTGTGACATAAACGCTTTTTTTACTAATCCTCCACATGTAAGCAAGTGTTACAAGATGTATGTGAAAGGCAGTTTTGAATTGTTTACCTCAAAGTTTTCTACAGTGGATAGAATTTATAAGTATCTTTCTGTTTGTTTGTTTTTTTACAATATTATAGGTTCCAGACATGTTTTTCATTCTGTAGCATAGACAAACATCCATAGTTTTGTAAAATCTTCTAGAGCAGAAGAATTAATCAATGATCCGACTGTTTCTCTAGCTAGTTTATTAAACTCCTTGTTAAGATCTTAGAGGACCTAGACTTTTCTTCTACCACACTGAAAACACTAAAAATCATTATTTATTAAAAAGAAATACTTTTGTACAAATATTATCATTATGGAAAAGGATTTATTAGGTTATTTTGACTTTACCCTGACAGTAGAGGATTATTCTCTCAAATTAATCATCCAGTATATCCCACTAATCTTGCCATTTTTCTATTACATGTCAAATATTTCAAATCCTGTTTATTTTTCTGTTGATCATAAACAATTTTCCTCAGAGGTTTCTAAAGAGTTCAATAGGTGTTATCAGGAGGGAAACATTCTTTTTGAATGGGTATGGTAAGATTCGTGTAAATCTAAAAGACGTTATCAGCATTCTTTCTCTTGTTTCTATTATTAAGTGAAATATGAATGTGTAGTCTATCTTCCTTTTTTTCGAGACTCTGAGAGTAGTCTTGGAGATTTCCACTTAGACCTTGTCTTTAGCTGTAATATTACACTAAAGCAATCTGATTCAGGTACAGTGTACCATCATTGTGTGATGAAGCTTTCTTATAATTTCATTAATCTTCTCCATGATCTCATTTCAGTCACTTCTCACTTGAAGACATTTCATGCCATCTCATTTTCCTCTTCCTCCTGGGTCAGATGAACTTCCTTTCAGTATGTATGCAGCAAAATAATGCCTGTATGCATCTATAGATACATTTGTAATTTTAATCTGTGTAATTGCTTGCTTTATGGTAGAGAAGACGTGTTGCTTCCAAGAGCAACAGACCTGTAAAACAATATAAATTCAGTTCAGAAAGATATAATTTATCAAACAATAAGAAGTACTTTCAAGCTACTTTTTATTCCATTTTCTGTCTTCAGTTATTCAGGAAATCTCATAGATTTGACTTTGCTAGAGCTCCAATAGATGTAAATTGTCTGCTTTTGGTCCCGCCTCCTCGTGGGATATTTTACTCTTGGATTCCAGTTGAGAATCTATCATAAATGTAGCTTTTAGAAAGACTGTCTTACATACATTTTTCCTTAATGTAAATAATTAATTTATTAAGAAGCTTGGTCTCTTGAGTAAACTGCACATACTTCCAGTGCTAGATATTTCTTCTTCCTGCTCAAATGAGCTGTTGCATTTGCTTTTAAGTATGTACCAATAATTTGAGTAGAATTAGCTCCTCCAGGCACATACTTTAGATATCATAATGTTTTCTCCTCAATTCATTTATGCAAAATGAGACAGAAGATCTTTTTTTCTTTTACTACTTTACTCTATGAGATTACTTATCCCAAGATAAGTCTTTAAAGACTGTGAAAAACATGGGAACTATCATACATTTATCTTCTTTGTAATGCTCCTCTAAAACAATTAATTTCTGGGTTTAGTTGGAGTGCTTTGAATCTAAGCAGCTACTTAGATTTATGTGGAACTTTGATATTGTAATCAAAATTCTTCTCCAAAGGCTGGTTTTCATGATTACAAAATTTCTAGATTGTATTCATTCTTGTAAAACCACAAAATCCTTGAACTACAAGATGTGCTCTTATGTTGAAAAGTACTTTTTATGTTCTAAGTAAATGTTGAAGATATCTGTGTTATTATTGTTAAAAATGAGGGAAATTGGAAAGAATTTTTTTCTAAGAGACTGGTTTAAATTTCATTTTATCAATACATTCTCTTGAAGATAAAAACTAATGATAACTAGAAATAATCTTCCCAGTTGATGATCTAAAATACCTTGACACCAACAAATTATGCAATGAAATTTAGCATAAATGAATGTAAACTTTTGCATATAGAGAACAATGAAGAAGTCTTGTGCATATTTATCTCTCTTACATATTACCTGTTAGCCTTCCTTTGTCATTCTGCCTTCATTTAGCATGTGAGCATGCTTGAGTGAGATGAGCTGTGTTACTCAGAGAGGTATGTCTATGAAAGTAAGAATAGATTTCACCCTAACTAAATAAATAAGGCTTAATAAATAAATAAATAAGGCTTTCTTGGGGTAGGTGAACTCTAGAGGCCACTTCCAGTTCTGGTGATTCTAGGACTATTTCCTTTAATATGTATATATGTTACACAGAAGCTTTAGATCAGAAAAGGGACCATTTTCTCTGGAGAGAAAAGCAACCAAAGTTTTAATACAGTGTGTTGTGATACTTGTAGTTACTTTACCTTTGCTAACAAATACCAATCATTTTAAATGTTCCCAGGTTGGTTATTAATTGGCACATAAGTAACAAAGAAATTGCCATGTACTAATTTGTTGAGTGTTGTTTTGATGCAAATAGTAGAATACGGGAGGATTACAGCTTATTCTGCTGCTTTTTATTTATGAATCAGTCATTTTCAAGCATTGATTGACGTTAATGTAATCATCAGGAAATTTTTAAGAACATGCAGCAGTAAATTTGTTGATAGAAGTAACATTCAGTTGTATAAATTACTTTTTCAGTGAGAGATTTTGAGCCAGTTAGACCGTATAAATCTGTTGTACTTGTAACATATTCCTTAATCATTACTGACATGGAAGAAATTAGAATATGGATTTATATATTGTGCTTGTTCACTGGTGGGAAATCAATATCTGGTAGTACCCAGATAGAAATGACAAAGTAACATCATGCTTTAATTTGAAGTTCACTAGTGCAATTTCATATCTTTCTGTGCTATGAAGTTATGTTCAGCTAACAGGGTTAATGGATAAAATCACCATTAAGGCTAAGTAGCATTTATGCTCACTTTTAGTGACTTTTTTAGTTCATTGCTTTTACATTTCAGGTAATCCTGTCATTTTTGTTACTACTACTCCTTTACCCCATGTTGCTATTCTTGTTCCTTTTCTCTGTGTACATGTGTGTGTATAAAGAGAAATATTTTCTTCTTTCTGCTGAGAGTTAAGTCCTTTTACTATTAGGAAGACACTAAAGATGAAACTAAAACAATAATAATTTTCTGAGTTGGCTTAAATATATAGGGAGGCTGAGATTTATATCGGAATTCACATGTGACTGATACAACTGAAAAACAACAGAGTAATTGTTCTCAATTTTTATTTAGCAATGGAATCCTCCATTACCATTTCAAAAGGACTGAGGTGCATTAAGTTCTAACTTTTCCAGAGGATATAATAATATGTTGCATTTCTCAACATATTTATTGTAACTGGGAAGTATTCATCTACTAGGAGCCAAACCACACATGGTTTTTCTAAATCTACCTGTTGCCTTTTCTTTTTTGACCAGCCTTAATGTTTTTTTTGTTAGGACCAGTGAAATTGCTTCTTAGTTATAAGAAGCAATGGCAAGAAGGTTAGACTGAGTTATGACAGCAAGTGTTCCAATTTTGTTTCATGGTTTATTATGAAATGTAGTGCCTTTATGTAATGTATGATGTTATGTAATGCTTATTATGTAATGCATTATGAAAAGGAACATTTTCCTTTAAAATAAAGTCCATGGCTGACAAATGAGGAAAAAAGCAGTATTTTGCCTTTAGAGGGAATTGATCATTCATTTTTACCATGTGGTCATGTTAAAAAGTCTTATTCTCTCATCAGCTCTAATAAGATTAAGGGAAACAAATTCAACTTGCATATAACTGTTCAAGGTACCGAGTCTGTTAGGTGGCTTCTTACAGGAAGGATACAGATGAATTACAGTGGGTGAGCTAGGGAAAGATGTCATTCCACATCATCTGCTTGGCAGTAACTACCTGTTTTTTTCCTTGCAGTCAGTATTGACTAATTTATGATAGTCTATCCCCTTGGTGAAAGCAGGATGGCTCACCTCCTGTATTTACAATTCCTCTCACGTACAAGGAGCATGTTTGCAAGTCTGTGACACGCTGAGTTACCAATGGAGCTGGACAGAGCCCTGTGGCTGGTGCTGGACCATCTCTTGATGGTCCTTTAAATCAGTTCTGCTTACAGGTATATTGATGTTTGCCCATTGATCTTCCCCTCAGCTTCCTTCTGCACTACATAAAATGTCTTTTGGAGTTCTTACAGGTAATTATTGATTATGTCTTTTCCTCAAAGGTGGTAAATTTAAGATGCTCTAGGCAAGAACAAAGTACACTTTATGCGTTCAAGACTTAGGAAATTCTATTATTTTTTTGTTTTACTGTGGCTACCTCATAATGCAGAACACAGAGAAAACTTGTCCCTTAACAGAACATTCCCAAATGACTTCTGTGTGATTGCAGTGAACCAAAGAGATTTGCTAGTTTCATTTTAGTTACCACAGTTACCTGTGGGGAATATAAATAAGGATTTATGCCTAACCACATGTATCAATGCATGTATAAGTAACTTCCCAAATTTTGATCTTTTATTGTAGAAATTAAGGGACTCTTTGTAGCATATACTTTTTTTTTTTAGTTGTTTTATCTCATTATTTTGTAAAGAATTTTAGTGGAATAGTGCAATTTAGCACTGTTCACTTCAGTTGTACTTTCTAAAATACTTACTTACCAAGGTTAAAGTTTTAATCCCTACAAATTTGTTCAATAATTTGGGATCACAGAATCTAGAGCAGATTATGCAGAAATGCATCCAGACAGGTCTTGAAAGTCTCCAGAGAAGGAGACTGCAACCTCTCTGGGGATTCTAGTCCAATATTCTACAACTCTTACAGTAAAGAAGTCCTTCATGTTGTTCTCCTTTCCAGACACCTACATAATTATCAGCTATTGAGAAAAATTAAGCAGCATAGGAAGAAAATATAGAATGAACATTTTAGCATTTGTTATAGGAATTAACGTGGGTAAGAATACATTTTTAATTGCAATGTTTGTAAAATACATGATTCTGGATTGAAAAAAAAGTTTATGAATTTTTAGCAAAATAGTACATATTCAGGAAGAACATGGGCTGTGGAACTACATACTGTCTTTTAATATATTTTTCTTTTACTTGTCTGGATGCAAGGCCTGACCAACACCTTTTGGGTGCCTGAGGCTCTTAGGAGAGAGAGCAGTGCAGATAGATCACTTGTTTTTGTCAGTGTAGTGAAAATTGTGCTAGTACCTCTACTGCACAGGTCAGCTGCTAGAAGCATTAGTACACTTCACCCTTTTTCATGAAACAGTGTTTTCCATTTATATATATTTGTGAGAAACTTTTGCTGATGTTTGTAATACTGAGAATGGAAATAGCTTTGTGTGTGTTTCTCTCTAGGTAGCATTAATTCAGAGCAAGTTTTATTCATAAATCTTTTCAAGTATCTTAGTTTTTTGAGTGTGTATTTAATAAAATTACTGACCCTGAACTTGTTTGATATTTGCTGCTGAGAGACAACACAGTCATTGGTCATAGCCAACACAGGCACACAAGTGGATAGTCCTCCTTAACCAACTTAATTTCCTTTTATGACAAGGTCATCCATCCAGTTGACCAAGGAAAGCCAGTAAATGGTGGATTTGGATTTTAGCAGAGGTTTGATACGGTCTCTCACAGTATCCTTCTGGATAAACGGCGCAGCATGCAGCTAGGCAAATCCATAATACGTTGGGTGAACAGTTGGCTGACAGGTTGAGCTCAAAGGGTTATAGTAAATTTGTTTGCAGATGCTTATGTGGTTTAGACAGTCCTGCTAGGAGCAGGGCACTGGACTTGTTGATCCACATGGGTCAGATAAGATTAATGAGTAAAACTAATTAGAATGCTTTTTCTTATGGGGTACTGCAGTAAAAGAAATATTCACTTTATAAAGAAAAGAATGATATTTTTATCATGTGTTAGAGCTTTCTATAAAGTTGCCAATATATAGCTAAACATTTACTCTTTTTTTTTTCTATTTTTAAAATGATATTACCTGGGGTTTTTTTGACAGACAGTAAGGTTGAAAGATGATATTATTCCATTTAATGCTACAGACAATTTTAATCTGCTGGTTTTGGCCTAATTAAAATATGTAGTTAAATAGATTATAGAAAACACAAGCTTTGCTAAACATTGTCATATTTGTTTGAAGCACAGTAATAACAAAAAAGAAATTCTAAAGGATTTTTTTAGAATCTGGAAATACAGTAGAAAGTTTTATAAGAAAACATGCACATTCTTTTAAAAGCTGACTCGTGCCTACATGATATTGAGCAAAACTAACTTGAAATTTATTAGCCTGAACATCCAATTTAATAAAATAAATAATAATTTAAAATTACTTTTATTCTTCAAGCAGCCTAATTACGAAAAAAAACCCTAACATTTTTATTAAGGCAAGTTTGTAATAACATAATATTGCAAAATTGCTCTATGTTATTGTTAATAAAAAAATTTGCATGAGTATTGAGACTACCTCATATAGACCTTGTGAGAAAATTTGTTTACCTGATTAAAAAGACAAGAAATATACATGTATTAATCTACCTCCTGCACCTTGTGAATGTGCATCTTTAATTTTCTCCTCTTCCTTTTCTGCCCATCATTTTTTAATAAGCACTAGTTGTTGCAACTTAGAATTCAATAGTGTCTGTGTGAATGAGGCATTAAGGTGAATGTGTTTATGGAATTTGGTATGTGAGATGGTTCAAAGGAAGTTTGAGATATCTAAGTCAGGATTGACACAGTCCCATTCTCTGGATTGATTTCCCAAATCAGCTCAGGAGTACTGTGACCCTTAGCTCTGGCTATAAGCTTGACTGTGAGCAGATGCAGCACAACAAGTCACCCTGAAACCTTACTAGAGAAATCTTCCATGCCTATGGTCTTGTAAATGTTCCTGTGCTGGCGAATGGTCTGTAAATCATACTATTAGATCCACAGACATCGGAAACTTGCTATAGGGGGCCTTAGTCCTTCTATGGACCTGGGACCAAGTTACCATATTTTGGCCTAAGAGATACAGAACTTGAGAAACTATAACTAGTGTAAGTACAAAACAATGATGTAAATGTATCTTAGTTTTCTGAATGACAGATAAACATTAGATTGATTAAGTTTATGTAATCAAGTTTCTGAATGTGGCATACCTTGAATGCAAATTAATGCATGTCTACCATGAAAATGGTGTCTAGATTTCTCAAATATTTTTTTATTTTCATAATCTTTTATATTTTCTCCTTTTTTTCAGAAAGAAATATTTTTCACAAAATCTTATTTAAAACCAGAATATTAAAGTGCAGTCCAGAATAGTATTGTTAGAGCTATATAATTAATTTCCAGTTTAGTCTATAATTCAGTGCTTCATTTTCATTTTGTCTTTACCCAAAATATGTTACAAAACATGCACTATGCATATCTTTCCATCCATTTGTTAAAATTACAGGCAGTATTCTGGAATTCTTTCAAAAAAAAACATTATAAACCTTACAACTGTAATTTTTATCTATACTGAGTTAATCAAATGCACCCACCCCAGCAATAAGTAATCACCTTAAGATTAGTATTTCACAGTATATATAGTTAGTACATGAAGTATTAACCTTCTGAATTGAATGTGTGCATATACCTAGACTTTATTTACATTCATCTATATATATGTTATTTATATACATGTAAAAATGTATGTGTGTACTAATTTACAAGATTACTTCAACTTCATATATGATCAGTGGTGACATACATGACATACCCTGGAGAGCTAAGATGGGCGAGCAATTCAGAAGGTGTTTCTATGAAAGATGACAGTGGTATGACAGGTTTCCTGTCTATATACTCACAGATGGTGGGGTATGCAACTGGGCCAAAGCCATTATGCTATACTATCCTCAGGAATTCCAAATTTGTTTTCTCATGAACATTCAATTTGCTTGATTACCCCTGTACTACCCCAATTTTGCTGCAACACAGCTGCAAGCACTAGAAGCTACACACCTTGTGAACTTTAATGGAGTCAGTTGCCTGTGGGAGACAATATTCACAGTAGGAGTACTTCAATATATCCAGGTTATAGCAGGATGAAATAGACTCTTTATGTGCCTTCAAAGTTGAAGTGCTTTACTCTGGACTGTTTGTATGTAACTTCTCCTTACATTTTATATATGGAAATCTGACCAAATTTTATATTGAACAATTCACACCTACACTGTTCCATTTTTTCCCCCTCCTATGAAGAATCCCTTGTTTTCCCAAGTTTTTTCTTGGTATTTTTAGTCAGTGTTACAACAGAGTGATTGTTCAATAAATAACAGTGCTTTTCAGTTTATGCTGACATTCTTTTCTGTACATACACTCATAAAGATTCCTTTCTAGAATATCTCACATTTTCCAAAAGGCGTGGTCCAGCAAGGTTGATTGATCAACCCTGATAAATCCATCTCAGTGAGAGTCTAAAATTTTAATACAGTAGCTCATAATGTTCTCAGAATGAAACTAAGGTATAGAAAACAGCGATCATGGTGCAAATTTTCAGCAGGTTTTTCATCTTTTTACACAATTTTCTTCATAGTCTTCTACTCATTTCTGCTCAGTTTCCAAGCATTCAGACCCCTTCTAAACTAAATATTCAACCATTTTAGACAGTGCAAAGTTCCATCAACCAAAAATATCTATGACTGGAATGTCTGATTATCTTCTTTTTTTAGCCTTAGCTTCCTATAAATCTATATAACACAAACTATTTTTAATCCACCCTGATTACAGCTAACGTAACTTTGTTATCTAAAATATAAATATAAAAATATAAAAAATAATTTCTTTATCTAATGTAGAAACTTGTAGCATTTATTTCAATTTACCTTCAAATGTTCCCCCTGTGATAAAAGATACTAATAATAACCATGAAAACTGTATGCAGATTGTAAGAAATTATGTATATTGCCCTCAGTTATGTGGTGCCCTGTTTCTGTTCATACTTTGAGAGGTATGCTATAGCTCTCAGGGGAAAACTAGGACTTGTACCTTTCTGTATTACTTTAAATATTTGTCTTATCTTCAGTCATGAAGGTTGACTTCAGCCTTCCTTCACCTTCTGGATTTTGATTTTTAAAAATTGCTGTTGGCCTGAGATCTAATATACCAAGTTTCAACCTGGAGCAAAATTTTATGTCTGAGTTAAGAATACAAGGATAATCAAACTGGTCTTGTCTCACATAACATAATATGCAAAAAAAAGGATCTTCATCAGAGAGATAGTCTTCTTAAAGTGAACTCAAAGTCAACCAGCTTTTACTTCTTATTTTTGTGTAGCTATATACCCTTCCCAGCAGGAATGATGCCTTAAGGTCAAACAGGCGCATCACAGACTGATAGTCTATATTTCCATTTACCTTTCTGCTTCTCTTCTATTAAAAGTTTCAGCTATATTGCTTAGATTTTTGAGGTTTATGATGGGAGTTCTTTTGCTATGTTTAGGGATGGTCTTGTAGTAATTCTAATATTTATGAGGAATGTGAAGGATACATACTGATTGTGCATAAATATTTTCCATCTCTGGCTCATTCAGGAGAAACGCTCAATTTTTTCAAAGTATTATCATTAATCTCAATTCATTGTATGCCCTTATGGATACATGTCAATAGTCATTACACTAGAATGATTTTGAACCACTGAAACTCTGCAGAGTGAGCTCTTTTTTTTTTATATTTTTTCCTCCCTCCTTCATTCTCCACTTCAGAATTTGTAGACGCCACCATTGCAATTATTAGTACATATATTAGTGTTGTAAGCATAGTGGAAATGAATGTACAGTCATCTAGGTTATGCTTGACACAGTCCTGAAATAGTAATTCGACAAACAATAAATAATATTTAAATTCAGGATTATTCACCCACAGAAATATATGAAGTTCATGTTGATAGTTGTTAATAAGATGGTAAGACTGGTAAAATTAGGGTTTTCAGAAGAATTCTTAGTTAACTGTCTACAGTGTTTCTGAGCCAACAGTAAAAAGCTGTTTGTTAGCTGTTGTCCTAACAAGGGATGTTCTTATACTGGGTTTAGTGGGGTCACTCCTCAACAGGATATTTTTTTTTTTTTCTCCTAGTTTTAGATACAGGAAGAAGAGATTTTAAATATATGACCACCTTGCTCTGTCTCTCAGCAGAAGTTGTGCAATTAGACATAAAGTTATCTCATGCAAATCTCAGTGTCTTTAAAAAGTTTAGCTTGATATCAAATTGTTTCTCACTGTGTCAAAAATGGTTGATCTGTTTGCAACATAGTACCATAGTAATCTCTGAAGAATTTCAGTGCTGCTTTTATTGAACTAGAGGGCAAAACTGTTATGGATACTAACAGTAGTAGGTACAGACTCACAATCTTTGTATAAAACGAACTTGCATTGGCCTTGTAAAAGTCTGATCTAACTGATTTTTGTGTCTCCAAAGTACCTAGAGAAATGACTGCAGAAAATTATTTTGCTAATGAATTAACTTTGTGCAGTACTTCTAATGAATTTCTCTTAATTAAAACCCATTATCTGATTAAAAAAAACTTGTAGTTTTAGGGTCAAATAATTTTAATTAGCCCATGCAAAGTGAGACTGGGGGAATAATATGTTTGCATAACTTTGCACTGCACTTGATAATTCTAAAATGCTAGAGGACTTGATGGTTCTGGTTCATATGATTGGCCAGGGAGGGGAGAGGGGGGTTGTATTTGTGGAATATATGGCTGGAGGCACCTGGCACTATTTCTGGTTGTTTATTTAGGGAGATAGGGAACTAGCAAAGGAACCAAGATGAGTTCTGTCTCCACTCTTATAGTGTGAAGGATTTGGGAATATTTGACAAAGTTGGCACTGTTCTTTTTCATGTTACAGTGTTCTGTGCATTAAAATTGTAGTTCTGTACCTCTGTTCATCTAACAAATTCAACATACTTTGGAGATGTGAGCAAACTGTGGCCTGCTGGCTGCCTTGGAGAAAAAAATGGTTTGTATTTATCTCAAATTTAAAAAGATAAGGGGAAATGTAGCACAGAACTTCAGATTCTCCAAACTTTATTTAATTAATTAAAGTTTGGCAACTGGATATCACTGACTTGATCATTGCAAAGAAAAGGTTCCTAGTAGATTGCTGAAGTTTTCTTGGTCTTTGTAAGAATCCCTTATATGAACAGTATCTGACATGTTGCACTCCAATGAAATTAGTGTATAAAAACAAATAGGAAAATAGGAAGAAATTAGATAAAAAAAAGGAAATCATACTTTGATAGGACATAAAAATTGTTATTTACGTAAATACCATAAAATCCTATGCATAAGAGTCATATTTACTTAGAGTATTATCTTTTGATAATTAATTAGAAATTTATCTTCTAGGATATTTTTGCCAAAGTTGCCCAATCTAATTTTTATGAAGATTAATTTGCCCCAGTAGCATTCAGGAAACATACACCTTTTGTATCTGTAGTTCTGGGCACACTCATCAGATTTGAATGCACCTTAGACATTGACATGTCAGACCGTAAGAGCTACTGTTTGTGTTGCTCTTCTTCACATAACCTGCTGTCTTTTGAAAAATCTTAGATTATTTGACATATGTTTTTGTGAACTATCCTTTTTGCCAAATACTGTGATTGATTAATGGACTGAACTTAATCCATTAAGTTCAAAATGTACTGGAAACAGAAGGTGAAAAGACAATTTTACACAAATTAATCCCAGAGTGATTATTTGGTTTAACTATTCTTCACTATTTGCTTTATTATACTACATTCATAAGAAGTTGGTTATTCTTTCTGTCATTCAAGAATAAATATTAACTTTCACAGTTTTGCTAAATATAGCTTTTAAGTGTCTGAAGAGAATGTTTTCAGTCATACCATTTACTTTGCAAATCATTAATATTTAAAACAAATAATACTTATTTACATTATAAATGAGTCACTAATATGCTTGATAACAAAAGTTACACTATATGATCATCATGCTTATTTTATAATAGCAAATATAGAATACCATTAGTAAAATCCAAAGCATGCCTATTAAAACTCTTTCTTGTGTTTACTGTACAGATAGTTTTCCCACTAAAAAAACAACTTTGTGTTATTTATTGGATTTGTCCTCTTGGTACCTTCAATTTTAATTATTTCAAATATTTCTATATAGCATAAGGGCCAGGTTTGAGAACTGTATTCTACATACAATCCTTTGAATTTTTTACTATATAGCATCATCAGTGAATTTTTCATAATCTTAGTTCTGTTTATAGTCATGACAATCCAAATATAATTTCTGTTATATGGGTGTTGTCTCACAGGCGGCTCGGTCATTTTCTTGATGTTGCATATATGTAACTAATCTTCTGACATCCTAGACCTGGAACATTCCTGCTGATGATACACAAATGAGACAGGGACTTGAGTTCTCTCACTGCTTCATGAATGCTGCTCCGTTCTTGGAGTGAAAGGCAGTAAAAAATATTGTAGTCACTAGGGTAATTGGATTTGATTTTAAATGCACTCGGCAAGTGGTTTTATTTAAAATAAAGAAGTCACTTTTAACATAATCGCTGTTTGGACAAGTATGGTGTGTTACAGCCTCAACAATAACTTCCCATGAGCTGTTCTGGTCAATCAGACTTCAACAAATCTACTAAGAAAAATGGATGTTCCTGATTTTAGGGCTCAAACAAGATGCAAAATTGGCAAACCAGAAACCACATATGAACTCTTTTTTTTTCTTGGAATAAGCATGGAGTAACACAATAATGATAATGGTATTTACACTAAAATTTATACTTAAAAGTAATATATTGTAGAACATGAAATGTTTCTGTGAAATACTCATACATTATTTTTTTTTTAAATCCATCATCGTGGCTTCCTAAAAGATCTATTAACTAAGCTGTGGCAAACTGAGCATTTTCAGTTCTGTTGTTCTCAATTAATGGGTCACCCTTACCCTGTCTGTGCATAACAGGCTTGCAGCATGTCACAGAGCACATCTGGATCTCAGGTAATAGACTTGTTCCTGCTGAATCTTTTGGTGATTTCCTGATAAAAGCAGAATAACTTGCTGCTTTGAAATTTTAGATGTTTTGGTATCTGGAACAACTGCAATTGGCTTACAATTATGGCTACTGCTATAAGTATCTGGTAGATGCTGGAACAATTAATTGACTCTTATCTCCAATTTGTTATTCCAAGTGACTTCATTTCAATTTGTAGAACCATAGTGTCTTGTCTCCCAGTATATCCAAAAGCTACTGGATCAAAAAATCATTTTTCATTAGAATACAAACATTGTTCAGATTTCTTGGCTGTCAAAGACTACAAAACCAGTATTGGCTGTGCCTGACAGGCTTTGTGCCAGTTCAGAATCTCTACCTACTTGCTTATGCATCTTAAAGGGAATCTGCTTTCCTGGAGTCCAACACAACATCGTGTCCTTACATTCAAGATCCAGATTTCAGAATTTGCTTATTACTCCTGGAAACTGGCTAAAAACCAAAACTAATAGATTCCTGCTTTGCTCAACAGAGGCCAAGGTGCATCTAAATGCCAGTAGCTGATCATCCTGTTCTGCTGGAACTTTGTTCATTGTTATTATACACCCTTCTATCTTTACAAGATCAATAAATTGCTTTCCTGTGGATGCAGGCTGATCTTGTGATCCTGTCACGTTGCCTCCCCTACCCACTCCCACTTGCTGCTCACTGACCAAAATACATAGTATGTTAATGATGAAGTGTCTTTTCCATAAGGGCCAGTCTGAAATCTTTAACTCTCTACGGGTTGTCTTCCTGCAGAAAGGATACTTGTGGAGCTCTGATCATCCACCCAGCAATGTGCAGTGTTAAGGCTGCTTATTCATTCAGTTTACTTTCTACTCCAGAAACTGATTCCAGGGGAGGTAAGAATTGCCTGAATGAGACGTGTAGTATAAACGTGAGTGCATTACTGTGTCTTTTTGGTTATACAAAGACATTAGTCTAGGGGTACAGAGCTTGTTTATATTCTACTTGGTCTCCAAAGGTTTTTGTGACACCCACTACACTAGCAGCCCATTTCAGTGATGGTTTTCCTAACTTGTGGGCTGAAAGGGAGAAGGGAGCAGAGAAGAGCTGTTAAAGGAATAATGATCTGTTTAAGCTTCAGAGACTTTTTTTGAGGCCTTTGATTACCTTTCATTCTAGTATATCTATTTTGAAGAAAAATAATATTAACGAGCTTCAATCATATTTTAACATGTTACTCTTTGGTTTCATAAATAAGATATAAAGAAGCAATGACATAATTTTCAAACTAACTAGACAGCTGTTCATATTATAATAATAAATGAGGTCAAAAAAACCCCCAAGCCAGTCTGTTCTCTTCACTCATGCTGCTTCAAGCATGCCAGGCCAAATCCTCCAGTTCTAAACACAGTTTTCAGCTTCTTTATCTTTTCTTATTCACTATTTCCCAACAATACTTAACTTGATATAATAGTTCTATATATATTATAAATCTACTTTGTTTTGATTCTCATTTTGATATTGGTGTTCAGCTCTTCCTTGTCAGTTGTGATAACCCATATTAATCTGCCTTGACAATTAATTTATAGCAGTCAATCAAATTTACCATCTGCCCATCTGGGAATGTCCATGTCAACTCCTGGTTCACCTTCATATGAGTTTGGTTATAAAATTACTCTTTGTAGTCTAATTTAATTGTTTGGTCTCATATCAAGCTCAGTTTCACTTCTATTATCACCTTTCTCCACACAGTGACAATATTCTTTGCCTCCATTAAATCAGTTTCTCCTTTGGATGCTGAATTCATTGTTTTGTAAATAACTGAAAATAAACTAGCTTCTGTTTTGAATCTTCTGAAAATTTAGTACAAGGACAATCTTGCACTTTTGCAATCCAGGAGAGACTGTAGAAAGAACTACAGATGGGCCATAATATCTTGTACTTCTTATCCTCTTGTTAGTAGACAGAAAACTACAATAAAGAGAAAAGCTCTGTGGCATTAATTGCATCAGAATATCACTGCTAATTTACAGTGATACAGGTAAATATATCTATCCAAGAGTCTGAG
This sequence comes from Chloroceryle aenea, assembly GCA_013399075.1. Lineage (NCBI taxonomy): Eukaryota > Metazoa > Chordata > Aves > Coraciiformes > Cerylidae > Chloroceryle > Chloroceryle aenea. The sequence continues at coordinate 48,495 of VWZY01011040.1, forward strand.
TTTTTTAGCACTGTAATTTATTTTAACACATTTCTTAAGAAAGGAATTGCATGGGGAATTGTAGATACATTAGAATACAAGGCAGAAGCCTTGTACATAGGTACAGCAGTACATACATGGGTTTAATCTAATGTACTAGTATAAATCTACTCTTTTTTTAAGTGTAGCCCTGACAGTTTGTTGAGCTCTGTACAGGACTGTGATCACGATGACAGACCATTTCCCAAGAAGCTTTTAGATTAAGGTTCTAGGGAAGACACTGTCAATTCAGTATGTTAGTTACATATATAAAAATCAAGACTGTAGTTGAGACATATTTTTCTTAAAGACTAGGCTTGAAAAAATTATGATTGTGGGGCTTTTTTTCCTCCTCCCGTTCCTTTTGGGAGGAAAAAAACCACAAACAACTGTTTACATTTTCCAGCTGATGCTTTATACTGTGATATTTTACGTTAGGTTGCCTCAGCCATGTCAAATGATATAAAGTTACATGATGTAATTACGTGACTTGCATTGAGTTATCTCAATATGACATACCAGGCAGGCAACCTGCTTTAAAAGACACACTTTCCTGGAAACTGCAGATAATTTTCTGAGAATGGAAAGCAGTTAGTAGTGGCTGCCCTAGGAAATGACATCAGGCCTGACATTCTTCAGTATATTTATTATTGATTTGGTGGATAGTTTGGTGAATGTTGCTGATAACAGAAAATTATTTAGACTAAATAAAACGTTACAAGACTACAAAATTTCCCCAAGGGTCAAGTCAAACTGGGTGACTGAATAACATGGTGATATGAACATGATTGTGATAACATGTTGATACAATGAAATGTATAAACTTAATACTTAAATGTAGAAGGTAGACAATATCTTCCACAGTGGCTTGAAGTTTCAATACATCACTGCCTTCAGAATTGAACAATACTGCTGAGGTGAAAGTGTATCTGAATTTCCCTATGGATCATGCGTCTGTTCTCACTGAAATTGATGAATCATCAGTGGTGGCTCAAAATTAACAAAACCTCAAAATATTGCAAATAATGCTGAGCATCCTCTCAGAAAGGCTTTATACTCTGCTGCAATATCGTGACTATTCCAGAAAAGTAATGAACTCAGACAAGAACACCACTAGCAAAAACGAATAAAGATCTATAACCTACACTATGTAAACCATGTTGTCACCTTCAACATCCATGGAATGCAGAATGATTTATTTGCTGAGAAATGCTGTCCTCCATTATGTCCTTCGATATCACCCTGATATATAAAAAAATATATTCTCTCTCCATATTGTTTGTTTGTTGTGTCCAATGTGGATTGCATTTGCTTCTTTTGTTGTAAGGTGCTACTGACAAGGTAATTCTTTCTGTTTATTCTCGAAGGGAGAATAGACAAGTGATGGGTTGTAGCACAGCTGAAGTAGTGTCCCTAAAAAATCCTGAATCGCAAATGTCTATATCCACTCTTACATGTGATCACTTAATAGTTTGTTTTCAGTTTTCCTCCTGGCCCCAGTTGGCTGTTGAATTTCTATTTCAACTAATTGTTTCCTTTATTTAAATTGTTTTCCAACTATCTGCATTTACAGCTCCAGCTGCTTCAGTTTCTCTATTAGTTTCCGAGAGTAAGTGGAGAAGGACATCTCTCTGATACCATTAAAGGAGAAATCATAGACCCTTTGCTTCCTTCTATGCCTCCCAAACAATGGTGGAAAAGTGTGCATAAGAAATAGAAGGATTATAGTTGTGCTGTAAGCTAGACTCTCCTTTTTTAGGTCATGAAGGGACTATGTCCTAGGGTGCATATGTGGAGACAAAGGTTTTCAACACAGCAGAATAATTTAGCAAGTTAGATTAGCAGATTGCTCTGGTCTGTTAAAATAGAACTTTTAAAATCTCTTTTTTTCCCCATGGTTAGTGTAAGTATTTACTCCAGACAGATTTGTTTTAAAGAAACTTCAACCTATTCTTCCAACAATCTTGTATAAACTTCCTATCATGTTTGTACAAAAATTGACTTCTAGCTATTTATGTACCTGCTAGTAACTGTCAGGGTTTTGCAAATCTAGCACATAAATATGGCTTTCTCTGTATTTAGTTCTGTCAACATTTTTGTGTTGATCATTAACCCAGGTTATCTGCTACCCAAGAATTAAGATTTATTATACTTTATTGTCTCTCTTATTTAGAAGTAAATCAGTCAGAAATGGTCCTATTCTTCTGCTAGGAATGAAGAGGATATCACTGATGATATGTTAATTAAGTTCAAAATATTACCATAGTCACGTTAAGTTTGCCATTTGGACTGAATGAGACAAAGGAATAAAAGAACAGTTGAATTTCATCTGATCTTATTTTAGTAGAAAGTGAGAAAAATCAATGTATGGAGGACATAGAAAGGAAATGGAAAGTTTTGAAAGATAAATGAAGGTATTTCATCTGGCAGTAAATATAGTATGACCAATAAAAAATGATTTAATGTAGATGAAAAATAAAGGGACAGAAAGAGACATGTATAAGGTGTAAATTATCTGGAACAAAGGAGAAACAGAAAGTTTAAAGAATAAAGTCAGGTAATTGTAAAAAAATCCACCTGATAAGAAATATAACAGTAGAGAATAAAAAGAAAAGTGATGGAGGTTAGGAAAAATAGTGTTGAAGTGACATTGAAGTGTGAAGTGGCATTGAAGGAGGATGTAAGGCTCTGTAAAAATAGTTCAGAAATGCTTTTCATAAGAAACAGTACTGTAAAATAATTCCTAAAACAACGTCCTGGTTTGTGTGAGAACAGAACCAATATATACTGAGTCTAAAAATCAAGCCTGACTTTATTAATGAACAATTGCAAATAGGAAGATTAATATTTTGCCTTATAAGTGTCTAAATTCTTCCAGCTAGTATGAGAGCTTTTGAAATAAACTTCTACAATTATATTGAGTCACCTATTCAGCAGAATGACATTTCCAAGAAAAAAGAATTGAATGCAGCAAGAATGATCAGTCAGGAAGTAATTTTGTTTGTGTTTTCATTTACAATGAATGATTAGAATGTAAGAAGAAATTGCTGAATCAACTAATTCAGTCCTTACTTGTACTACAACTTGTAGTAAAGGGGTTGCCACTTTCAATCTGAATGTTTTAAGGTTCAACTGCTGTCTCGCTCTGAAATGGATTAGAATTGTTCATACATGCAGATACTGTGTCAGAACCAAAAGACTAGCTCCAGCTTTTTTGTAAGCACATCTGCCTGTATTATGATTCAGTAAACATAATTAAGACATTAAAATACATGGGGATAGATACATAGATCTATCAATTGAACAAAAACAAGATAGCCACAAGAAGTCAGCTTCATACAGAAAAGATTTAAAGTTTCTTTTCCTTTTTTTCTCACCGTTTTGAAAATGACATCCTTTTAGATGTATATTGGAAAATTAATATTCTATATTTGGAAAATTAATTAGCAAAGTGCAGTTGTTCACGTTTCTTTTTATTGATTTCAATAATCCAGGGCAAAATATAGTAGCAAATCCTACTTCATAAAACAGCTAGGATAGGATGTTATCTTGTTTTTTCCCAAAGTGAAATGGCTACAAGACAAAAGTGCAGTCCACTCACTAGGACTGGATGTGAGATGAGGACAGAAATTTCAGTGGACTATGTGTATAGGAAGGAAGGATGGATCTAGTCTGCATTTGTTGTTGAAATGCATGATTTACTGCTCTTTTTTTTTTTTTGCACACAAGACATTGGTATAATCCAGGTTGGCAGAATGTTTCCACATTTTTATGTAGTTACCAGTGTGAATTGTTGAGAACAAAAAAAAAGAATGCCTATGAGGAAGGATGATAATTTATATATTATAATATTTGGTTGTAATGAGATAAACATTTGTGCTTTTAACAGACTGCACACAAAGCATGTAAAAATGTAATATTTTAATGTTAAAATCATTTGAATTAAAAATATTTATTAACAGTGACCATGTCTGTAATACTCATAATCTGCAAAGCAGTGTAAAGTCATAAACTTAAGTGGTGTTTTTTCCTTACATTTTTCATTAGGGGTGGAGTAAAAAAATAGATAAATTGAGTTGTTACTTCAGAAAATCCTGATTCCTATCTTAGCATTTGTACATTTTGAACCATCTTTGGTAGCATCTGGAAGAATTTTCAGACAATGAAATGAGGGGACACTGGTTATTCATGTTTGTTGGTGACAATTTTTTTTTTTCCTGTGCTTTGTTCAAGGAGAATTGATCTTTAACTTCAGTGGATTTGGGAGTGAGAGATAGAACTTACACAAACTCCAACTGCAAAGATAAGGAATTAATAGACAGAGGGAAAACAACCTCTATTTGCTAGGAATGAGTCTGAACTGAAATAGGCTTGTTGGCTGTTTCAGTTAAACTGCATCTGCCTATGCCACATTAGCTCAGTGAGAGAAAGAAGAAATTAGCCATCTCACTTGGGCGTACTTCATTAACAGAAAAATAAAAATCTTGTTTAGATAGGAATTGGTATGAATTATGATATTCAATTCAGTGGGTAAGATTTTTTTTATATACCTTGCATAGGGGTAGAATCTGGTCTTAAATTCCTATAAAAAGAAGTATGACTTTATGCAATAATTAAGATTTTAATAAAAGCTATGCACGTTATTCTGGTACTTATGGTTGCTTGATATACTAGTAGCTTGTTTTGCTTTGAAATCAAATTAATTGTCCTGTGCTATCCCTGTTATATCACTTAGATAAGTCAGTTTGTTTTGATTGCTATTCTGAAGTTAATTAAAAGATAATCACTGTCACAAACACAAGTACCCAATCCAACCAAGTAAGAAGAATAAGAACACACTGAATGATACCTTTATACTTTTGTGTTAAGACTTTACAGAGTCTGCCCTCACCCCAAAATATATTCTAAAGTCTGTAAATTCTTTTGGACTACTTAATACAAGGGAATTGGGAGTGTGGTGTCGAAAACCAGTAAGCTTCCAGCTCTCTACAGCTATGAGCTTCCCTATTTCTTACATAAGTGTCATAATGTAGCTGAAATATTTTGAAGCTAATGAATCAGTTGTATGTGTCAAAATGCCCATTCTGGAGAGTGTTAATAAAGTCAAAAGGACAAGACAGGAAAAAGTAAACAGACAAATAATTTTCTGTCTCTATCTTACAGGTGAGCTGAGGGCTCCTTGAAGTAGGTGAGGACTTTTTCTTCTTGTATTATAGAACTACATCATGTACAACAAATAAATCTATCTAACAGACACTTCCAACTGATAACAGGCAGTTGAAATGACATAGCTAAAACTCTCTGTGCATCCATATAAATTCTTTTTAATATAGTGGCATTCTTCCCAATTCCATGATAAGGTCATTGTCTAATCCACTCTGCAGTGTTTTCCTGTAACTCAGGCTATAAAATCTTTTGGGAATGGGCAGCTGTTTGAGTATATGCTGTCCATTGAAAGGTCATTACAGGCCACAGAAATACAAATACCAATATGCACAGATAATTCTTACATGCCAAGCTTAATTTAGTGATCTGAAGGAAACAATCAAATTACTATATAAAATAAAACTATATGAATTATTAATAACCATATACTCTAGGGAGTTGTCCTAAAAGAAGTGGGAAGCTCTAAGTGTGTTTTTGTTTTTGTTTCATTTATATGAAGGAGGACACTGTGTCTCTGAGAGCGTTAAAGAGCAAGAGATTAAATAATTGTGGAACATCAAGAAAAGGGGAAATAGCTCATTCCACCTCAACCTGAAATGTTCGTTCTTTCTACATTGTTAAACACTGAAATTTTTAGTCATAAATAGTAAATTTTTCAAAAAGAGCTCTCTAAATATATCTAAAGGTTAGGAGACAACAAACAATTACCACATGCCTGAATTTCCCTGGTGAATTGAGTTTATTGAATTTATTTATGTTGTAATATTGACAGTCTAGCATCATAGCTAGCTTGATATGCTTGCAAAAATGCAGGGTATTACAAAGCTTATTATGTTTGCAAGAGTAACTTAAGAAATCTGACATCCTTTAACATAATTTTTGATAAGTAAGATTTAATGAAGGAACTGAATTCCTTTTTTCCTACAGTGGGGCTGGGTGTGGCAAGGTTTAGATTGGGGTGATGTCCAATTTGTCATTATTAGTCCAGTTGCGTTCAATATATTTCAACTCGCCCATCTCTAGATTCACTAATAGCGCTGCACTCCCCATTTAGTTGTGCTCCATGGTTTCATGCAGCCTGTAAGGAGTTAGTGGCACCCAGTATGAGATTTTTGCAACTAGCAACATGAATAATGCAGTTTATTGAAAGCAACAGTAGCACACGTTCTTATGGATTGCTAGTGATAAATACACTGTCTGCAACGCACATGCAAATATACAAAATGTGTTAAGTTAAAAGAAGCAGCTCTAGAGAGATTAAGTTTTCCTGGGGGAGTACTTGGAAAGTCCAGATCTTCCTGAAAGGTGTCCCTATGGGGGGAAGAGAGGATCAGCCTGTTGACTGATACCAGGAGTCAGAGATAATCTGCAATGGTTTCCAATCTGACTTGTCCACAATGATGTCTTCCCTGGCATCTCCCTTCCTTAAGCCATTTTTATATTATTTTTCACCTTCAAGGTGGAGCTTGAGTGACTCTAGTTATATATACCTTTACTATGATTGGTATAAAATTATCTTGCTTTGCTTTTAAAGGTGTAAAGAAAATTCAGGGTACAAGCTCAGTGAGGGGTGGTCTCACTTTGGAGGTGGGTAGCCTTTGGGATGGAGGTATGTTTTGGTATTATATGCTATAATGAACAAAGTTCACACAAAGGATAGCACTTTGTCAGAAAATGACAGATTTTTGGCCCAGGATGGCAAATATGCATCTTATCAGTTACATAGTATGATAAAGTTCCCATGTTCTGTGGTGATTCACAGAGCCTGGCTGCAGAGTCTTCCTCCACTCCACCATCTGTGCTGTTTCACAGGCCATATTGCTTAGGGAACCACCATGGAATGGATTCCTTGCATACCAGTTGCACTCTGCCCAAGAAACTTCTTCAATATCAGACCTTCCCTTAATGTGTGAACAATGCTGTACCTTTAACATTATTTTAATTGCTAAGTTTCCTCCAGTAACACATACTGGACCACTATTTGTGATGCTGATTTTCCTGTTGTGTGTATTCTTTCTGTTTCTGTACCTCATTAAAAAGAATAAAATCCCATGTAATTTTAATACATATTTTATTTATTTTAATACATATTTGAAATACTTTTTAAAAAATATGTTTTTACATGTAGAATTCTGTCCATCTAACTTTGTTATGCTAGTCTTAATGGCCAATGCAAATTTTAAGAAATGTTTTCCTATCTGCTTCAGTGACTTTCTACCTGAAAACAAGATAGTCCATCACCCACCACCTCAATAGAAGTAATAAAATATTTCAACTACTGAGGAATAATTTAAGTTGACCAATGGCCAAGTAACTTAGTAAAATATTCTCCAAAAACTATAAACTCTACTTTCCCATGAGCTACATGCATTTAGACCCCATCACAGCTTCAGAAGTACTAGGACCTACTGTGAGGTTTCTGTTCCACATGAGAGGAATGCTGATATAATGTGCTTCATGAAAACTTTTAACTGAGAATAAGATTTTACCTCTCTAGTTTATTCCTAAGTCTTTCTGCACACAGAATCATATTAGTGCGACTTTTTAAAAATTGATTAAAATGCATGTCTGAAATGGCCTTGCCAAATTCACGGTACTCCTTGTTATTGCTCCATTGACCAATCCCATTAAACAAGAGAGAAAAGCTTTCATATTGGATCTGACATTCAGTGTTTCTGATTACAGAAATGCTAGTCCGTACGTTGGAGTCAAGAGGCAGTGCTATGTTTTCCTGGCACTGAACTGTAATATGCAATGTTAACCAGCTTGCAACCCACACAACAGAAGTGATCACCAGGTATGTTGATAGAAACTGTGTGATCTAGAAAAAGTCACAAGCAGCTCTTTGATTTCACTTGAAATATCACATCCTGGCATAGCTGCTTTGCTGATTAGTGTTCCATGACTTTGTTGTTCTGGCAGGTTCACAAACTGCCAGCACTTCCCTCTAGGGAAGACCTTCACTGGAAAAAAAAGAATTTGGAAACAGGCTATTAGGGCTAAATAATGAGTAAATATTTGCTTCTACTTACTCAATTGTATTAATATGTAGTCTGGACTCATTTAATTAATCCATGTTGGTAAATTGGTAAGTAGTTTTTAGATACCTTTGTATACCTGTGAATTTGAGGGTAAAATTTTGTTCTTTCTGAACTCTAGGTATAGATGAATGTAGTAAATTTTCATATTATTTCAATGGAACTAAGATTTTTACCTCAATAACTTTTCAGTGTTGCAAATCAAATTAAGCAGGACTGTTGTGCAGTTACAATTTAATTAAGCAGGACTGTTGTGGAGTTACATGAACTGTCTATAAAAGTTGAACACAAAGTAATCCCAGAGAGCTACTGACTCAATGGATGTGTTTTCAAGTATGAGGAGTACATGAAAAGATCACAGTATGCCCACAGTGCGTATTACACTATTTGAGTCTTAGAAGATGCATGACCCAGAGTGCCATGGCTACAGGGATTAAATTTCTGTCTCTCTTTTTTTTTTTTTTTTATCCCGCTTTAGTTTGGGGTTTGGTTTTGTTTGGTTTTGGTTTTATTTTGTTTTGTTTTTCATTGCAAAAGCATTTCTGAACCTTTTGTTATTTCCCTTTCCAGAGCATCCAGGATACCATTTTCTGCCACATTCCTGTTAATTTCAGCAACCAGCTAAATCTGTGTATAGATAATCTGTTTTTTGTCAGTTCTGTTTTCTGTGCAGCTTGCAATAAAGAAAAACCAAAATTTCCAAGGCAATATAAACTGAAGGAAGATTACAACCTCATATTATTATAGTTTTGTTCTGTCTTCTTTATGTACCAGTCCATTAGTTACTAATATCCTTCTCAATACCATGAAAGATGGGAGAACAAGTGACTTATGCAGCTAACAATGCTGCAGGTGCATTATTAGGAGCAGTGCAAGGCTTGATCTTTATCAATACAGCAGTAACAAAATAACTATCATGATTTTGATACAAAATTTGGTCCTGTAAATTACACAAGTACTAAATTCTGGAATTGACATTAAATCCTGTGTATGGTCACAGGGACAGACTTTCCTTGCAGCTTCAAAATTACAAAAGAACTAACAATGCAGTAAACAACCTTGATTCTCACTCTTTCTTCCTAGTTCTCTCTTTGTACAACCTCTTAAAGACTGTCATTCCTTCAGCTTCAAGAGATTCTGTGTTCTAATTAGGGCAATTGAGTAAGACTGCTTTTATGCTAAAGTGTGAGAAAGTTAATTGAAATCACGTTCAGTGAAAATGTTGGAGACATCACTGATTATTTAAAGCAATTAAAAGATGTTGTCCCGAAGCAAGGCAGAAACGTTAAGTCTAAGAAAACTACTTAAAATACTTAAATTGTATTATTCAGCTAAGATGAACTAGAGATAGGTGAAGCAATTAGCAATAGCAAAGTATAAAATCAGTCATATGTAATCTTCTTTGAGCTATCTCAAGACACTGGGTTTTTTTTAAAGTAATAGACTTTTTAAAAATCCCATTTGTGACAATTTGTGAACAGAGGTGTACTAATGATGAGAGGCAGTACACTTGCAAATCTCCAGTTCTCATTTACGGGACATTGTGCTTTAAGAAAATAGTAAGAATTTAATTTAAATTTTATTTTCCAAACACTTTTGGTAGATGTGAATGCTTAAAGACCAGTCTTTTGCCTTTATCAAATTCCTAACTATAGCATTGTAAAGAAGATGACAATTTTCTTTTTTGAAGTCCTGGTATCCATCACAGTGTACCTGTGTGACTTGCTAAAGGGATGAGAATTTAGAGCTTCACAGTTCTATGGCATCCTGATTTAGAATTTTTATCTAGTACAAGAAATAAGATACAAGGTAAAGAATAGAATAAAAAAAACCCCACATTTGGCATATCTGCAGAAGGTCATCTTGTTGTTATCTATGTTTAGCCTCTGGAACAGATATGATAGATTTGATTGTATTACCTCCCTACTATAGCAGGACTTGTGCTGTTCATTGAGAAAGTTTAACTGCAGTGACTCATGCTGATAATACTGTACAGACATGAAATTGTATGAAAGATTTAATCTATAAAATATGCCATAGGCACAGACTGAAGACAGCTAAAATTAATCTGCCAAATACTAGTAATTATCTTTTATAGTCTGTCACAGCTTTAAATTGCAATTTGTGTAAACCTTGGTCTTGGCATTTTCTTTCTTAGCCATAAAGGTTTAAAAGGACACATGGAGGTTTAAAAGGACTGATTCTGAGTCAACAGCACAATGGATATGCCTTGCCATGGTTCTAAAATCAAACATTTAAGGTCACTTTCACTTCTTACATGTGTTTTCTACTACTAATCCCAGATTATCTATTTTTGATTCAGTTTTCAGTCATGAATCTGGAGTATGGTAGAGTATCCAGTGGTCCCGATAATTTGCACAGCCTCAAAGGGCTGTTTAGGAATGCATTGTACTTCCCCTGTCTTGAAGGGTGTGGTGCATATATGGCTTTCATCCAAGCATGAAGATTGGGTATGGCCAACATGTGGCAGAGGTGAGGGTGGATGCTGGAAAGTGTGCCTTCCCCATAGCGCACCTACAGTCAATGTAAGAAAGACCCCATTCATTCACATGGTCAGAACAGGAAGAGAACATAACATTTGAAAGGCTTTGCACTCTTGCTAAGAGCTTGGGTAATTTCTATTAAATGTGTCAGCTGTGTTTGCATTTGAGAGTTCCTTCTCTTTGTGTATACTAGTCCCCTATTGCAATAAAGGCTTTCACTCTGCCCTATTAGAGTGAATGGTATTGCTATTGTTAATAGTATTGTTTTGGGTTTGTTTGTTTCATTCATAGGCCTTCACCTTGTAGTCTTGTGAAAAGTAAGAATCTTGAGGTTTTGCCTTTTTTTTCCCTTCCTTTTTAAGCTTTTTTTCTTATGACTGCAGAAAACCCCAAAACATTAGACACTTCAAGAGCACACGAGCAATTTAATGTTTGGGATTTTTTGTTTCTATTGTTGCCTGAATTGTAAATTATTTGACTGTGCAGTGCTGAATGACTGTGTTCAACTGGAGGTGGAAAGAATAGTATTCTTACTCAAAAATTGGAAGCAAAATATTTTCTTTAATATCATTTGTTGCTCTTCCATGATCTATGAGCTTCATTACCACAGAAAATTGTGCCAAACTTTTGGTCACTGTTTATTGATCTTAAATGCTGAAGTTCCTGTGTTTTCAGACCAAAATCCAGTATTCTTCTTCATAATGTGAATATTGTGTTTTCTCGGCAGATATATCTACTATTGGTTGTGTACTGTTGTGGTGCCTAGAGGTTCTAACTGTAATTAATATTTCCTGTGCAAAAATAGATGATCAGGAAAAAAAAAGTATTTCCTGAACAGGATAGGGAAAAGGTAGAATAAAATAAATATTTTACCCCAGGAAATGTATTGATTTGTTTGGGTCATTTAAGACTTAAGAGGAAGAAGAGGGTCTACAGATCATGGAAGGAGGGGCTAGCTACCTGGGAGGAGTATAGGACTGTTGTCAAAGAATGTAGGGAGGTAACTAGGAAGGCTAAGGCCTTGATGGAACTTAACCTTGCAAGGAAGGTCAAGGATAACAAAAAGGGCTTCTTCAAATATATTGCAGGAAAAGCTAAGGTTAGAGGCAATGTGGGCCCTCTGCTGAATGAGGTGGGTGCCCTGGTGACAGATGACACAAAGAAGGCAGAGTAATTAAATGCCTTCGTCTCTGTCTATACTGCTGAAGACTGTCCTCAAGAGCTCCTGACACCCAAGGCACCAGAGGATAGCATGACTAAGGAGTCTTCCCTGGTTGATGAGGACTGGGTTAAAGAACAGCTGAGTAAGCTGGACATCCATAAGTCCGTGGGTCTTGATGGCATGCACCCAC
>VWZY01011040.1:60877-149431 GCA_013399075.1 Chloroceryle aenea
AGTGTGAGTGCTGGGAGGATGAAGCCAGGCTCTTCTCGGTGACACCTGATGATAGGACAATGGGCAATGGGTGGAAGCTGAGGCATAGGAAGTTTCACAGAAACATAAGGAGAATTTTTTTCACAATTAGGGTGACAGACACTGGAACAGGCTGTCCAGGGGGGTTGTGCAGACTCCTTCTTTGGAGATGTTCAAGACCCACCTGGATGTGTTCCTGTGTGACCTAGTGTAGGTGATCCTGCTCTGGAAGGGGGGTTGGACTGGATGATCTTTCGAGGTCCCTTCCAATCCTTAACATTCTATGATTCTATGATTAGTAATTATGAATAATGTCAGGAAATGAGACTGGAAAACATCTGGTATTCAGTGCTTCAGTCATAAATCCTTTCCTCCCCTCAAAATATTTTTTGGGAAAAAATCCAGAAGGCTGAAGAACCAGCTCTTCCCACAAGAAATTCTCAGGATTTATTTGCATGTAAATTAATATAATTTTTAAAATATTGTTGTTTCGTGGTTTTTTGTGTTTGGTTTGGTTTTTTGTTTTGCTTTGTTTTTTTTTTTTGTTTGGGGGTTTTAGTGTTTTGTTTGTTTGTTTGTTTTTATATTTTTCTCTGTGTTTTGTTTGATTGTTTGTTGTTTTTGTTTTGGTTTGTATTTTTCTCTTTCAAATATGCACCTTCTAGTAGCTCCAGAAACAAATAGATACCCCACACACCCACCTTGTTTCTAGACCTAATCTGAACATGGTAATTTAAACTAAACTAGCATTCTACAATACGCTTAGCTTACTTCTCTACATGGGGTATCCTTTATGAGTTTTTAAACAACATTAGTTTACATATAGTTTATCTGGACTGGCTTTGCCCTGTTGCTTCCTGTTCGCTAGATACAACACCTCTAACTAGTTTAGTTTTTATACATTCTCATATTACACTACAATCTCACTATGAAACTGCCTTGCCTTGTTTCCTCTGCAAGATGTTTAATCCAAAATTATCCACAATTTCAAGCATTAATGCTTAACATTTCATTATTAACCACTACCTAGGACATTTTACAGTGTTCTAACCTCAGGATGTGGTAACAGAATTCAGGAGGCCACCAGTATTTTAGAGTTTAAGTAATCTTTTAACATTTTTATTACTTGATATGAACCACTAAGAGGAAAGATGTCCTGGTCTGGATGCTTACTGTAGAGGCACACCCATATGATACTGTAAGATTCAAGTAAAGCATCTTGGTTATTTTTGTTTGTATCTTTAAATTTCCCTGGGCAATATCTCTTCTTTGATTAAAGACATTTACATTTCCATGTACTGTGAGTAGATTTTCGTATCAGCAGTGAAATTCTTCATCTATATCAACTTGGTCTAATTTGAAACCTCAAGAAACCAGGTAAAAGCCAGCCCAAAGAAAGAACTCTTGAATTAATTCACTTTTCTTGCTTCTTTGCTTTTCAAGGGATTCACTACAAGGACACTTTCCAGTTATTTCATTAATTTTTCAGACATCTTTCATCACTGACCTTTTACTTCTATTTTAAGAGAATAACAACGTCCAGGCAAAATGGCACTCTTACTATTCCATTTGAATTCATCTCATTTCAACCAAACACAAATACACAGTCTTTGTAATCATGTATATCTAGCAAGTCTTACTAGTCTGAGAAGAACAATTCCCCATTTTAATCTTTAAAAATTTGATGTTTCTTTGAAAAATAAAGTTTGAAAAATGGGTTGAGAAAAATGATTACCAGAACTGAAAGTTTTTCCCATAAACCAATTTCCCCAAAGTCATTCATGGTTTGTTTTCCTTTTTGGAAGAGTATGTTCTTGACATCCATTAAGATTTTGGAAGACTGTAGATTCTGAGTGCTATCCAGCTGTCAGTGATATCCAGGCTATCACTCTGGTCTTTTCTTAGTATGCGTATAGCTTGGACTGAAAAAAAACAGAATTCTTGCAGGTCATGCATACAGGAATATTGCACAGATAAAACATAAAGTAAAAAATGCATGGGCATTACTGCATTTTTTTTATTCTTTAGTACTGGTTTTTGGTTTGGTGGGTTTTTTTGTAATATCTCTGCTAATTAAATGAGGCTCAGTATACATCATACTGCTGTGAAAATAATCATGTTTGTTCAAAGGTCATACTAAATTATTTGCATCCTAACTCAATAATGGTGATTTCTAACAACACTATTTCAGGATAGTGATATTCTTTAAAAAATGCAACACACATATTCTGACAAGGAAACTTTTGGGTCTATGAACAGTCTGATTTTATGAAGGTAATTTTTATTTGTTGGGTTTTTTAACAGACCCGGTTAGTACTCTTAAACTCCGGGTGGTCATTTATAGATTACAAAGCAGGATAGTTTGGTAATATACACCCAGATGCCTGTAATGCTTACACCATAATGCACTTAAAACGTTTTGTTGCTACGTTTAACATATCTGTGTAGCTTTGACATGCAAAATAAAGCTTCTTGGCTTAAATTCTGCAGAATTATAGCTCAAGTTAATTTGATATTTTTTACCTGTTCTGGGTATTCAGAACTGCACCTTATGCTAAATGAACTACAGAAAATTCCCACTGCTGATACCAGAATATGCTTTTTGTTTATCTTATTTTTGTTCCTTTAAAAATATTTGATAAGCATTTTGTTATGGTTACTACATTTTAAATGATACAGAGTTTATCTTTCTCTCATTGTCAATAAAGTATATACCACCTCATTACGTTATCCTTACTTATGCTTTTTTTTTTTCATATTATGACCAGCTCTACATTCACTGACACAAATCCTGAGGGAACAACCTGAATTTGATGCTGAATTTGCACTTTTCTGAAAGATGGGAGTCCTAGGAGTTGGATATGATGTGGACTGCTGTTGTGAAGATTCACTTTTCATGCATGCTTTGTTTTGTTTTGGTTTGGTTTTTTTGTTTGTTTGTTTTAATTTGGAACAGCATAACATTGTTTCTCTTCCAAAGTGTGTGATATGAGGAGAGGGGAAAAAAAAAGTTACCTATGTATGTGTATTTTTTTTATTTCTAAGTGGAATCATGAAAGCTTGAAAGTTTCTAAGCCACTTAACCTAAATGTTATATTACTTTTGAAATGACCAATAAGGAGGAAGGGCATGTTTGCTGCCTACCTATTATTTTATTTGCTTTAGATACTGCCTTTTTTTTCACTGTACTTTTTGCTCGCCGAAAAAATTTTCATGGAATTTCTTTCTTTCACCATCCAATTTTTGCCTACTAGGTTTAAACAAGACAAAGCCATTCTCTGTGCAATTGTTTTGGCGAAAAGCTGTGTGAATGTGGTAATGGCAACTATGGTAAATGCTGAATCTAGCATTTCTAAGTACTTGCTCCAAAAATAATATAGAAGGTGTTTCATGCTGTTGTTAATCATGTGGTTTATTTACTTTCTGCTCAGGAAAGCTCTTTACATGAAAACAAAGAATGGAAAAAAAGTAGTAACCAGAATCACTGTGATTAAAAAGTTACATGACTTCTGTTATATTAAAGACTACAAAACCATTTATGAGTTTAAATAAAGATGGTGCTTAATTGTAGGAGATCATATATGGGATAAAAATTATTTGAAATATTGCTTTAGACTGATTTCAAAACTTTTTTTTTTCACTTAACATAAATTCTAGTTAACTTAAATATACTTTTTTTGTATGCCAGACTATGTATGAGCATTCTGAAGCATAACTGATTGATGATACATATGTAGCTTTGACAATGCATTACGCATACTCATTCAGTCAGTTCCTCTTGGAGTGACACAATAATACCAATTTTAAATATACAGTTAACTTTCTCTCTTCTTCTGCTATTTTAGTGTTTTGGTCATACTGAGCATTTTGATTTTTTTTATGTTATGAAATGGTTCTGTTTCAGCTGATGGTCATCTCTTACCAATAGTTTAGTAATGGAGTGTAACCTATATTTAGAGTTCTTTCCACAGTGTCTCTGTAATCACACAGAAATGAAAATTAAGCATGCTGTGAATTCTCCTGGGACTTATTAATGAACAAAATGATTGTTTCTGTGTTCTTGTGAAACCTTTAAGTGGCTTATACATTCAGATCTGTTGCACACTAGTCAAACTTACAAAGCCTGAAAGACAGGCAGCTCCTTTAATATGAAAATTTCAAGCAGTTTATTCTAGCTTTATACAGGAGAAAAACTTTAGTCCATGTTTTCTAGATCAGCAAAAGTCCTTTTGCTATCAGTTTGTATTGCTTTAGTGTTCATTTCTAACAAGCTTTTGTCCTTGTAGTGTATAGCTTCTAGCTGTCAGAAACCATTTCTGTAGCTTGTGAATTCAATCAATTCAGTGTGTCTGCTGAAAATAATAAAACATCATTGAAATTCTGTTTTAAGGAGTTAATGTAGTAACTGCTTCCAATATAACTGCAGACAGCTAAACTGAAGGATATGGACCCTATATTGCTAAGCTTTAAAAAAGCCCCAACACTGATGTCCTTCGTTGCACTTTAGCTTAGAGATTAATAGTCCTTTACATTTGAGACCAGCTCCTCACCTTGCATTAAATAAGGCTATTTTGGACAGGTTTTAACAAAGGGTCAAGATAATCTTAAAGGCAGATAAATTCAGGCTGGAACAGAAGATATTTTCAAAATATATTCATGGACAGCCCAAGGTCTCCATCTCTAGGATTTCCTGTTCTACCATCTTATCTCTTGGGCAGTACAGGTGTTCTGTAGCAGTTCTGGACAATGTAATCTGCCTTTTTGTGTGCTGTAAACCTGAACCTCAACATAGAAAACATGGAGAAGAGTCTCAGCTGGTCACTGATCTTGAAAAAACTTTCAGTCAAATCTGCAGTTACCTTATTACATATTTTCTTTTTCTTTTTTTCTTGTTGTTGATTTGAGCTTATTAATTGCATTGTACAGCTCACATCATGACACACATATTAGCAAATTTAGTAACCTGAAGAGCTGTCAGCTCATTTTTTTGTGGGCTGGAATATATTGAGTGGTTTTACTCAGCAGCCTTAATCATGTAGGCTGGAAATGCCACAAGGGGAATTCTTTAAGCAAAGGGAATTTTTCAATTACTTTACATTTAAGCTCATGCCAAAATTGGAATAATGTCTCTAAAAAGCAATGATTTTTAACAAATATTTTTGACAGTGTTGAAACAAATGGGTAAATTTTGTGAGGAAGTACTAACCAAATAGCAATAACATAACTAAAAAGATTGTAGGAATTGTTTATTGTGATATTCTGGAAATAAGTTGAAAAAACTCCAGACTACAAGGATTTAGTTAAGGAAGTGTGAAAATAGATCACTGAGTCAGTGTCCAGAAAAGTATGTTGACCTTCACACCAGACACACTTTGTAACAGTATCAGTGGAAAGAGAAGAAATAGAAGCTAAAATACAAAAGGGATGCAAATGTGGGCAATGGAAAGCCATCCACTACAAAGTGCAAGTGGCAATCAATAACTTCCTAACTAGGCAAGAGAAAAAAAAAGTAGCTCCACATGGTGTGTTGTCAGAGGGTAGAGGACCTAAGGCACTTTCAGAATGTGAGAACGGGTGCTGTGTGGTAGCTATTTGCTAATAATGAGGCAGGACATTTGAAACCTCTCTGAGATGAATTTCTAAAAGAGCACAAAGAATAAGAAACACAGGAGGTGGAACTTGAAGATCAGATTCCATTTGCCTTCATCTCTAACTACCTGGAGTGCAAGGTCAGAGTAAGTTGCAGAACCTCTTAGACTAATTTCAAGCCTCTCAGACAAGCCCATTAAGACTAGTACGCGGGATGGGAAAAGAAGCCCTGCAGAGTAAGTCAAAAAGAAGTGCTGAGCAACTGTACTTACTACAGATAGGTTTCTCACTTGGTGGTGTTTTTTCAGGTCTTTTTTTTTTCTAATTTTTTTCAACATATGATGGGAAACAGATCAGATAACATGACTTCATCTCATGGATATACAGGAGATACATACCTCTCCTTACACTTGATTGTGTCTCTGACATTAGTATGAACAATGTCCATTTGTATGTAAAAAAGAGCTCGGCTGAAGTTCAATCTGAATAATAAGCAAATGTCCTGGTTTGAGTGACAACAGAACTAATTCTGTTCAGTGATTTTACTTTCCAGATAAGTTCTTCTAACTAACTGCACTTCCTGAAATTAGCAGCATGTTTTTACATGCAGTTTCTCCTAGCAGTGATCACACCTGATGGTTAGGGTTGCTACTGAGGATTGGCATGCAAACCAAGGTCACTGCTGGATCTTGTGTACCATATTGGGGGGGTGCAGAAAAGTGAAAGGCTGCACCTGCAGAGAGAAACAAACAGGACAGGTTACCCTAAACTGACCAGCACGGTATTGTATCCCATAGACGTCATATTCATTATAAAGCTGAGGGATCACAAAGGTCTCAACTCTACCCTCTTGGCCTGCTTTGCCAGCTTTGCTTGGTTTGGCTTGGACCCTTTTCCTGTTTCTTCTAAGGAGGACTCTCTGTTCAGCCTTTGATCCCAATCTGTCTGTTTCTGAATCTGGTACCAGAATCCAGCTTCCTAACACAGTTCCCATCTGCTGCTGGGCCCAGTTTGGGACCTCCCAGTGTCTGCTCCACAGCATCAGTGGTGACTGTGATGTAACTACCATTGGGGGGGCTGGGTTTGATACTGGGTTTGTATATATTTGTATATATTCCATTCTTATTATTATTTTCATTAAAGCTGTTCTAGTTTAAGAGAAAGAGACTTATCAAATAGAAAAATATTCTCATTCTCTTCCCCTTTGGGGAGGGNACATGCAGTTTCTCCTAGCAGTGATCACACCTGATGGTTAGGGTTGCTACTGAGGATTGGCATGCAAACCAAGGTCACTGCTGGATCTTGTGTACCATATTGGGGGGGTGCAGAAAAGTGAAAGGCTGCACCTGCAGAGAGAAACAAACAGGACAGGTTACCCTAAACTGACCAGCACGGTATTGTATCCCATAGACGTCATATTCATTATAAAGCTGAGGGATCACAAAGGTCTCAACTCTACCCTCTTGGCCTGCTTTGCCAGCTTTGCTTGGTTTGGCTTGGACCCTTTTCCTGTTTCTTCTAAGGAGGACTCTCTGTTCAGCCTTTGATCCCAATCTGTCTGTTTCTGAATCTGGTACCAGAATCCAGCTTCCTAACACAGTTCCCATCTGCTGCTGGGCCCAGTTTGGGACCTCCCAGTGTCTGCTCCACAGCATCAGTGGTGACTGTGATGTAACTACCATTGGGGGGGCTGGGTTTGATACTGGGTTTGTATATATTTGTATATATTCCATTCTTATTATTATTTTCATTAAAGCTGTTCTAGTTTAAGAGAAAGAGACTTATCAAATAGAAAAATATTCTCATTCTCTTCCCCTTTGGGGAGGGAGAGGGGTTAACAGAGTCTCTCTGAGGAACACTAATCTGTTTTTAGAAATACTGAAGCTGTTAGTGCTTAGAAAATATAAAGGAATAATGATAATTGAAAAAAAAAATCTTTGTGACACCTTACTAATACCACAAGTATGTTCTATTCAAGCTTGCCTGAAGTTTAAGGCATTAATGACTGTCAAGTTTATAACTCACCTTGTGTTCTTTTGACATAATGAGGCAGTCAAAACTTCTGCAAGGCATATTTATCTCAAAGCTAGACTTCTTTTTATTTTTTGACCAAGATAGTGAATTACAGCATGTTGTATGGACTTCTGCAGTTGTTGCTTTCTTTCTGCTTTATTTGACTTTGCTTTATCAAGCACAATATATAAACCAAAATAAAGATCCTTCAAACAGAATGAAAGCATAGCACTATAAAGGGTCTTCCTGCCAATCAGCAAATGAGAGAATAAACAGTTTTGGTATGCTGTGTAATGCAGAAAGAACAGTCAGTCACGAAAGTGAGGAAATCAGTACAAAAATGCTTTCAAATAGAATCTTACTGTTTTCCTTTCTTTGTGTCCCAGATTTTCATCATAGAAAACAGAGCTGAAATGGGATCGAGGATCACTGCACTTTCACAAGACAGGATCAACCTATTACTATGTAATGCTGGAAGGAAGCTTACAGATTGGACAAGTCTTGGGTAAGTTGAAATGCATAGCTGAAAAGTAGTGTAGCTCATGGTGTTAAAAGTTACTGAGGCTGAGGTTCTCAGGAGTTCTCAGCTTGAAGCCTTTCACTAAAACATTTAGAAAATAGTATAAAACTAGTAAACAGAAGAATTATTTTTTTTTTTTGCACACAAATAGTGGATTTAAAGTAAGTCTAATAACTTCTGAGTGTATTACCTTTAACTTAGACGATTGTCTTGATCCCTCATCCTTATCTATGATGTATATGATATGCAGTCATTTCAAATAGGAGAGTTTTAGCTCTAAGGTGCATTATACTATACATTCATTTTAATTTGACTTTATATTTGGCTCACCTACACATTCATAAAGACCTAAAAATGTGCAAAAAATTTAAGAAACTATATTTACCTTTATGTCGTGATCATTCATACTGAAATATCCATGTTACTAATAGCTAGGAGAGTTCCAAGTGAATTATTTATGAACTCTTCTTGACCTACTGTATAGTGTGTCAGCTTTTTCCCGTGGCTGATATTATGTATGCTTGGATTAGTATCCACCACACATTGTGATGTTTTCTGCTCTCTAATAGAATGGTGACATAAATTTTCATATTGCTTCTTGACTTGGACTGTTTGTGTGTGTGTATGTGCTTTTGTATCTCTTGCATAGAAAATGCTGCCGCTTTAACCTATGCTTTTGTTTCTTTCAAAAGTGCCTTCCTAGATTAAGTAGTCCCCTTTGAAGACTGAGGAATAAATTAGGAATTCCCCTTGGACAGTAATATAGCCTAATTAGGCCAAGATAAACATCACTTAATTAAACTCATATCTGGAATGAAGGTGAGATAGTGATGTAAGTTAATTCATTCAGTTAAGACCGTTATATAGTATCTCTGATTTTGAGAACTTGACAGGGGATGATTTCAAGTTCCTGGATACATGGTCCTCCTTAAAGAGACCTTGATGTGGGAAGCCTAAAAATCAAATGTACTGACATAGTGTTTTGGAAGACAGTGGCAGTTATTCTCTCATTCCAATCTTTAGACTCTGCAGAATCTTTCTCTTTGCTGTCTAATTCATTGTTTACAGGAGTCATTACTGTCAAATGCTTTCTAATGTATCTAAATGAACAGCTCCAAATGATTTATGTGAAAGTTTCATGGCAAGCATTGGGAAAGAGCCAAACTTCACAAAAGAGCTGAGGACCCAACAATTTTTGTTTAGACTTCTGAATAAATGACCAGATTTTGAAGAGGGCACAGTGCCAACTTTCGTCAGTGCCAGCTTTTCTTAATTCTTTTCAGAAAGAACTACTGGTTTCAGACAGTTTTTATATATTTTGGGTAGGTACATAAATGGCAATTTACATTTGTAAAAGTTTTACTCTAAGAAAAAGGAAGACAAAACCACAGTAGAGATTATGACATAAAGAAAAAGAAAACAGGAAGCAGAAATATTCTAGAAAGCATATCTGAACAGAAAGTGCAGTCTTTCAGCATTGTAAATTTGTAGATTTTTATCTCTTAATTCTATCCTAATGCCAGGTCAGTGCTAAAATGAATCAAAAATATTCCATGGAAATTGTTTGTTACATTTTTATCTCTAATCTGCCTTCAATTCCACTGTGTGAGGAGCTGAATATGGAAAATTTCAATCTATGTATGACTATAAAATATCAAGAATTTTGAAAGCAGAAATGAATTGCCCAACATATTAAATGTTCTTGAGGAATTATTATAGCTAGTTATTTTATCGAGTTTGAATACCTAAGATGTTATCTTCTACAATTGCACATGTTGGATTTGCTTTTGTAAGTTGTTTGTGAGAAGAGATGTGATATTGTGGGGAGTAATACATAATACTGTTGATTCTTTCTTATTTAGATTTGATACTAAACCTCCAAGGACAGCAAAGTCTTTTTAATTTGCTGTCTTTTTAATTAAAAACTTGTTTAGTTTAATTGTAAACAGACTTTTCCTTATGAAAACTGTTCCTTTAGCTAGGATTTTATATAGGTTGCATTCTACTGCAGAGTATAGGCAAGGAGAAAAAAAGTCATTTTCCCTCTTTAAAGAAGTTCGGAGTAAAATACTAGCCACAGAACTAAGGAAAATGATAAATTTGGCAGTCATCTACAGTGGTTCTGTTTCTTACCTTCTCCTGTTGTTATGTACCTAAACCTAATATTTCTGTCTAGTTAGGAGCTACAGCTTGATAATGAAGCTGTCAGCTAGAGAAGTATAACTTGCTTTAATTTCCCTTTCAGGATCTGGTAGCCCCATCTGAATGCAAAGGGATTTGGAAAGTTCTGACCATTATCTTCCTTTAGCAAATAATGTCAGCAAAATGTGGACACAAACCTCATTCCAGCAGTCTTTTGCAAACTAGTGATGGAACAGGATATTATATAATATCTCTTATAGTAAAATTCCTGATCTTATGAGATACAAACAATTCCTGGAAATTGCATAAGTTGTGATGATTTCAGACTGGAACTTTCTCATTCTCACCATGTTCTGTGGCTGGTGACCTCTGATCATTTGCTTGGTTCTTATTGCTTCCTTTCATAGATTTTAGGGGAGATTGCTTTTTTTTACATTTAACATTCAGTCTCTGACTGCCTAGTAATATAGGACTGATCAAGTCATCCAAGAAGACCAGGCAAGATAAATTAGGTGCTTAATTTGCCCATCAGGGACTGCAGACAGACTAATTTTAAAAGGACATTTTGATAAAGTCGTACTGTGCACATATTAATAATTGCCAGTTCCACAATTTTTTTAATGATAGATGAGCTCTGGGCTTTGAATCTTTGCTTAAATTAGTATTTGAAGGATAATCCATGAAATATAGACAGAAGGCGTTAGAAAATTTATCACATAATTTTCAACATTAATACATTTGTAATTTACATTATTTTTCTCTATCCTTATCTATAATCCTAACTGTCCTATATAAAAATACATATAAAACAACAGCATATTTAATATACATAGTCACATTAGGAATATTCCTCCCGAAAATAAAAGGTGATTTTTAGCAAATCTGGAAACAGAAATAATTTATTCCTAAACCTCCTACTATCATGTACTTATAAAGGTATTTAATCTGTAAATTAAGTGTATACAGCTCAATCCAATCTGTACCTGTTTCTCTGATTTTTGCCATCCTAATTAAACAAATTATTTTAACTTTATAGCTATTAAGAACAAAATAACAACAATAAGAGTTTGTCTAAACATTTTTTTTTCCAGGACATTGCAGATGCACCTTCAACATTTTGGAGTCTGCAAGTATTAAACAAAATTTTCATTCTTTCTGTCTCTTCCTCTGATACTCTTGAGGTAAAATAGTGAATAATTTTACACTCACACTTTGGATATCTCCTCTACATGCATGTTTTTTCAAGTTTGATTTGCAATAATATTGGGCAGTTAAGCATGCCTGTGGGGATTCATGAAAGCCCTTGTGTGAGTTGGATATCTAACCGCCATTATGGCATAGTGTTGTTTAGGCACCTAATTCACTGAAGAGCTTCAGTGAGTCTGACATACATCTATCTGACCCACACTTCAGATAACCTAATGCTCAATCAGTCACCTTCTCTTTCATCACAACAGGGCAGATTCAGCTCTTGCGTTTAATAGATCTTACTCCTAGGAGGTATTATTAAATGTACAGTTGTAGAGTAAGGATGAGAACTCCCATATGAGCGTAGTTGGATAACCTTAAGTCTTTCAATGAATATAAAACCTAAAATGAAGGTCTACAGATTATTGCAGTACACATATGTTACGCTGTGTCAGGAGAAATAACATTTTTTTTATTAAGACAGTGTGTTGAACATCATCCTGCTACTGGCTCAAATTTTATAGCATTTTTTAATGTTCTTTAAAAAGGAAGCACTATTTTAAAATCAAGAAAATTTTCTGTAAACAAATACTGGAAGGAGGAAAGTATGTTAGTAAGGTGACAGCACATTGCAGATTAATGTAAACCTTACAGGTTTTCACCAGAATCTTAGAATTTTAGTACTTTTGAATTTATTTGTATCCACAGTTACACTGAGATTCCGTGGGACATTTAATGCATTAGTGCATCATTTATGTATTTTTAGACATAATGTTTCTGATTATTAGATTTTTGCCTTGTGACTACACCACCTCGGGTGAAAATATAGACATTTACAGAGAGGATGATATAAGCCATGATTTTTTACAGAAATTTAGATTTACAAATGATGTAATATTGAAGTCATAAAACAGAATAGGATTATTATTAATTTAACACTGATTCAATTTTTAAAATTGAATCTGCTCTTCAGATTTAGAAGATCCTTGCAGTGGGTGACAGGCAATATAAAATTCTTTCTACTAACCTTCCTGGGTAATGGCTTTTAAACAGGAGAAATGTAGATTCAAATTAGTTATAAGGAAGAAGTTTTCTACACTGAGGGTGGTGAGATACTAGAGCAGGTTACCCAGAAAAGTTGTGAATTTCCCATCATTAGCACTATTCAAAAATCTTGCTGGATGAGGCTTTGAGATACCTGATCTAATGAAAGATGTCCCTGCCTATGCAGGGAGGATTGGACAGGGTATTAAAAGTCCTTTCAAACCCAAGTCATTAAGTTTTTTTTAAAACAAATAACATCTCTAAGTGATGAATACACCTCCTTCAAGAGCATTATCTGTACAAAAAGGCTGTTGTTTCAAATGGCTTAAGGCTATTACAAATAGTTGCCTTTCTGGTCACTAAGATGTGGGTGAAACTGATTTGTGAAGTATGAGCATCCCTTGGAGCTTAGTGGGAAAAAGCAGAATTCTATTTCTTGCTGCTTTGCCATTTTTTTCAAAAAGTTAAGTATGGTCTACCAGACAGGAAAGAGTCCAGCATATTCATTAAATATCCCTCATATTAATCAGTAAACTTGAAGCTTCTGATTCTTTGTTCTATTTGTTGTTTGCTAAACCAGAGAATATATTTTTTGCTATAACTGACATGCATTACAAAGTCCAGCCTTCACTAATTAGGGTTAGATTTTTAAATGAGCCCATTGGTATGTGGCTTGCATTTTGACATTTCTAGTAGCAGAAGTTTAGTGGTTCTCAGATGTCCTCAATACTCAGTTGTTTCCAATAACATTCATGGAAGTGTTTAAATTTTTTTGAGGAGGTAGGGAAAGATGGCCATTTCTAACACCCTACAGTGTTTGTAAGATCTGCAACACTGCAAAACTCTTCCACATCTTTCAATCAAAGGTACTGTTGAAGCGTCATTATATGGCCATCTTCAAAACAAGGTAATAATATTACTGATGGCAGTCCCAGTGGACAATTACCTAATTGGTCACAGCCAGAGGAGATGCACAATGTAAAGGCATTGCCAGGTTATTAATCATCTTGCATCATGGATTCTGCTTCTTACACTGGCTTATATAATTTTTAACCAGTTGTTAACATTTCATACTGCACTGATTAGTTACTAAGAAAATATATTTGATAAACGGGGAGATGTCAATTTTGCGCATTTTACAGAGCCCTTCTCATTAAAAGCTGGTCTAAAAGCCCATTAAAGTTAATGGGGAGTCCATTAGTTTTTCATCAGACCTTGAAGCAAAAAAGACTTGGCTTTCTGTGGAGGCAAATTTACTGGAAGATGAAGGAGGATGAATCGATCCAATAAGCCAATCACGTTTTGGTGTTACTTTGTAAGACTGTTGGCATTGCAAACATGCTGAACATAGTCTCTGAATTTTAAGTGCAACGAGATGCAATGAGATATTTCTGCTAGGAAAGAGTACATATTTATTCAGTATGTTTGTCCTGGGTTTTGCTGAGGCCAGTCTGTGTTGCATCACTAATGAGGTGGCCTCATTATATATTGTCTCATATCTCTGTTGTTGACACTAAAGACAATGTCTAGAGAGAACAAAGAAACTCAGAAAGACTGAGTTTAAGAATCACCTACTTGTTGATTTGTGGCTCCTGTGTAGCCCCCTTTGGGCCCAGATTTCAGCACAAGTAAAAGCCTGTGCTGTCAGCGTATTCTGGTTTGTGCTGAGAAAGAACAAACTTGGTTTTATGACTGAAAAAATTACGTACAAATAAGTTACAGGTTCAGCCTAAATTAAACTAAAACCTAGATAGGGAATGACTCCAAGACTGTAATTTCAAATTTGGAATCCTCTTAAAATTCTCATTGAACTGGAAAAAAGAGTTTAGAAATTTTTATTTTAGTATACTTGTTCAATTCAAAGCACTATATTAAAATTTGAGATTTTGTTTGTGGTTTTTTTATTCATATTATATTAATTTCCCTAAATCATGAGTAGCTGCTGTGCAAGGTAGTTATGTATTGATATTAATTTAACAGGATTTAAGTAACTCAATCTCTTTAATCATTAAATCTGGAGATTACTTGGCACATAGAAAAAAAAAAACAATTGTCCATTCAGCTGACCACCTATGCCTTCATTTTATAAAACTTAGTCTTTATAATTTTATCAAGACCATATAAAGATTCAGTGTTTAAAAAGAACAGGTGATTTTGTCATGTCAGAAACAGCCAGACATAGCTTTTCTGCAATACTGAAATTTACTATGTGAAGACACTGTAGGTTAGTATGCTATATACAGTGTGTTTACTCATATCCTACCTCTCCAGAGAAATGACATTGAGATACTATGGCAGATTAGCTTTATGATAAAAATATATTTTTTTTTATGAACTGCACAGTTCTTGAATATATTCCCTCAGCATCCCTATTCAAGATGTTAATTTAATGGAACCACTTGAATCATGAGTGTGGTCTTTCCATGGGTATGATAATTAAGGAGTTTGAAAACTAGAATTAATAAATCATTATAGCAAGTTTAGTTTCAATTAGTATTATAAATGTTACTATTTTAGGAAGTAATTGACATCTCATTAACATGTTGCAGGGTATAGCTGTTTAGATACTTATCAAAGTTCTAAACCTTATTTACAAAATTACTTAAAGACATGTAAATAATTTTCCTTTATTTACATGGTAACTAAGCTTATCTCTTACATGTGTTTGCTCAGGGCCACAACTTGTAGCATATGCTGAAATTGTTATTTATAGTCAACACTGCCAATATGATTCCAAATTCTATGGGACAACACTTCTGCTTTTTGATGAATAATGTGTAATTTTAAACATTAAGGAGGGGTTTTTAGCTCTCTGTTAGCTTGCAGAACTTCTGATTTGTTTTTGTTTGTTTTTTTTTTTTCTAAATTTGAGCACAATAATTTTATTTTGAAAAACAAATTATTCTAATTTGTAAAAAATACAGCCTTCCTGATAAATAAAAAGCACACAAGCATATTTTTTACTCAGATCCAGTTATTTTGTGCTTAAGCAGTCTAAATTAAATACTATAAATTATGTCCAAGAAATATAAATACTATGAGTTAAAATATCTACATAAAAATTCAAGCTAAATAGGAAAACCTAGCTTTAAATTTAATCTTTTATATTTGAAATCATTGAACTTTTTTACATAGAATATAAATCATCTTGCTTTAAAGACTGTTACAGAAATGTTTCAGTAACAGAAGAAAATAATGTAATTTCTTATATCGGATATCAGAAGTAAAATACTGATCTAAAGGAAATGATTTATCTAATGTGAGGATGAGTGAAAATCTCTCTCTCTCTTTTGTTAGAGAATCTGCACTCCTGAAACATCCGGTCTGGTAAACTGGGTATATTACCAGTGGCAAAACATGACTTGTGAAGGGAACAGAACCCTTTGCTCCCACTGAAGTGTAAAGGTAAGGATCCTGTTGTGTGCCATCATCAAGAATTGACAGTAGGACTTCCAATTATTCCTAAGGAAGATCTGCAGGCATCCCTGAGGAGGCATGCACGTAGACACTTTAAATCTCACAGTTTATTTTATATTTTTTAGCTTTCATATTTCTAGCCCTGAATGGCATGAATGGCATCACACTCTCTGCAAGAGTTCCACTTAGGAAATTGATTCAAATTGCATTGGCAGACCTTTGAAGACACTAAGGAACCAGAGATGACATCCAGGAAAGGTGGTATGTAGAAGGGAAGAACTTTAAAGTGCATTTACACACAGAATCACAGAATCACAGAATCACAGAATCCTAGGGGTTGGAAGGGACCTCGAAATATCATCTAGTCCAACCCCCCCTGCTAGAGCAGGGCCACCTAGAGTACATCACATAGGAACATGTCCAGGCGGGTTTTGAATGTCTCCAGTGAAGGAGACTCCACGACCCCCCTGGGCAGCCTGTTCCAGGGCTCTGTCACCCTTACAGTAAAAAAATTTTTTCGAACATTCAACTTGAACCTCCTATGCTCCAATTTACACCCATTCCCCCTTGTCCTATCACTGGTCACTACAGGGAAAAGCCTAACTCCATCTCCCTGACACTCACCCCTTAGATATTTGAAAACATTGATGAGGTCACCCCTCAGTCTCCTTTTCTCCAAATCAGTCTCCTTTTCTCCAAAGTAGTCTCCTTTTCTCCAGGATCTTGAGAGTCTCATCAGGAGCCTAAAGGGGCTCAATTAATTTTAAAATGAGTAGTGTTCATGTTATGATCTGTTCTGGGACTGCCAGTGACATTTCTCAGACATTAAGGAGTGTGATTCCCCTCAAATCCCGCCAGCCAGTGGGTATCCTGCACCCCATGGACCCTGTAAGAGAAGAGAATAACCCAACAGTGTACTGTAGAACAAACATTTAGCCCCTTTAAGGAAACTAGAGCATACCACAGGCTTATTCACCAAATTACAAACTCAGAACTGTCTGGATGAGGATCATTACCTCCTCCCCCAGAAAAGAAAACTAATTTGTCACATTTGAACGATTTATGGTGCATTACTTCCTACATGTCAGCTTTTATAAGCAGCATTTATAGCAAAATAGAAAAGCCCAGTAGAACTTCCGTAGCTGAACAGATCTCTCATCTTTATTCCTTTACAAAGGATAAAGAAAAAAACATTTCAAAATTTGAATGGTATGGGAAATGGGGATTAACTAGGCAGTAAGTGAAAGTATGCTACAGCCTTAAGCAAATTTGTAATTAGGTAAGCTACAAACACTACAATAATGAGAAGTATAATAGAAATTCTGACAGGTCCTGTACTGTATAGAGCTTGTGGGCACCATTGTAATAAATGAACAGATATCTATGTGATTTTTTGTTAAAGTGAGAAGCCCCAAGAGTTTTATGTTACTTTGTTTGGTGCTTGGTGAGGATGTTTATATGAGACTTTCCCCTACATTCTAAATCACTTATGGCTGCTTTGGCAGTGTCTGTTAGATTCTATTAGATTCATTAGCTTTTCTAAAGAGCATTGCTCTGTGGAAATAGCTGAAACAGCTGTCATGTGTAATTTTGTTATTGCTTTAATTTACTCAGAATTCTGTTTTAACACTCCATCTGTCAAATATAAAGAGGAAAAACCAATCAGTATGAAAGCACTTTCTACCTTAGTATTCTTACATGTACAGTTTGTGGGAAGATGTGTAAGAAAATAGAACATAAGTATTTTTAAAAGCTACATTTTCTTAAGGCATTTCTTGGAGCTGCTGGAAATAGTGCTTCTTAAATTGCTTTCTTTGGAGCACTTCTCTGTGGGGTGAGGAGTTCTCCTCTGCCAAAGGACTTTTCACACACAGAGAAACATCTGTCAGTCTCCAAGCTAAGCTGCATTCTGTCCAGTGATACTTTTTCACTCTTAGATTTTGGTCAAATAGGTGTCACAAGGTCTAGACATGTGCTGTGCTGGTGTCCTTTAAAGTTTTGGGGTTTTTTGGGGGGGAGGAACATGGGATAAGTTTTCACTGATTGCTTCAGTCTAGCTGCAGATCTGTTGCTAAAAATGGGTGAATCCATTCTGTAGATCTCCTTTGATTAACAAAACTCTTCATATGTAAAAATGTGTATTCTTGTTGCTTGCAAGAATACAGAATTGCTTACTTTTGATATTCCAAACTAGACAATCCACGGAAAAAATGCAAGCTATCTCCTATTTTTGTTGAATAGTGATTAGAACTACAAAACTACAGAGTATAACAGTGACAGTCTGGCAGCAGTTCAGGCTCCATATTACTCAGAGATAGCTCTCACCTCTCACAGAAGCTATGTGAAGCTGACAGAGTAATGTCAATGTAAAACTCAGCTCCTTGTTACCAATAGTATAAAAATACATCTACAAAAGACTAAATCCATAGTGGAATGGGCCTTCAAGATGAGTCTGAGTCTAGTATTGCTCTATTCCAGGCTTCTCCCTAAAATCTAGGCAAGTCACCTCTAGCAGTTTAGAGCTGAGTGGAGAGATATAAGTTTCTCCCATAACTGTTTTGAGTAGGTTGCTATTAGTAATCGCGGTGGAAGTGAATCTGGGGAATGAATGTATTCAGTTGATTACAACAGTCTGTAACTTCTGGAGAGGAAAAACTGTGCCTGCTTTGTTTATAAGCTTTACAAGGTTATCTAATGTGAATTGAATATTGGAAAATAATCAGACAGATGTTTCCCTTCTGAAGATATCTAGGAGATTCTTTTTCCAAAGAATATATGTCGTTTTGTTGGCTTGTTTTTTGGGGTTTCTAATTTTCTTTTTCTCTTTCTCTTTTTCTTTTTTTTTTTTTTCCTTTTCTTTTCCTTTCTTTCTGTTAGATGTTCTCCAGGTCCAATAAACTGAGCTAATCTTTATGTTGTTTAATCACAATCCATACATTTTCTTGCTTGATATTTTTAAATAAATAATTATTTTCCTCTTCTCCCCTCCTTTCCCAAAAAAACTACTTACACAGAAATAAATTTCTTAAGATCTGTGCAAAGCTTAGAATTAAAAATCATCTGACAATGATGCCAGATCATTTTCAGAAGTATATGCTGTCAGCATCAGAGAGGGCCAATTTGCAGATACTTATTGAAAATCAATATGCAACCTGGAGGAAGGTGAAATTTATGATTTATGGACATGGATAACTGTCACCTTTAGTGAAACACCTCTAGATCTTGCTAAGTTGTGCTACTCTATGCCTAGCTGCTGAAGATGGAACTTGACAGTTAATTGACTTGAGCTTGGCACATGGAGTTGCTGTATCTTAGAGAAAGGGGAACCACAGTACAGGAACTATTACTGTGGTTTTTTTGTTTTTCTTTCATTACTCTCCCTGTAGGTCTTCCTTTTTTCTTTTCCTTTCTTTTCATCCTTCCAGTGCACATACTGTGTTGAATGATGGTAATGCAATACTAGGTCCAAAAACAAGTGGCCACTTAGTATTTCTTGCTATTTCTCAGAATTTTTAACTACTTCACTCCAGAATCCAGAAATTTGTTTGTAGCACTATTCTGTTTCCCTGGTGGAGTTACCACCAGGCTTTCAGGAATATCCAGGTTGGCTGTATGTCTCCAACTGTTTCATAGTCTTTTCTTCTTCTTTGAGTTACATAATTGTCAATATTTTATTCAATTATTATATTTAGGAACATAAATAAAACCATATATAAGTTTTGGAAATTAACTCACCTGGAAAATAAGAATTATATATATAACAACATTAAATTGAACAAAATTATAGATATAAGCACTTTGTAGATGATCAGAGAATCTTTTCATTTATGTATAGGTTATCTTTTGCCTTACTTATTAAAGCATGCACCTGTATTTGTTTTGCATACTTAACAGTGGCATTTTGTCTGCTTCTTAGTGCTGGGAGTAGTGGTGAATGCAGGTGGGCAGATTCTGATCTCTTCTTTGGTATAAAACATCACAATAAGGTCCAGTAACTACACATTCTCTGTTTCCTCTTTTTGGTTTATGTTGACATTTCTTTCTAAATTTCTGCATGTAACGAATCATGTTTTACTAAGTTCTTTTCTGCCAACTCCTATCATCATTTTCTTGTAGAGTTATCGTTCAATACTTCTGACAAGTCATGGAATCTGGAAATGCTATTTAGATAGGTAATATGAATGTGGAAACACTTCCATAAAGTTCAGGTATTGAGACAAATACTCAGCTTACATTAATGTAAAACTCTAAAGCAAATTACTGAAGTCAAAACCATAGCTTAGCATGAAAATTAATACCAAAGGCTGGGATTTACACTGTGAGGGTAGTAAATACAAGTCCAGGCTATTCTACAGTCAGGAAGAAACAAAAAGCAATTGAATTATTAAATTCTCTTGAATCTCTTACAAAGACAGACTTGATAAAGAGCTTGGTGTTTTTGATGTTGTCCATGGCAAACTTCCCTAGGCTTTTATGAACATAGAAGTTCCATTACTTTCTTTCTAACAGGCAGACTACCCATACTTTCTTGAAGAAAATTACTAATTTAAGCAGAACCAATCAGTTGTTGTGCTAAAAAAACTGTTGTGTTAGACAGTAAGGATATAGTGCAAGTTCTGGAATGATAATCTGAAGAAGATATTGACAAACTCCTTTAATCATAGATATCTCTCTTTCCCAGAGACTTTACTCTCTAAAATCATTATCTCCATTACCTGAGTTTCAGCCTATCCATTATTTATTTATTTTTTCAACATTAATTAATGACCTGTTTGGAAACTTCCATGTGATTTCACATCCAAAGTCCAATGAATTAAGAATGTTACTATTGTACTTTCTTATGGGTTAATGCATTTTTTCCAAACTGTTAGGTTGACTTTAAAAACTTTTTCTGCTGTTACAGTGATGCAGTCTAGAGAATACTGATCTTTTACTTCTCATCTTTAATAAGTCCTCAAGTGCTGAACTTTATATTTCTATTGTCAGATGCAAATGTTTATTTACATCTTCCTCAATAGCTGTCATTTTAGTGTCACTCTTTCTTTATTTTTTTCTTTAATTACCTTTCAACATACGGTCTTGAAGATTAAAGGCCAAATACCTTCTTTCAAAGGTCATGTTTAACTGGCAGTCATGTTCATTACAATTCTCTGAAAGACAACTCACTTGTCTTAATAGATGAATAAGTTGTCATGGCATAATCATGCAACACATCAGTAATGAGTATATTTTGTATTTTTATGCCATGCAAGTTTCCAACATATTATCATTTAACATTATTTCATAGTCAAAAGACCTACTTCCTACACTAAGGTTAAGGTATTTCTAGCATGAACAATTTAAAAATTACTATGAACTTTAATCAAGTAGCTGCATGGGTATAAAACTTTCTTCCTCCTGTTCATTTGAATCTAAACAGAATAAGTTTGCCTAGCCTCTGTCTCAAGAGGCTCTGTGTTGAGATACAATAGTTTTTCTCCATGCTGTTTTTTTCTCTGCTGTTTGCTAACAGCTAAATAAGCAGGCAGTGGTACAAAAGAAGATCATACCACTGAGAATTGGCTGCATATGCTATACACTGTCCAATCTTTACTACTAGAATAAATAATTAAGAACTCAAGTAGTCAAGTAAATACTGATTGAACTGATTTCCTCAGAATTGCTGTTGTTGATAATCTCAATATTCTTGGCAGCATTAAACACATCCCTTGTTTACAATAAACTCCCCCAGAACTGTCAAAGGAAAATTGAGTATAAAAAGTTAAGATAAATATTTAACACCATAAGTGTTCACTGGTCTGCATGAACTGGAGAATTGGGAAAGTGTTAATTATCTATTTATACTTGTTGCAAACTTATCTCTTGTCAGTCCTTTGGTATTCATGAAGTGTCGATCATAGTATTTTGTCACCACCAACTGGGGAATAAAGAAAACCACAGAGACCTAAATATGATGAACTGTGATTGGCATTGAGCGTCTACAGGCTCATCCTGTTTAAAAAGGAATTTCTGGACAAAAGGCAGATGTAGAAGAGTGCTATCATACTATTAAAATCAGGTGGTATTTTCTGATTAATTTTT
Source organism: Chloroceryle aenea (assembly GCA_013399075.1). NCBI lineage: Eukaryota > Metazoa > Chordata > Aves > Coraciiformes > Cerylidae > Chloroceryle > Chloroceryle aenea. The sequence continues at coordinate 82,890 of VWZY01011040.1, forward strand.
GGACTAAGAATCTTTACCATTACTCAGCAGTCTCTTTGGGAAGCATACTGATGCTTTCTCTGTTAAGAGATCTCTGTTAGGATATTGTATACAGAAGGAGGAGGAACAACCTGTTGTCTTTGTTAAGCATTCTCAAACTGGAATTTAAATGTTCTTTTATTGGAAAGATTGAGACAAGTTTTGGAAAAGAGAGCTAATCTGAGAATTTATGAATGATTCTTTCTAATATAACTAAAAGCTATGTGGAGGAGAGTTTAGCAGAGGACTGTAATTATTTTGAATAGTAATTAATTTTGGAGAAAAATACTGAGTCTGGAGAAGATTTAATGCCAAACTGAGCTACTTAGCAATTAAGTGATGCGCAGGAGGCGATACATACAGAAATACATGGATAACTATTTTGTAGATTTTTGTCTTTTTAATGGCGAGTTTCTTGAAGAAGTATTTGAAATATTTGGGTATGCATATGATGCTATGTATTCTGAGCATGCAAGATACTCAAGTATCATGTTCACATTTTTATCATGTTTTACAGTGGGTTTGCTATTCATCAAATGGCAGTAGCTTGGCATAGAAAATATGGATGTCATTAAATTTGTGATAGATGCAGGTGAAGAAAAAAAGACAATTGATATTAGCAGATGAAATCTTATTCTGTGTGACTGTGAAGGAGAGTTAAAAGGTAGATATCAGCAACTTTTTGAACTCTACAAGCAAGACTGTAATTGTACCTGGTTCATTATTCATCAAAGAATGAATCTGACAAAAAACCTCAAAGGTAAGTGCATCTAGTCTGTAAAATGTCAAGGCTAAAACAGCCATTCTGATCGTTGTTGGGTAATCTTTCTACTACACACATGTATTTATTTATTTATACTCTTGATCTTATTTTTCATTTCCAATAGACTATTCATCAAAGAACTGTAACATTTCTTCAGGATGATACAGGATCCTTGCATGGTGTCTTACTGTAAGACGCTCCTCCACTCCTCAAGGTTTTTGAAAACCTTGATAAAAAAAATAAAAGACAGAACTACTGGATTAAATGGAGAGTATTAAATATTCCAGTAACTGTATTGCTACTATTATTTTGACAGGAATCTTTGTGGATGTAGATATTTGTCTCCAAATTATAGTGCTTTCTGTCTTGTGTGTGATACCCCTCAGGGCTGTGAGGAGGGATTGTTCGTTCCTTTCACAACAGGTCAAGGCACAGATAGAAAGCACAACAAAGAAGTCCCAGCTCACAAAATCTACATTCACAAAAACCTGACAGTTCATGATTTATCAAATTTTAGATCAGGCATTTGTCTTTGACTAAGCCTTTTATACACCGTGTGTCATGCTGATGTTTCACCAAAGCTAATCTAAAATTTCCTGTTTCTTTTTGCATGTGATTAATTTCTTTTTCTAGGGTATATTTAAATATTTTTTCTGTAATTACATCAAATGGGGAAAAAACAGAAAGCAGATATTTTATATTCAATGAAGCACAAATATCTTTGACAGGTTAGGGTCAAGAGATCTATCATGATTATAGATAGATGAAAAGTATGTGACTGGAGGAAGAAGGCATCATGAGTAACTTACTGTTCCCAGAGTCAGTTGTCTACACTGACTCAGACACTGCTCCCAAATCTGAAAAGGCAGCATCAGCAAAGAAGAATTCAAGCAGCTTCACTTGTATCTAATTTTTTTAAACCCCAATTTAAACTTTAAGTTAACCTGTAAGAGGCACCTAAAAGGACAAAAATTTAAAATTCCAATAGCTTGTGGATTCATTGGTGAATATTGAATTTTGGTCTGGAATATTCACCAGCTTTAGGATATTGTCAGCCATGCTTTACAGTTTGAACTTCATTTCTAGGTTACAGTAAGTTTCATTAATTATTTTAGAACATTTTTTTGTGCTTAATTGGATATCTCTGTTAAAAATAATTCATTGATTTTCATGTATGTTAAAATCATATATGAGTCAACTAGATGAATAATAATTACTAATTTAAATGCTTAATTAGCTTAAAACACTCTGAAGTATGTAAATTATGAAGAAAAATGACATATGGATCTCTGGACAATGTTTTTGGATGAGGGGACAGAGTCTACCCCCAACAAGTTTGCTGATGATACGAAACTGGGAGGGGTGTCTGCCACAGCAGAATGCTGTGCTGCTATCCAACATGATCTGGACAGCTGGAGAGCTGGGCGAAGCTGAACCTCATAAGGTTGAATGAGGACAAGTGTAGAGTCCTGCATCTGGGAAGGAATAACACCTGACACTGGTTCAGGTTAGGGGTCACGCTGCTGGAAAGCAGCACCACACAGAAAGACCTTGGAGTACTAGTGGATAGAAATTTATCCATGGTACAGCAATGTGCCCTTGTGGCAAGAAAGGCCAATGGCATCCTGGGTTTCATTATGAAAACTGTGTCCAGCAGATGTAGGGAGGTTCTCCTCCCCCTCTGCTCTGCCCTAGTTAGACCACACCTGGAATACTGTGTCCAGTTGTGGGCTCTCCAATTTAAGAGAGACAGGGATCTACTGGAAAGAGTCTGATGGAGATCTACGAGGATGATTAAGTGACTTGAGTATCTCCCCTATGAAGAAAGACTGAGGGAACTGGGGCTGTTTAGTCTTGAGAGGAGACAACTGAGAGGGCACCTTATCACCTTATTAATGTCTATAAATATTCGAAGGGTCGGTGTCAAATGGAAGCAGCCAATCACTTTTCTGTAGTGCCTGGCAATAGGACAAGAAACAATGGGTATAAACTTGAGCACAAAAGGTTCCACCTCAACATGAGGAACTTCTTCACTCTGAGAGTGACAGAGCACTGGAACAGGCTGCCCAGAGAGAGGTTGTGGAGTCACCTTCTCTAGAGACTTTGATAACTCATCTGGATGTACTCCTGTGTGATATGCCCTAGGTTATCCTGCTTTGGCAGGGGGGGGTGGGCTGTAGAGGTCCCTTCCACCCCCTGACTTTCTATGATTCTATGGTATTGCTTTGCATAGTTCTCTTTTTCTGATTTATCTCAGTGGTTCAGAGTTCTTATAAACCAGGTCCATGCTGTTCCCCTGCAGATCAGTAGATCAGTAACTGCTATATTGCCACATTGAGTAAACCTGAACCTGAGGTAGTTTGTTCCTTTTTGCCCCAGTTTCATTGAACCGTTCAAGTTGCCTTGTGTTCTGACAGGCAGCTCAGTAGTGCTATGCCAGATGTCACAAATCACTGGGGTTTTCCTAATGTCATTGTTTAGTTGTAGGAAGCCTGGTGACATCTTTCTCTTGCCCAAATAGAATCTCTATTTTCAGAGACATCCTGAGATGAATGTGCATGTACATACATAATCAGGTATTGATTTTTGAGCAAAATATTTGTAATTTACTTGTGGGAGAAATAATTTAAAGCAGTTTTCCCAGGGATAGTTAATTCTAAGGGTTGAATTATTTGGTTTGGATTTCTGTATTTTTATGTAGTGAAATCCAACTGAGAATGATCGTGGGTGAGTTATTTGACAGATGGCAAAATTTCTCCTCCTACTCAAAGTTTATGTACACTTCTTACTACATACTGAAAAAAAAAAAAAATATGTAGTACCTGCAGTTTGTAACTGGAAGTCAGAGAAAAAAAAACAACTGAATTGCCATTTGCCCCTCTAAACAGTTCCTAGTAAAATGAAAAGAGCCTCTCTGAACTGTCCATTAGACAAATAAGAGTTTCAATCAGGGGAAATGAAATGAATGTAATTTTGGACTGAACATCTATTCCTTAATAAGGCAGAACCATATGAAATTGTGATGGAGTTAAAAATGCATATAGGATCTGATCCATCCTAACAAAACAAAATCAATGTGAAAATCTTATTCTTGATTGTATAATTACCAGTTATGGGACTGCCTTACAGAATAAGAATGAGCCAGTTGTTAGAACTAGTCTAGAGCTTCAGTATCTCAAATCACTCTGTGCTTTATCACGGACTTGCAAATTAAAAAAATCAGTGACACAAATTACAGGGAAGGGATGAACTTGTCAACTTTTGAGTGGAATTATTTTAAACTTTTTTTTCAATTTACTTTTGAGATACTGTGGAGGATATAATAGAGGTTCAAGACAAGCCAAACTTTATATGGAAAAAAGTAAGGAAGACAATAATCAGCAGAAATCATGTCTATATCTTGCTACAGACTCCAGGTCTGGAATCTGGGGGACTACAGTGCATACGCTTCAGTTAGCTGTGCATAAACCAATTAACAAGTGCAAGCAATGTATTACCATTGTAAAATACTGTGTTCTGCTGAGAAGCATAACAAGAGGTAATGTGTATTAACTCAGACATAGCTATTCTAGAGTGTAGACATTCGAGATTGAAGCAAGCAAGGAAAAACACATGGCTCTGTGCAGTGCTAACTGAACTTTCAGAAGGTGTTTCCCACCATCTCGAGGACATCTCCAGTGTGCTTCCTTGACCTCCTTCTGTCCTGCTGGAACTCTCCTATGATTTGCTCATTCATTAGGTTAAGTCCTGCAGGACAAGAATGTGATATTGTTTTTATTTCTGAAACTATCATTTATTGTAGCTATATTCAGCAATTCTAATACAAGTAGTTCTGATATCATTAAATGACTGGAATTTGTAAATACTTTCAGAATCTGATCTAAATAAAATTTCCAGTGTCAGGTTGGTGGAATCAGGGTAAAAATATTACTCACGTTTACACTGGTCAAATCCACAGCAAGCTGTTGATTAAACTGTGTAACTTAACAGAATTTGGACCAAGCTGTTTGAGATGGAACCCTGAGTCAGTCAGAGCTTTGAGGTGTTTGTAATTCAATCTTCTGCCCCAGTCAGCTGTTAAAAGTACCAGAAGAGCTTTTAAAAGGAAAAAAAACAAACAAAACAAGGAAGAGAAAAAAAATGAGAGAAGGCAGCTTAATGAGAATATGAATTTAATAGACTTTATAGAGAAAACAGCATGAATAGGTAAGGTAGAATAAAAAAAAAAAAAAAAAAAAAAAAAAGGAAAAAAAAAAAAGGAGTTTTCAAACAACCCAAATCTTACCTAGTTCATTGTGTCTGAACAGATCAGGACAAATCATGAAAACTCAGTGGAAACTGCGAAAAAAGTTTCTGACATTTTTTTCCCAAGGTTTCTATGAAGCAAAGAGAATTAGAGGAATGGCAAAGATTTGCATTTAGTACTATTGTGCAAAAATGGTGAGAAATTAAGGCTTCCTCAATGTTTAAATAATACACCATTGGTAATAGCTAGTAGTAACAGTAATAACTTGGAATGATTTTGAGTGACTGTGTATGAAACTGTTTCAGAACAACCAGGGCATTGCTATTTTTCATATGAAATATTTTTCATGGAATATTGACATCTTGAACCATATTTAAATAGAATATTTAAACCAGTTATCAGTGGAAAAGCTTTCTAGAAAGTGTTATTGGTTTAGATTTTTTTAGATTTTTTTATATTCTTAATCCCTTAGATTGCCTAATTGCTTCCCTTCCTGCCTATAGTTATAATATTCAACTATAATTCTCTGTATGTGTAGGCAGTATTTCCTATTAAAATCTGAGCTACCCTAGAATGGGTTGTGATAGCATTGTATGGGCCACCCTTTACATAGATATACTTGTGATTTTACCCTTCCCACTCAGAATGTATTTGCTGTTTCCAAGTGAGTATCAATCATGTTGCATCTAGAGCGCAATGGTAGAATGATGCAGTTTGTCATCAATTTCTAATTACCTAAATACTACAGCTGTTTGAGGACCTTGAAAGGTTATGCAAAAATTAAATAACAATTATTAGGTGATAACTTAGTATTTTTGCAGACAACTTGAAAAGAGCTGTTTTTGAAGAGAGGAGTGTGTATCATATTATAAAGTAATAAAAATCTTTTCTAAACAAACTGATTATTGTGGATGCATTAACTCTAATATTGATTTGGTCTCAATCACATTTTTGTACAACTACCCATATGTCATAAATTGATGACTAGTGACATTTTCTGTACAATGTAGAAAATTGCCCAAAATAATAAAATTAATGTTACACATCAGGTACACCTAGTCCTTTGATCCAGTTTCTGCACCTTCCTAATGAAGAGAAGTCTTACAGTTTGTACCCCTGCACAGTTATCTATCTTTCTCTCCAAGTGGTACAGCACTGGACCCCCCAAAAAACAGTGGTAACTTTTAATGTGCAATATGTTGTGTAGGTGTTTTGCTGAAGTACCAGCACATTAAACAGACAGCACAGTCCCATTTAAAATAATTAGGATTAATTTTCCCTATCTTTCATGAAAACAAACAGAAAATTATTTACAGGTACCTAAATAGTGCCATTTTAAGTATGATAGACTAAAGTCATTACAGTTAATTTAATTTGAACAAATATTAGCCAAGCTTTGACAATGTGACAAGTGACTTTCAGTTCACTATTTTTCCAAGTCCAAGTCAAAGCACATCTTTCTTCTTGGAAAGAGCTGAGCACTTTTCAAAATGGATCATGCATGTGGTAAGAGCGTTTATCACGGTGTAAAACCTTGATCTGAGAAATATATAGATAATGTTTGAGAGCCACACATCCCATCAGAAAATAAAAAAAGGTTTTAAAAAATGATGCTGTTATTTTCAAATATACCTAAGCTATTTATATATAAAAAACTGTGATTATTTAAGAATTCCATGAAATCAAATTAATTGTTAAGTTCTAACTTTAATGACTCTAAATCAAATGAAGTAGGAATATTAAAATAAGACCTGAAGGTTTTAAATCTTTAATGGAGATCTTTATTGTTCATATATTGTTTTCCTGATGTAATACCTTTGGCATAGAAATGCTTTAGATAATTTCTAATAATAAATAAAAATATTTATTAGAAAGAAGTTGGAGTTTTGAATGCATGCATCAATCTTTGTAAACTTTAAACTTGGGTGATCCCTGCTTTCCTTGTCCTTTAAAATAAGAATAAGCACCTTCTAAAAGGCTAAGAAATAGTCTTCAGTGATCAGAGGAGCTGTTTAAATAAATATCCATGTGCTCTCTCAAACAGTGTGAAAAAAAATCTGTGACCTTTTCTGAAGTACTGATAAAAAGCTTCCTGACCTCTTGCCCTCAATTTTAGAGTTGCCCAAATTTTAATTTTAAAGGGCTAGCAGCAATAGTTGATGCAAATGAGCCCAAATTTGTTGTAAATTTACATGCAGCATACAGTAGAACACATGAATGAGAAATAATGGTGTAAATAGACTAGTTAAAAGTATAAACTAGACCAATTAATTACTAAGATGGCAGCTTAAAATTTAAGATGTGAATTGCAAAGATGAGAAAGAAAACAAATGTGACCTTTTCCCTGTTGCTTGTACTAGAGCAGAATCCAATCTACAACTGAAAATCATTCTTAAGTGGAAGTGCTCATCTATTCATAATCTTCACACAATATTGCTATATATTGTCAAATATATTAGATGTCGTGATGCCAATTATTTTTTGTGATTCCGCATCTTTTATTATTACATCAGTATACTGTAGTCTCCCTGAATTCCGATTTCATTTCGTTTCTTACCCTTTTCAGCATTAGGGTTGTGGGGACTTGGTGACACTTCCTATGGCTGTTTCTGAGAGCAGTCAGTGTCAGCAGTTCGGTTTTCTTGCAGACTGCATCTCCCATTTGTCTTCCACCATCCTGTTATTCCCTGTTTCAGCAGCAGAAACGAATCTCCCATCTGTCATCAGCTTCTAGTTTGTCTTCTAGTGGTAGTTCTTTTTTGCTGTTCTTGTCTCTTTTCCTGCTGCTTACCTTATCATTTCTCACTCATTTCTATTCCACCCTAACTTAATGCTGTTATGTCAGGAGATGTGAGATGGCCCTGTTATTCACAGTTCTACAAGTATTCCTCTATGTTCAGGTGAGATTTGATATTTCCCAGAAAGGTTGAAATGTATTGTTAGTCTGCTAACTCAGTAGTCACAGGAGGGAAGCAATGGTGACTATGAAGAAAAATTTTCTTCACCTTAATCTCTCTTACTAGAATTAGTTCTTAGATGAAGAATCTATTCTCACTGAGTATGAGGCTTTTGTAAATGCAAGATGGGATTTTGGGGTGGAAAGAGTGAGACAGATATCTGCTGTGAATGATTTATTTATATTATAGTCTTGATATATATCTGTAAAGAAAGTAAGCCATTTTTGCCTTAGCTGTCTGCATTTTCCAGCTGAGCTTGTGATACATGTACTGCATGTGTGCCTCTAAAATGTATCATTTCTGCTCAACAGTTACAGCAAATGAGTCAAGTGCACAGGATCTATCTGATGATGCAGCTCCTCCAGAAGCAGAAGTTTCCAGGATAATGCTGTTAGTTGCTGATCTGTGCGTATTCCTAATGTGTAGATTGGAACTGCCTATTCTGCAGTCCTTCTAAGGAAAGGGGGTAGCATCAGGGATGCTGTTGTAACTGCCACTATAAAACACACTTGGTAACTGTAGGAGGTTATGTTAAAGGATGTGTGAATAACTATAAGACATCCTAGCACAAGTAATCTAGTGCTCATTCTCTTTCTTGACATACATACATATTTATCCTATGTGTTCACTGATTAAAATTGATTAAAACCCATAAACTAAAAGGACAGTTTTCAAAGGCTAAATGGCTTGTTCTTGGTGTAGGTGAATTTTGGTAGGAAGGCAGTAGTGCAGGTATTCATATTTCAGCTATGAAGTCCCATCTATCTGGTGCAGTTCTCTAGGAACCCACTGGGGCAAAGCATTCCCTAATCATTTTGTCTTTTCTGGAAATAGTTGGTTTTCATTTGCTTTTTCAACCCTCACCTGTTATGTAGCACTGACTAATGCCCAAGATGCTGCAACAGCTTTGACTACAGGACATTTATGTGAACTTCTGCCAGTCTTCAATTACACAATTCTGCTAGAGGTATTGATACTATGATAAAAAAGCCTTTGAAGATTTTTTTGGGTGATCTGAGAAAGGCAAAAGTGTAAAGTCCTCCTTCTAGAATATGAACCTGGTGGTAGCTCTGATCTTGCTGGGGATCTCAGCCAGCAGGCACAGTACACACCTTTGTGTGCTGTGGGGTAAGTCTTTGTGCTTCTGTCCCTAATAATACCACCTCTGCATGCTGCAAGCTGAGAGTAACTCAGGGCAGTTCTCCACTGAGATAACCCTCAGCAAAGTTTTAGGGGGATGGACCCTTCTGCCCTCAGTGGAAGGCCTGCCTAGAACCAGAAGTCAAGTACAGGAAACAATGCATTCTTCAGATTTCCATTTTTTTCCCCCCTCTGGTGTGGGGTCATTCAGGCTCATCTATGTTGTATATCTGTGAGTGTGGATCTCATTTTGCACTTTAGCCCAAATTAGCAGGAGAAAGCAAATTTACTCTCTGATTTGAAGCAAGCTTCAGAGAGGAAAATGTTGGTTTAAATGCATTGGGCATTTGCCATCTAATGTCCCAAGCTGCCCTTGCAGCACCTCCTCCAAGATTTTCCAGTGCTTCAGAGGCAAAAGTCTGAACGAAGTATTTTTAACATCAGGTATTGAATGTTCTGCATCTGGATAAACCAGCTTTACTCAGTCATCCATTTTTAGCTCTCTGGGCTTTAGGTAACACAGAAAATTATTCTCAGTCCCATCTTAAGGTGCCTTTTTTTTTTTTATGCTGCAGAATAACCTGTGCATCAGAAATCAATGTCCAGGTCGGATGTCTAGTTTTTTTTCTTTCCTTTTGGAGAGAGGTATAAATATTAATAGCAGTAGCCATGGATATTCTCTTTTATCTGACATGGTAAAAAATAAGAAACCTTCTCCAGATTAGATTGACTATTGATCTTTATGTGTCTATTTGTGAAATTACTGTCAAATAATTCCAATATTATAATTTTAAAAAATATATTAAAAAAATTGAAACAAGGTGACTTATTGAAAAACCGTGATGGATTACTTTATTCTTCTGTCTTGGAGAACAAGGGTTAACAAGGAGCCATAGATATTATTACAGGGTAAAATCAGTGCTAAACTAGTGTCAGCCCTTGAATTTGTCAAAGTGGAAAAATGTATGTATTGTGAGCGGAATTACAGTTCTGTTAGAAGCAGCAGCCTAAAATGAACAGACCTGACAAGGGAAAATTATTTAGAAATGAGCAAAGGCTTGAGGAAGACCTAACTTTGGTTATTTTCTCTCTACATCCATCATGTATAGTAATTATGCTTTGTTTAATAACAAGGACAAACAGTATTTTAGCACAGCTGTTCTTTAATTTTCCTGCACATAAAACCATCTTTTTCTTGCTACCAGCTCTTTCCATCGTAAGAAGGAATTATTGCCCCCTATACATTCTCTTCTCTTTTCGTTCCAGAGCATAATGATTTCCTCTGGATGATGAATGGATAAAAGATAGAACAGAATGTTTATAATGTAACTCTGACTGACCTTTATGTTCACCAAACTGTCTGGCTTTAATTCTTCTTAGAATTGCAGTAGAATTTTTGAATACATATTTGTTGAAAACTTTATATACAAAGAATGTTTTGCTAGTCACTCTAATCTTCAATGGAAATATAATGTTTTTATGACAGCCATAAGGATTACAAATCTGTGATTATGAGATTACATTTTCTACAATCATGAGGTTTTTTTGTGACAGAATATTTTTAGTTTTCCTGCATGTTTTGTTCCCCTGCTCTTTGTCTGTGAATATGTTCCTCCTCTAAATTTGTTTCTTTGCTGGGTTTATTGCACAAAAGGACTTATGAATTGGTGAGATATCCACTTATATCTTTTAACAACATGTATTCAGGCTGTGTCTCATCTTGTTTTTTGTAAGGAGAAATAAATTTTCCAGTATTATGAAAGTGGAATTAGTTCTTATATTTATGATTTTTAAGCGTTTGGTTTTTTTGAGAGTATAAGAACATAAACCAGTTGTTGTGCAGACTGAGCACATCTGGCTGAATCTCTTTCTTTGGCCCTTAAAAGGGTTTCTTGTTCATAAAGTTCACCCTGTGTATTGTTTAGAGACACAATAAAGAAATGGGCAGGATTTAACTTTCCAAAACCACAAACCGTTGTAATTTTAATAGTCTTATATTTTTATTCTAGGATTAAATGGGGAAAAAGAAGACAAAAAATACAGTACTCTGGGAGGAAGGGACTGACAATATGAAAATGGAGACAGGAAGCTAAGAAGTGAGTGATCATCTTATGTCATGGTATTAAGTCACTTAATGAATAAATAGGTCAGTTTAGGAACTCTTGTGGTGACTGTAATTCATAGTTATGTGTACAGTTCCCTGACAGTGTCTCATGAAAGGCATGAAAGATGCACAAAGAGAGCTTGTGATGTTAGTTGTCATTTTTTTTGTTGCTTTTGTTTATTTAGGAGGGCCTTTGCTTTTCCCGATAGAAAAAATAAGGTGTAGTTCATGTTGAAAGGGAAGGTCAGAATTCTAACAAATATTATCAATAGGAAACAATTGGTCATTCTGAGATCAGAAAATATAAGAAAGTAAAAAATCATATTCATACTTTCTGGTACCTAGAGGTCTTTAGTCCTAGATAAACAAGATAAAATTATCCCCTGAAGCAGCCCAGCCAGAAAGATGTTGAAGGTGAGAGAGAGCTTTTTCTTCTCTAAATTTTCTCAGGGAATTACACACTTCCAGAGAGCACCTGCAGTTTTCTCTGCACAACTCAAAATCTCATGTGACATCTTTGGCTTCAAATGATGCAGCTGAAAGTAATTACAGGACTTGTTGTCCGAGCTCACTTATACTGGTGGCCTTTTTTACTTGAGGGTCTTCCTTCCAGACAGGGAATTTGCTCATTTGTGGTTTTTTTTGTTGTTGTTGTTTTGTTTTCTGTTGCTGTTGTTTTGTTTGGGTTTTTTGTTGGGTTTTGGTTGTGGTTTTTTTTGGGGGGTGGGGTGTTTGTTTTCCTTCTCCAGGTACCTATTATCATGTGTCATTCTGTTTGTGGTAAGGACTTCTGATGACTTAATTCCTGAGTATCTCAAGAACCAACTATGCTGTCTTATTCTTTTTTTTTTTTTTTTTTTTTTTTTTTTTTTTCTTCCTGGGTTATGGTTTGAATGAGTATGTTATCATGTCAAGACAATCTTTGCTGTTCTTGAGGGCAACTCTTTGCAATATGGTTATTGCTGGAGTTATCAGAATAAAGCTGTCACTGGTAGAACCACAATAAATTAAGTATTTCAAAATTATCTACTAAACAGAACTTTTGACTAGTACTTCTGGTGGACATACTTTTCTGAAGAAGACACAGATATGTTTCAAGTGCTGATACTCAAAAATGAATACATTTCACAGAGGGAAGTTTTCCAATTTAGAGTATAGTGAGGAGCATAATAGGCAGCAGAATTGGAAGATTTATAACTCTAATAGTGACCTCTAGTGCCCAGAGAACTAAGTAAGTCTTCCAGAATAATCTTACATTGACTGTAAGCCTAGTATTTTATAGAAGTTTAGAATGGCATGATATTATGAGACAAATTTTGCTTTTCTGCGTTTTTCAACTGAAATTTATTATTTGTAGATAAAACCAGTACCTGCTTAATTGTTCCATACTTAATAGTCCTTGAACATATTTAGAGTCATCTGTGTACATACTTTTAGTTCATTTGAGCCAATAACACAAGGTCTAATATTCAAAATTTCTAAGCTAAAATGAAAACAACCAAATGAAACTAAGGTTTGACTTTCCATTTCTTCTGATACATCTGAAAAAGCAGCTGAGAGTATAAAGTATAAAACAAACAAACAAACAAAATCTTTGTTTCATTTAGATATTACTGAAATTAAAAGTTTTAAATTTTTGTTTTTCTTTTCAAAGGAAGTTATTCAACTGCATAATATAAAGAGACAGAAACATGACAAGTCAGAAGGAAATAGTGCCAGAACTAACTACAGAAAAATCCCAGTGAGGACTGTTGGTGAGTAATTTCCATTTGATTTCAAGGACATGTTACAGACTAAAAATCTGGCCAAGATTATGATTGCTTTGTTATGTAATTAAAGACATTTGGCTTTCTGATAGAAGATTAGGATGTCTTTATTTAGAGAAGATACAGTTTGAAAAATAATTAAAATTACTCCGAGTTAAATATCACTGCAAAATCTGAGTCCCTTTAACACAACATGACACATAACACAAATCCATGATTTGTTGTTCTTTTCATGTTTGATTTGACAGATCAAATATTTTTCCTAGTTTGCTGAATAGGAGAATTGTCCTTGATGAGTTTTTCAGATCTTTGCTGTGCCTTGATGTTGAAAACTCCAGAGATATACTGATTCTTGGCGTATTCAGTGCATGGTAGGATTCTGTGCATTTATGTCATTGCTGAACTGAGGCCAGCTTAATTGATTAGTCATGCAAGAAAAGCGATGGTTGCTTAATTTAATATTTTGGTTAGGGATTATTTTGCAGGGGAGATTATTTTGATTGCACAGTGAAGTGATTTGTGTCATGGCCTTTAAGGTTATAGAATTTACTATCATCAGCAAGCAGTTGTCATCTTAGTTTGAGTGTTAGTTTGAGAATTCTAATAAAAGGAAGACCATATTTTCCAGAGAGTAAAGTTTTAACAAATCTTGCACTGCTGTTAAGGGGAAAGGCTATGGGAAAGCATCCATTTCTGAACCTGCATGCATCTATTGAAAATTTAAGATAAGAATACCAAAAGCTTAATTCTCATTTAGTGATCACTTTTTGAAAGAGTGATCAAGATTGCCCATACTTGATAGCTGTAGGGCAACTTGAAAACCAAGATCCCTAGTAAGTTCAGTCTTGCAGGCTGTGGAGCCCTGCAGTAAAATGCTGTGTTCTTACATTTAGCCACATTTCTCAGGTGGCTGAAAGTATGTATTTTAGAAGAATAAGCTTTGATCAGTATTTTTGCTTGATTTTGATAATATCTCTTAGATATTGTTTGGAAGAATAAGATTTAGAAATACTGGTTTATATTCAGAGTCTTCTCTCTTCTATCATAAAACATTAGCGGAGACTTTTCCAAAAGTGTATCAGGGAAAAATATATCTGCAAAATTCTGATGAAAGAAAAAATGCAATAATTAAAGTGCATATCCTGAACGAAATAATTGTATCAATAAGAAATCTTAAAATGTTTTCAAAATTCTTTTGGACACCAGCTGAAATTTAGCTCCCAGTTTTAACTGCTTTTGTAATTTTTAACTCTAAATACAATTAAAGATATAAGAAAATCACTAAAGTGTTTTAACAAATGGAGTTGCAGTCATGAAATTACAGAAACAAACTTATTGTGAAGTATCTTGCTGTGGGATTTTGGTTTCACTGATTTATTTTTTTTTCAAATAGCACTCTTCGAAAGGACTAGCCAGAGTCAGTGCTGATAATAGTACTCCCTCTGTTGTTTGTGGGTTGGGTTTTTTTTAATTCACTCTTTGCCTCTACTGAATTGTTTGAGATAGCAAATCTTAGGGGGAAATGCATGTTGATGGTGCAAACTTGGAGAATTTCAGTGCTGGATGTTTACCACCCTTCAACAGTATTGACCCCTTCCATTAAGAACTTAATATAATTTTGACGGAACTTTATAGGTGGTGATGCTAAGCTTATCGGTTTACAGACTTTACTTACAGACTTACAAGCATTTGAGTGTGCACTGTAAAGGAGAAGCATCTTTGTAAAGGAGTGTTGGAATTCCTCTATCATATAGATAGGCAGAGAGTGAGTTAGATGTTTTGCATGTCTTACAATTGTGGATAATAGATGAAGGCATACCACTTACAGGTAGAACCTATTTAGAGATCAGAACCTCAATAGGCTGGAGTTGAAAAGTACATTATATTGCTCTGTACTTCAATTTTTTGCTTCTCTAAGATGATATACAGCTGCTGGTGAAAGTACTTAGATTGGACTCTGTAAGCAGGATCTAGATTAATAAGATGTTGAGCTATGATTATTTCAAAATCTGCTTTGCCTGTCTCCATTACTTTTTTATTTTTCTGCCTCATGTTAAAGGAAAGCGAGATCTGAAGGTTATAGTCACCCAAATGTCAGTTGAACATCGCAGCTGACATTTTTCTCTGTGCTTGGTAAAGAATAATCCAAATATCTGACAGTAGTGCTGTGCCAACTGTATCCTACTAGCCATGTCTAGACATGAAAGCTGAATTTGGTCATTGTCTGAGAAAGTTGATAAAGACCTGAAACTGGAAAATGTTAATATAATAGTCTGACATTTTACTTTTTTTGTTGTCGTTCAGCTTGGATAGAAAGTGATTTCTTGTGTTTAAACTAAGGGAAATACTTCTTATGTGAAATATTGCATAGACTGATTACTGCCACTTTCAGCCTTTTCTTGCATACACACCTTTTAGTACTATATAACTCCCTCTATTACCAGTAGTTAACGCTTCCAAAATGTGAAAGCTAATTCTATTTCTTTAAAACTGAGAAGTTTATGGGGTGTATTCAATGTCAGATTTCCAAAATTACATAAGAGTCAGTAGTATCTAATTAGACATCTAATTAATGGGCTATGATTTTTTGTATCTAGACACGTAAGTTTAAGAATGACCAGTCCTGACAATCTGTTTTCTCTAAGTTACTTTATGCAAAGTATTTGAGGCACTGTGGAAAGGAAACTTCATGGCTAGATGCATCAAGTTTCAAATGCTATTTTAGGCAGACACCAATAAATAAATTCTAATAATGATATTAGTGGGCTGAAAAATGTCAGCTGTCTAATGCGTCAGCTTCTGCGCACAAGAGATGAAAACAATTTGTGTTGAACTGGAATCCTGTTCTGGATCTGAGCCAGATCTGCAGGCATGTGCTTCTGCAAAAGAGATGTCAATCTCTCTTGCTCCAACTACTATGGGGTTTTTTATTACTATTTTTTTTATTTGATTTTTTAAAAAAAATTATTTTATTTTTTCTCCTCTCTCTCTTTCTCCCCTCCTCCTTTTCAGAGTGAGATTATGTGAGGCTAGCACAGCCAAAATGTTATTTTGTTTAATAGTATGTAGAGTGAACATCTAGTCGAGGTTAGGAGCCCTAGAGATTAAGCTTCATATACTTTTCATATGAGCATGTATGGCAAGACTGTATGTCAATTCTTGATCTAGCAAAATTGCAAAATATTTTCAATTTTCTAACTTTGGCAGTTCTTTGCTCCCATTTTCCCAATAATTTTTCAATTCTTCTAGGTTTACTTAAGTTTGTGTTAAAGAGCATTTTACCCAAAGCACAGAAAAAGTAACTAATAGTTCTGGAAAAATAAGAGACTGATAAGTAGAAACAAAGACCAAGTGATGCTTAGCCAAAATCTGCTAGTAAACTAAGCACTGCCTGTGAGGGATGTTATAGTAACACCTTTTTCGCATCCCATCTCTATAAGCTTTATTGCTCCATGACAGATTTTTAATGTGTTCACATTCCTGTGTGGGTATGCTTTCATATTAGAGATAAAAGCAGAAGGCACTGACTTTCTCTGCCTGTCACTCACGCACACACCATGATGAAATAAAACATCATCCATGGTGTGCTCTGTTTCTCTGATACCTTCTCTTCCTGAGTGAAGAGGAGCAAGGACATGGCACTTGTGTTTCCATTGCTGGTCATCTCACCCAAGTAAATGAAGCAGCTGGCACCAGCTCAGGCTTTTTAAGGCATTTTGACTGTATGGCAATAAGAAAACACTGGAAATATAAATTATTTGCAATACAAAGTTTTATTGAAGACAAGGAAAAAAGAAAAGTGAATACTATCATGGACTCCTCCACAATGCTATTGCACAACAGATGACTTGATAAATTTGGTCTCAGGAACCAATTTAATTCAGAGCTCTGACTGGGAGAAGATTCAATTAATGAAGGTCAGCTGTTTAAATACATTTATTAATTAAAAAGAACCAAGAAAATCCAGTGTAAAAATCTTTCATTTCTCCCATTAACCTCAAAAAAACCACTTACAAATAGGAAACAGAACAGATTTTGTCACTGGCCTGAAAGTGTGGGAATGTAGGCAAATAAATTTTAAAATATTGATTTTTTTTTTTTATATGGGAATCTTCAAATTTAATTTTTCTAACCTTTTTTTTTTCTGCATTTCTGAGACTCACAAGAGAAATTGTGTCATCCAAACTGTAAGAAGACACATATTTCTTGGATATTCAAATCATGACTTTCACAAAACTGGTAGTTAAGCAACCTTTTTATGACATGATCATATTTTTCTGTTTAAAACCTGGTTCTACATAATTATATACTCAATTTGTATGATTGACAATGGTTAGTTGCTTACCTTAAAAACTAAGTAAATAGTTTGACAAGACAAGAAAGAACTGGAACTAATTCATACTTTGTGTCACAGCTAATGAAAAACAGGCTACAAGTATATAAAGGGTTCAGATAGCTAACATTTATCTAATATTTCAGCTGAGACTTTTCCACTGTTCTCACAGACTGTGTTGCTGGAATGAACTATACTTCTACTCGTAAATTTCCCACATTTCATTTTTTAATATATTATTTCTTCAATGAATATGTAACAATACCTTCATATTTCTGAACGACTTGTTCTAGAAGTTGTTCTTTTTGATTGACCATCTGTTTGGTATTTCTTGTTCTTTCTATAATTTGTTGTCTAAGTTGTTCAGTGCTCTGTCTCATTCTCTTGTTTACACTTCTGTGTTGCATATACTTGAATAAATGTGACACTTTTCATGACAGGAACCTGTGAGACATTGAGGGATTAATGCAGTAGTCTAGTGCCATTGTGGATGTCCTATGGCATCCAAAACATCACTAAGGATCTGGCAGGTATGATGGAAGACTTAGAGGAGACCCACGCTATTTTTGATCACTGGCTTGAGGATAGGCAGGATATCAAACCCAGCCTTGATTTTTTTCTGAAAGGAATATGGGAGTACAAAGGCATGCTTCATAAATCATCAAAATGTACAGCAACTTGTTGCCTTGCATGGTCTGTTAACGCAGATAGCCCAATTCCCGGTTTGCTCAAGTAGTTAAACTATTGAGAGAATAAACCTGGAGCAAGTGCCATTCCTTCCATCAGTTCTGTCTGTTCTGCTGATAATTTCTACATGTTTATATTAAGAATTCATGCTATCATTTTTCTTCAGTCTTTTTTGTCCAAGCATATTTTGCCCTTTCTTGTGGTTTGTATGCAGCCTTCTATTTACAAAACCTTTGTTTTGGGCTTGAACTGCAGGCTCAAGTCAACTATGCTCTGCTCAAAGCACAAAGACTACATGAGACCATGCGTAGTTAATTAGATTGTACTTTTATGAGAAAAATTTCAAGTGATGCATAGCTAAAAATTTTCTAGACATAAGGAATGGAGCTACACACTTCCTACAGTATGTACAGCCTTTTTTTTTTCTTGTCCTGCTTTAGCACTTTTTGATTAGCTGTTTTAATTTTGCCAACTAAATCTTGACCCTCCAGATTGTTTTCTGTAGCCACAGGCATGATCCAATCCAAAATGTTTCTTTCAACAATTTAACAGTAATACACTGTGATACATATCTGGAGAGCAAGTGACTCAAAGTTGAAGAACCACCTCCATAAGTGCTCTGGATTTTGTTTCCTGCTGAGCTGAGATTCTGCTGAGGTGCGATGCTTTTGGAAGACTCATCTCATTTCACAGGCATTAGGCTGTATATGTCATGGTAGACAATATTCCTTATCAGTTCTGAGTGTGCTATAGTATTGCAATGGGGATTACTTTTCTTATTTTGTTTCAGAATGATGCAGGTATGTTCCATCACAGTGGTGTTCTTGGCTTCAGGTTATTATTTATGTACAGAAAAGATATTTTTTTTATGAAAGAAGACCATTTAATTGCAATCTAAAACAATGTTGCACTATTTTCAGCCTGCTTCGTATTACAATTACTTTGCTCTGGATTTTCTTTTTTTTGCGTGCAACTTCTTTCTCAGAATTAGGAAAATTGTTTCCATTCTGGAGAAGTGTTCTGACAACTTACTGAACTAAACAAAATTGTCATCTAAATCACATGGCCTAAATGTTTTAAAATTAAACATTTTATTTGCTGACATGTAACACTGCCAATACGCTTTTTTTATAATTTGGATTGCCTTTCCTGTACCATGTTATACAGTAGTCAAGCCTGATACTGTAATTTTCAGAAGGATCTTTGGGTATCAAACCAAGTTTTCATTGATTTTGAATTGTCTCTGTGATAAAATACATCTTTTACAAAAGCTTTTCTTTCATGGAAGGATATACTTGTCATAATTTTTCACTGTAATTGTTCTTGAAGAATTGCTATTGTGCTTGTTCTATCTAAGCTGTTTATAATTAGTATTCCATAATGTCTAGGTAACCAAAATATTTTTGCTAACAGCTGGATAGCGTGTACCTAAATTTCTGCCATCTGGTCCTACAGTCTTGTCTAATACAATGGGCTGAACTTACCATAAAGTCAATATTCAACAGAAATATGAAATAATGAAGTAGGAGAGAGGATGAGTCAAAAAATAAAGAATATGTTTAGCAAAAAGATGTGATTTTATAGTTAACTATTCATCTAAAATACTTTTTCAGTGTGTCTTTCTACATTAGTTGGATCATGGTCAGTATATCAAACAAGCCACTAGATTATTTCAGTATGCTAATAGATTCTAATGTTAATCAATACTCTCTATTTATGTCGTTGCCCTTTCCACCATAGTCACTGAAAATGTGCCAGAACCCCTACCCTTACATCCCCACCTCTGCTTTTATCTGCCCAGTGTGTTTCTGTTGCCTGGATACAATTGGAACACGTGGAAGAATGCTGCTGTCAAGATGGATAGTTTATAACAGTGTTTTATAAATGGATTATCTGTGAAAATGGCTCAGCCTTTTATGCAAGCACCCTACAGAGGCAGACATATCTCTAACTGGCTGATCTCAACAACAGATCTCGCTTTCCTGTTATTTTACAGCAGTAGACTGATGCTTTACTGCAAAATGATGGTAATCTGTTCAGAAAGAATTAGCCAACTTCCAATACTGTTAACTTCCAAGTCTATTTATGTGTTTTTCTGGTCCTTTGTCTTAGATTCCATTGAGGTGTCTGTCCACCCTCAATTCAGAAACATAATTTCTTCCAAATTCTGTTTAACAGTAGGAGGCAATGAGGACCAAGAAATTGCCAAGATGTAAAGAAAATGTTGCAACTAAAACCACAAACCAGAACTTTTCCTTTTGCCTTGCAAAACAAAAACTGTATTGTGGAGGGGTCAACCTCCACAGACTGTTGCTTGCTTCATAGAACATAATACCACAACTTTTCAATTATTAATCCCTTTTGGAATCCTCAGCTCTTATTGCAATGCAAAGAAATAAATCCCAAATTCTGTGATCAAAATTATTTGAGTTTTATCTTATGAAATTTCCCTATAACTGTTTTGTGAGAATTGTAACCAATTACTGTCTCTTTGATAGTAGCATGGTGAGATTACTTCAGAAAGTTTTGAATTTTTCTAGCTGAAAGGAAAAAGCAGGTTTTATTGATAGCAAGTAGTATCTCCATTCTCTTTCTTTCTAGCTAGTGTATGGCACTTTCTACTGCAGATACGATTTTTTTCATTTTTATTTTCACATGCATTCAGGAACTTGGATTATAACAAAGTTATTTTCTGGGCAGTTTATAGAAGGTGTACATTTTAGATATACCAGTGTTAAGAAGCACATCTCTAAGTAGCAAAATACAATTTTACCTAGTTCTTAATTGCCTTTCATATACAGTTCAGTTAGGCTGATCTGTTGGTCCTCTTTATTTCTCAGTAACAGCATAACACAGTCTAATAACACAGCTACAAATAGTAAAATATACATATTATACATTATGATTCTTTAAAATGACTAATGTAACAAAATTGGAAGTTATATTGTTATTCTATAAAAAGCAGAGTTGTTTAAAATCCCTGAGACAATGGAAGCCTTGCTCACAGAAACTCATTATACCACAGTCTGCTTTGAGAATTTGAAGATACTACTACAAAGCAAAATATGATTTTTGTAACAGACTACACAGTTCTAGTGTTGCTATGTATGATTATGCAGAAAGATTATTTAAGCATTAGGATCTTTAATTATACAGAAGCTTTACTGAGGGATTTTAAATCAAAGATTTGTGCACATTGTACTATAATGAGCGAAGTAAATATATTTCTTGTAGTTGTATGAAATATTACTGTACTGAGGACAGGGCAATTTAATCATTAGGGACTACACAGTGACCTATAAGTAAAGTATCATAAAGTCATAATCTCATATATATCCTATAGGAGTACTTCTTTTGCCTTTTTGATAACTTCAAAAAGCCGTACCTCTCAGCTGGATAAGGCAATGGTTACAATAATATGGATCACAGTTGTTATGAATGGGGTTACAGACCTGTCAAAACTGTAATGCCTATTTTACTTTTGGGGACAACAATAAAATTATGATCGTAACTGGAAGCAATTTAGAAACCAATGATCCAAGACATTGGAAGTGAAGAGAATGTCAAATTTAAACACCTCATAGTTCATACAGCATACCTGCTAAGCCCCCCTCCTTTGAAAGTTAAGCATAGGAAGTATTGTGCATATACTTTAATCCTAATTCAGCCAAGTATTTACCTAAGTGTTTCTCCAAGTCCATTTGTGAACTGTGTTAGGCATTGTTATACTGAAGTATTATGTGTGAAATCCTGTCTTTGTGAGTTGTGAGAAAAATCTCATGGATTTTTTGAGAGACTGGTAGTTTAACATTGCCTGCTAAATGTTACCTTTTGCATATGTCCATTTGAAATCTAGATCTATGTATAAATCAAGAATGTTTGATCCATAGTTGTCTAGTATTGTGAACAACTTCAATAAGTTAGCAAGATAACAGTTATTAAAAAATTTTAATGTGTATATTCTGAAAATATAATATAGTTTTTGACACATTAAGGAGTTCTTTTAAGGTACTAAAATCAAAAGTTTGATTACTAATTACATTTTAATAAGCACTGACACAATTTGCCTAATGAACTAATCCATTGATTTTTGCAGATATATGTAGAGGAACAAGGAGGAGCACTTGATTTCTTTGTATGGTATGATTATGGTCTATAAAACTACTTTTGACTAAACTACTAATTAAATTATTTGATTTTTTACATTCACACTGAACTATACTGTGTTCTTGCTTCTCAGAAAAATGCACAAAAAAAGCCCAGAACAAAACCAGCATTCTCATTTCAGCTGCAGGTGATGGACACATGAAATACCTTCCTTATTAAACTGTATTTCACAGACGTTAAAATTTAAGAAAGAAAAAACATAGGAGGACAGAAGTTTAGAAGGAAACCCGCTCAATTAAATATAAAGTAAATACCTCGCTCATAGCTATGTAGCTATGGCCCAAATTGGAATGAAACACTCTAA
The DNA here is from genome assembly GCA_013399075.1 of Chloroceryle aenea. Classification (NCBI taxonomy): domain Eukaryota; kingdom Metazoa; phylum Chordata; class Aves; order Coraciiformes; family Cerylidae; genus Chloroceryle; species Chloroceryle aenea. Next base: position 105,375 of record VWZY01011040.1, read on the forward strand.
TAACAAAGCGATACTCTTTTTTTTTTTTCTGAGTATAGGTTAATATTGAGCCTTATTACCAATCACAGCTGTTTGTAGAAACATACAATGCTGAAATAATAGTAATTTCAGAAGAAGAAAGCTACTTCTAGCCAGTATCTTGACTATTTACATAAACTGTCTTCAAGTGAGAAAACTGTAGTCATTCTGTTTGTAGTTTGTCCTTCTTTACCATTTACCAGGAAAACTTGTCACAGAAACCTCAGGTGTAACATGATAGTGACCTTGATTTGTCAAATAATTTGTTTTAATATGGGTAGAGATAAACATCATGCCTTAACAACCACAATTTTGACTTTTGTGTACTGATTTTACTGAGCACAGTAACTGCAGAAAATTATAGGCTCTCTTGGTTGATTTTCAAAATGACTGTTTTTATTACATTCATGGATTATAATTTATGGATTAAACTAATTACACATACAACTTGAATCTCAAGGGTCTAATCATTAAACTTGAACAACCCTAAATATTATAGTTAAAAGCTGAATACCTTTCCTTAAAAACTGTATTATTAAGCTATAAGTATGATCATTTCAACATATTTGGATTTTTTTTCCTGTTTTGTGGGAACAATATAGTCAAATATGGGATATAAATGGGAACAAGTAAATATATTTTGGTGCCATACTTCATTGCGGTTTGTAGAAGCCTGTAGGGACAGTGTTGCTTAGCTTTGCTACCTCCAGCTGAGGTAATTAGATTGTTTCTTTATGATCTGTACACCACAGGAACCCTCTTTCAGGAAAATCCATGCATTAGATTTTCCTTTGTTGTCCGATGATATTAGGAACAGTACATGAGCTGATGGATACAGTTATTTTCTCAGCCCTCAAGACCTGAAGAGAGTCCAGGGTTAGTTTTGGCATGAAAGGGATTACCTAGTCTTTCTTGTGGCTTTGTGGAGCCTTTCCATAGCTCCTCCAGTTCCATATGACATTAAGCAGTTTAGTTCTTGCTTCTTCTGAAGCACTTCTCTTTCATGAATAATAGAAGTAGCTACAGAAGAGAACTACTAGTATGATGCAACCTGGGGGCAGTGGGAATTGGAGGCCAAAGTTGCTTCCGTAAGAAATATGACATAGTTAAAAATTCAGGCCTTCTTAACAGAAGTCTCCAATGGTGTCATGTTTCTAAACTATGTTAAAGAGAATCCTTTCAAAATCTAGTAAATACAAAGTGATTTCACTACAGAAACTTAAGGAAATGGGTTTCTCTACATAAGTTTATTTAATAGCTCATCATTTACTATTGCAAAATATATCCAAATTAAATTTTTTTGTTTCTTTTATAAAAGCAATGTTTTATTATTTCTGTCCAGAGAATAAAACATTTAGCTTAAAGATAAACCACTAAATGTACACTAAATCATGGTATGGTAGTAGTCTCCTTTTTCCTTTGTTGCTTCCTCAGGATCTGCTATTTAATGAGTCAATATATATTAGAACAGCTATGTGCTAAACAGAATAAAATGGGACACTTCATAAAATAACATTTGATAAAGAAAATAAATCCAGCCCTCAGAATCTTCTCTAGGTCTACAGACTATGAACAACTCTGCTCTCACCTTGAATGCAGGTAGAAAATTGATTCAATTTTATTACTATAATGTATGTTCTCCATGAGCCACTACACTATCATTTTCCATTTTTACACTGAGGCATAATTCTCCTTTAGTTACATATCAGTGTGAAATTTGCAAGATGGCTTAACTGATGCAAATTTATTTTAAGGGGGCAACCTATTTAGTACATCGGATAAACACATGTTTAATTTAAGTACTTAAAAAGCATGTATCCAAATGTTTCTCTAAGTCAAGACTACAGTCTTCATGAGACTAAATCAAGTTTGACACTGCTCTTTTTTCAATCAAAAACCAGTTTGGCTCTTGACCATACCACCATATAGACAATCATGATATTCTTAACATGCTCTCTCTTTCATACAGATAGAAAGTTCTGTTCTGATAAAGATGATACAATTAGAGATACATGTATATATATAACAATGAAGGAGGAATTTTAAAAGAATATATGCACCAATTTAATTTAAATGTATTATTTCTTAATAACTGATGACTTGATATTTCTTAAGATTAATAAAATGACATGATAGACTATCTTAATATAGACTCCCAGAGTACTACTGTGATGCAGAAAAATCTTGCATATGCAAGATATATGACACTTGTAACACCTCTAACTATAATATTTCCAGAAAACCCTTACAGTCTTCTAGGAATTCATGAATCTGAAACCAATTCAAAAGTAAGCCAGCACTTTTGTAGTCATTTCTTGATTTAAAATCTTTTCCAGGTTTCATTTGTATTTCTAGTGATTCCTAAATATGGAACTTTTCTAACTAATCCCCTTTACTTTCCAGGAATTTCCCCAGAACTTCATAGTAATTTTCCCCACACTTTCTGCTAATTCCTTCTACTTTGTAGAAATTTTCCACAGATTTGCAGACTTTCCTATACCAAGAACCTTTCTAGGAACTCCCTGTGACTCTCTAAGAATTCCTCATCCTAGAACCCTTCCAGGAGCTTTCCCCCTGCAGCTTTTGAGGAATATCCCCAGCAGCTTTTTAGATATTCCCTGTTTCCTAGGAATCTTGCACACAGGCTTCTAAAACTTTGCATTTGGACTGATTCTAGGATTTTCCCTTAGCTTTCTAAGAGGTTCTCAGCTCATTCTAGCCTAGTCTTTTATTTTCTTCGAAATTCTCTGACAGGTGACCTTTCTAGGCATTTTCTAGGTGTTGCTGTTTCTGTACATTTTCCAGGCATTTTCCCTTGTCCTTCTAGGAAATTCTGAGTCTGGAACCTTTGTAGAAATTTGCAGCAGGTTGCAAACCTGCCACCCTGGCCACTGAAAAAGAAACATATTTCCCTTACCAGCAATAGTTATTATAAGGCTAAGGGAGTTGATATGGTCAAATATGAGCAAATCAATGTAATCCAATTAGTATTTCCATACAAATATCAGAGTTAAAATCATACATGCAAATAAGTTAGACTCTATCCTTGTCTAGTATGTACAAAATTTTAGATTAGCTGTTAGCATAACATGTGTTAATGCTATACAAATAGAATGCCTGTCTGATAGAGACCTAAACATTTGTGATCTATTTTGTTAGTAAATAGAATATCCTTTCTTCTATGGCCACTGTGGCTCACAATAACATAGTTTTCTTCCTTACATTATGGAACTTTTGCCTGCTGAAATACTATGCAAGTGTATTTGAAGCAGATTAAGAATCATTAAGAGTAAGTTGACTTGTTCTGTTGCGTCAGGAAAGGGCAGGAAGGATTTTTCCCTTTAGTGGCAGATTTGGGTTTTGTTTCTGTCTTTTTTTTTTGCCTTCATCAAAAGTAAGCATTACAGTCTAGCAGCCTTTTTGCCACCATAGGATTGAAAGCCAATGACAGTATCTTCCATATTTCTGTGGCTGTTTCTGAATGATGATGTTTCAGTTGTCATGAACTGTTTTCTTAATGAAGGTCTTAAGTGTATCAGAAGATTGTCTGAAATGTTCTGTGGCAGAAGTCTGGACTATCCACTTTCTTAAAACAGATGCATATTCTGTTATCCTCATGTTAACTCTGTTTGCAATGTTATTGCTTACATAAGGAAATGTAGAAAAAGTTCCTTTAAAATCATTATCCAAACTTCTATCCACATATATACACTTGTGTGTGCACATACATTTTGATTGTTGCTACAAACAGAAGCAGAGGTATGATTGCTTTTTCTCAGTTTGTCTGTCCTCCAAAATGATGCAGAAAGTCACTTCTCAAAATTGTCTTTAACTGAACTATAAAAAGGTGTCCAGAAGCTGTATGTATAGTTTTGCCTATATTACTGGGTTTCTGTATAGAGAGTATATTGCTGCGTGTTTGGGGGAGGTATGCAGAGAAGTCTGTATGAAGAGCTGTATTTCCCTCTGTAAGATTACTTTTTTTTGAAGGAGAAAAATATGTATGACCAAAATTTTTCTCCATAATTTTTTGAAATTATGTAAAAGTAACATATACTGCAGACATCGGAGGCATATGATCTCAGTCTCTGAGAAGGACATGGGGGAATTACTTATTAAAGTAGCTTGTTTGTCTGTGTAGGGATCAAAGGGACAAAACATAGTCTATAACACTCACCATTTTTTAATTATAAACTCCAATTAAGTGATGCAGAATAATCTTCAGCATTCCATCTGGTATCTATGAGAGGAGAGCAAGAATAGCGGTTAACACCATTAATCAAGGTTTGAAGTAGACAGGTTTAAGTACTGCAGGCTTTGTTTATAAAAATTATTTGTGACGGGGTTAGCCTTTGAATAACATTCCAAAAACACTGCATGTAGCCCAAGACAGAGGAACAACTGTTAACCCTTTACTCTTACATAAACTCTTTGACTATTGGTATATTCTAGACAATTGCCAGATGACCAGCATACTGTCATTTACTACTAGTTGCTTCTATTGTACATAGAGTTAATACTGAAGCATAGGAAAAAAACTTTGGAACACCAATGCCAGACACTAGAGGCAGCTTATGAAAAACAATTAAGTTCTCCTTCCCCTCCACTCTGCCATAGTGAGACCACATTTGGAGCAGTGTGTCCAGTTCTGGTTTGCACAGTTCAAGAGAGACAAGGAAATACTAGAGTCCAAGAGAGGCTATGAGGATAATTAAGGGACTGGAACATCTTTCTTATGAGGAAAGGCTGGGGCTATTTAGCCTGGAGAGTTGACAACAGAGAGGGGATCTTATTAATGTTTATAAATATCTGAAGGGTGGGAGTCTCTTTTCAGTGGTGCCCTGTGATAGGATGAAAGGTAATAGTCATAAAATTAAACACAGGAAGTTCTATCTCAACATGAGGCAAAACTTCTTTCCTGTGAGGGAAACAGGATGCCTAGAGAGGTTGTGGAGTCTCCTTCTCTAGAGACTTTCAAAACCTTCCTGGATCTGTTCCTCTCTGGCCTGCCCTCGGTGATCCTGCTCTGGCAAGTAGGTTGGACTCCATGATCTCCAGAGGTCCCCTCCAACCTCTACCATTCTATGATTCTGTGAATTTGGTCCTCAAGTACAAAGATTGAAACACAATAATTTCTTCTAAATTATATTAACAACTGATAATGGAAATCACCAACCCATTTTCACATGTGAAAAAGGAGACTATATGATATGTATCATTTTACTTTTTTTCTGCTTGAAAGAGTAATAGAGAAATATTTATATTTGCAATAAGAAAATTCTAACCACACCATATAAATAATATGTTCATATGCATTAAAGTGTAAATGTAGGCAGTATGTATATTAAGCATAATAGTTGGTATAATTAACACCTAATGTGGAGGGAAGTCCTTGATATCACTGTACAAGAAAGACTCTATGCTGTTGTCCTGGTCTGTGGTCAATCTTTACCAGTTCAAAAGAAACCCTGCTACTATTCCAACCCAACATTGTAGAATACTCATGATAATGTAATCATTATGCTAAGAGCTAGGGGTTGGGAGCAGAAAACAAGATTACTGTCTTATTTTCTGAAGTTTACAGGTTTAGCTAGGAAAGGTATTTGATAGCAACATTCTTCAAAAAGTGTAGCTTCAGTATTACAGGAATTTTTTATTTGAGTTTTAGCAAATTATCTTAGTAAAAAAATCTAAATAAAAAATCCCTTTTTCGTTAGCTCCAAGTTTAAACAGATTGAAAACTAAATTAAAAAGAAAAAAAAAAACTAAAAAATTCAGTTATTCCAAACACTTAGTTGAGCTAAATGTCAAAATTTTGACTATTTTTTTTCCCAGCTTACCATTGAACTGATGGAAAAAGAATCAGATATTTGCATAATTATTTTAGATAGGTTAAAGTTAATAACAGAAGTAGCTGAGAGAGTGTCCTTGTTATCAGGAAAGGATGAAGCTACTACTCATGGAAGTAAACAAGAAAACAAAAAAAAATAGAATTAATTACTTCTATATCTTTACATACCACTGGCACTTTTGTATGGTCTTGTTCTAACATATTTTAAACTACAGTGACTGGCATTAATTTGAATCCTTATAAAGAGACTTAATGGTTTCTGTAAGAATATACATATTTCTATGCTAAGAAGAAAATAAAAGTAATTAAAAGGTATTTGGATAGATAAATTTAATTTTCATTACAGAGTTAATAAGATATGAACACTTCTATTTATAGATCATATTAAAGCTTTTGAAAGTTTACCTATTTGGAAGATACAAATATATGTTAGACTTCAGAGAGAGAGATTGCTTGAATACAAAGGGGTAGCAACAGCAGTCCTCTTACTGGGGGAGGCAATATATTTCTCTTTTATGTGACTTGTTCTTCTGTGGGTGTTTGAGTAAAATCGGATTACTTTAATCAGAACTGGTTATAGATTTTAAGATTTTTGGCCTAGGCTGGCTGAACAGCAAGCTCGATGTAAGATTATTATTTTTTTAGACAATTTTAATATTCTCATAGCTTCTACTTCTAGACAGAAACTTAGAAGTGCAAAATGCCTGCCCATTAAACATTCAAATTAAGCAATTAAGACATCAAAAATTTCCTTCGAGAAACTACTTTTAATATGTTGCTTCCCAATATTTACATTAATTCGTTGCAGAGTTTCCAACTGTATATATTACCTCTACTTTATTTGATATAGTTTTTAATTATATATGAGTAAAACACAGTCCAAAAGTTTCAGGCACACTTTTATCAAAATGTCATCTGTCTCATTTCTGAATGTAACAGTCTCACAAAATGAAGCTATGCAGATAACTTAAAATTGATTTCTAGAGATCAGTAGTAAAAATATAGTTTCTTTATTCTCTTATACTCTGTTCAGAAGACAGGTTTGGCTAGTAGATATTTAATACCATTTTATGTAATGGACAGTGACAGCTATGTAAACATAAACACTATCTATTTAGGATAGGTTACACATGATACAGACTCTTCTTTTTATGCCCTTTCTTTAATTCCTTCCTTTCTCCTAACTTTTATCAGGTGAAATCTTTCACTATTTAAAAACTGAAAGTCAGAAACAATAGCTCCAAGCTTATTGTCATTAGCTATATATATATATATATTATATTTCCAAGGTACATTTAAGTTTTTGAGTCATTCCAGTTTTATGAATTTTGAGTAATTCTCATGAATGTTTTAAAGTCAAGTTTTCCTATTTTTTATAAAGGACAAATAATGCAGAATTCTTCTTTGTTTCTGGTTTGCATTGACCACAGCTAGGCTATGGCAGTAAGTCACGGCTGTCTGTCTGCTCTGCTGCCTCTGCATGGTCATTCTCCATTTCTACCTACCTAATTTCCCAAGTACACATCACAACAGTGATCTTTGCCTCTCTTCCAGTACTCTCAATACAGAGAAAAAGTATTCTGAGCGTAATCCAGGCTCATATTATCTATTCACATGAGACAAAAAAACATTTGTATATCTCACATTGAGGTATCCAATCAAGAGCTGAGATTTAGGGAACAATATAGAGCCAGACCTACATTTTAAAGAGTTGTGTCCCAGATAGTAATTATTTTTGTCCAAGAAACATAATAATCATAATTTTAGCACTTTTGGAAATTTAGGTTTTAGTCCAGTGGCACAGAGAGTCTGAAAGCATTATTCAGTAGTGTGCTGCACCTATTTGTATTACCCCCTTCTGATGTATTACCCCCTTCTTCTCTCTTTCAAGTAAACCTGAGTACGTGTAACCCTTACTACAGATAACACAGCCTGTCAAGTGGGAGTTCAGGTTATCTATGAAAACGCATCAGGACTACAGTGGTGGTGTGATCCTGTAATGAATAAAGCTGGAAGATTTCAGCCCCGTCTCATCACCTTGTCAGCCATGACCTCACTCTAGTATTCAGTGTGTTTCCAGAGTAAGTAAGTTGGGAAGAAAAACAGTTCCACCGTATGTTTTTGGAACTGAATCACCTATTATAGGAAAAATGTGTTGGGTTTTTTCTTTTTTAAGAAAAACAGCACAAAGTCTCAGAAATATGTAAATTATTGGTAAGTAAGAGTTTCTCCACCATTTGTTTTAAACATTTTCGCAGCAACAGCTTCTGTAAAAATTGATGGCAATTCAGTAAATGTCTTTACTTTCACTTTTTTTCTTGCCTGGAAACACAAACCAAGGTTTTCAATGTGTTCATTGTTCAGATAGAACAATTATCCATTAAACAGTATGCTCACCTGCTCAAGATTAGATGCATATTTTAGCAGTGTGATTTAATGGAAGGAAGTCAGCTGCCATGCCTTAGCAACAGAATTCTTATTTTGATGATTACATGGGGATTTCCATTAAATTAATTAATCTTCAATAATTTCTCTGCAAAAGCAACAGGTAATCCTTAATGAAAAGGGTTTTTTTCCTTAGGATCAGTTAGTTTAAAGGTATTGAGCTCCCATTAAAGGCAGGTATCTGGTTTGAATTACCGTTATCTCCTGAAAAGGATAATTTGATGTAATTTTGTTTCCCAAGGTAAACTTCACCTTTGCTTGCTCTTTAGTCCAAACATATACAAGATATTAGATTATTTACAAAAGACCTAATCTATTTAGCTTGCTAGAATATTTACTTTAGTGAGCTGGATTAAAACAACTATGTAAAAAAGGCACCATTACAACACCTATGCAAAAGCATGCATGTGTTAAATCTGCACTGAATACATTTCACATAATTATATTTGTACCCTATAGCTTTTCAGTTTATTCTTCTGAAATAGTAGGCTTATACTGTAAATATTAGAAAAACTTTACTGGTTTTTACTATATGAAAGATAATGCCCTGAATGTGATAAAAAATTATTAATCAACAAGTATAGATGAGAGCATTAAAAAAGGTTATCTGTTAACCTAGCTAGGATAGTTCTGTACAGGATCAAGATGGAAACACAGAAAGTCATTTAGATAACTAAACTGTTATATATGCTCATATTTTCTTCTTGCTCATTTTTTCTTCTTTGCAGTGTATAAGTGCTAATGTTGCAATTGCCTGATGAAATGATGACTAAAGCAATCAGTTCCTGTCAGTAAAATTCAGCTTAGCATTTACCATGGGAAATCCATTAAAACTGCTCTAGATGGTTACAACTGAATATAAGATTCACAAAATAATTCTTCAAGTTATTGGATATAATACTGTTTTCACTATAAGGAAAGGAAATACCCTAAGGATTTCAGTAAGATATAATTTACTCATTTCAGAACCAGGCATATCTTTTGATTAGTTATCACTTTTTCAAAGCTGGAGTTAAATAGAATTCAGAATGTAAAAAAAAACAAACCATAAAGCAGCATAGGGATGTGACTCTGTAAAGCTCCTATAGCTCTGATTAAGTGTAAATATTGTAATTGTACTGTTTTTATGTTGAACCCTTATGAGGTTTTGGACTGGATGAACATATACTGATTTAGCAGTTGCAGAGGAATTCAAATCTGAGTCACAATTTAATCTTTATTTTATATTCATGGATCTATTACTGATAGACAGTGGAAAAGTCAATTATTCATTTTAATATGGTTAGGATGAAGCTTGGGGTGGAGTAGAAATACTTACTCGAATTGGAAATCGTCTGCAAAAGCAGTTTCATGAATGAAATATCAGTCTCTTGAGCCTATTTCTTTAAAAGTATACAGGATAGGACAAACTCCTACCAAACCACTGCAATTTCCAAAGTAACTCTGTTAAACTACAACTATAAAACCAAAAGCAAGTTTGCATATCTATACTTACCTGTTTATCTAAGGGTCTGTTTGTTGTAATGACTCACTCTCATTAAGCTCACTCTCAGCACTCTGTCCAACTCCCTGACAAGGTCTCATTGTTATGCTTGAGGCACATTCATATTGTTTAAGTTATTCCTCTCTAGACTGGATGAAACCTAAAAACTAACAGGAATTAACATGCAGCTTCCTTATCATTTGCTAGCTTAAAGTATTTTCAATAGCAGTTTAAATTAATGGATTTGATGTTTTTCCATGAAATGAAAAATAACATTTGGAGATTTGGAGATAGTAACAAAGTAGCTTTTAAGAACCAGAGCCCTCAAATAAGAGGCAGTATTGATAATGAGAGCTCCTCCTTCATTTCTGTGAAAGACATACAAGCAGTTTTTGACCCATTGCAAAAAATGGACTAAGCTAACTTCAGAACTTTAAAGCAATTTGTACTGACAAATATATTTGACAGGAGTTTCTAAAAGCTTTTCTCAGCTTTCTCATTATTCTGCAAAGATGCAGGGTTGGGTATTGTAGCCATTTCAAGACATAGCTGCAGAGCTTCACTTAGTTATCTTGAATAGTAGCTGAAACTCATAGGCTGGATCTTATCCAGAGACTGACTGCAAATGATTACATAATCAAGTAACAGTTCCATCATTGCAGAAATGGTAATTAGCAGGTAAGTACTATGCATTTTAGCAAATCTTAATACCCTTCTACCACAATGCTGGTCTATGCATGATTGATTTCTACAGTACCATACCAAGTAGTCCAACAAAGTCTAGTTTGCTAATATGCAAAATATCTTCAATTGAGATTCAAGGTGGATTAAACCATCGATGCTCTCAACACATACAAACAAAGAATATTAGAGGATTAAAAGCTTGTTTGGTTACTATACAAAAGATGTGTTCTATTGTATGTTCCTCTTATGAAATCATCTTGGCTGTAAGTGAAAGAAAGAGATGCAAAAGACGCTGAGAAACTACTAAACTGCCATCAAAAGAGATTCTTACCGTAGAAAGAATCAGCATTGAGTCTTTCAGCATTAAGTAGTAGTAATTAAGTAGTAATTATTAGCTGGTTTGGTTTTACTTAATTTCATAGGCAGTGCATGTTTATTTATTATTGCATTTCTCATCTCTCTACTGAATTTCATTGTGACCTTTAATGTTCACATTCTGACTCAGTTGTAGTCATCTATACAGAATTAAATAAAATTCTTACAAAGAAGCAGAAGCCTTGCCTGCTTAGGAGACAGAACCGTTCTTGGCAGTCCATGGATAAATTCCATTCTCAAAATCCTATTATCTTAAAATTACTCTTTAAATGTAAATGAAGGCTTACAAGGCAGAAATGCTTTACACTTTTCTGCTTGCCTGAAAGCAAACATTATAGTACAGCCTAGTAGCATATTCATTACATATAAATGTTTCAAATGTGGAGCAATAAAATCTCTGTCTAAAATTAGAAATAAATGGAGATTTTAACTTCAGTTATATAGACTGTTTTGCCAACTTCTGAAAGAAATTTAACTAAAATTCTTATGGATTGGAAAAAAAGAGATTTAAATATAAAATGATTCTAGGTAACTATTTAAAGGAATGATAGAGCCGACAAATCATATGCTTCTTATTCTACAATTACATAAAACACTCCAGTCAAAGACCGAGGAAAGTGTAAGAAGTTTCATACTAAGTGTTCAAAGTTGAATAGCTGTGAAAAAAATAATTTCTATGTAGGATTAAAAATATGAACAGCTGTGTAGATTGAGAAAGGATGGATTTAATCTGTCTAGAAACTAGTCTAACACGGTCACTGTAAACTGCTGTAGAGATTGAAAAACTCTGTCCTAGGTCACTCCATCTGCATTGCTCAGACTCAGACTTACCCGTCTGAGAAACTTATCCTTCTGAACAAGTATAACAAAGTATATCACAGCTTGGATATGCTTTCTGACCTTTTGGTTCGTTTATGTTCTGACTGCTCTTGAACAGAGTCCTCACACTGATGGATATACCTGAGGCATACTGTGGATGTACAGAACATACTGAGGTTGTAAACAGGTGAGAAATTCCACATACACCTAAAGCACAAATGAATATGAAACAATAGCAGATGAGTTATTTTTTTCCAATAGCAATAAAAACTCTTGCAGGAAAATGCTTAATATAAATAAGTTAATACAAATATATGCCTAATTTCTTTATTGAAGAACATCGCAGTAATGATCACAGTAATTTCTTTTCGTGTACCATAATTACTTTTTTTAATTAAATGTTCCCACATGGTGACTAGGTTTTATCAGAAGCAACTTGATTTCAGCCTTTTTGCATGAGAAGACTACCTGAAATATTTTTCTGTTTTGTAAGAGTAGAAGTTGTAAGTTTAATTTTTCAGTCTACAGGCAACATCTTCTCTATACCTCATAACAGAAAACTTATTTCTGCTTCTGTGTTTATGTGTATTAAAAGTGTATCTGAAAGTGGAGAGAAAATGGAGAATCTGTTATTCCTAAAATTCAACTTTAGTGCCTAATGCTAAAATTCATGTGGATGAGCATTTCTCTTATCTTTAATCAGATATTTACCAGCTTTGGCAAGCAGATCAGAAGAGGATGGGGTGGTTTGGGGTTTTTGTTTGTTTGTTTTGGGTTCTTTTTTTTTTTTTTTTTTTTTTTTTTTTTTTTTTTTTTTTTTTTTTTTTGGTGTTTTTGTGTTTGTTTGGTTTTTGTTTGTTTGGTTGGTTTTTTTTGTTTTTTTTCTTTGTGTGTTTGGGGTTTTATTGGTTTGTTTTGTCTGTCTGTGTTGTTGTTGTGTGTGTTTGGTTGGTTTGGTTTTACTATAATCTTTATCCTTTAATGACTGTTAAAATGTATTATCTGAACAAGCCAATGAGGTGAAATAGAAAAATCAGAAAAGAAAATGAGTTCTCTGAAACTAAATGATGGTAATTTACAAGAAGCAATTACTTAGATCTGCTAAATAGCTTTATCACAAGTAGTGCTTGTACACAACAGAACATAATTTGACAGTTCAGACATAGGTTCAAATGGACTCATGTTCTTTGTAATATTTTCTTTAAATAGGAAATAAATGCACTTTTATGTGGCTACTATTTTTGCACTACACTGTTCTTGTAATTGACGGTCTGAGGAAATCAGACAAGATACAAAATGTGAATTTGACTATTTAGGATTTCCATTGTCTGAGCAAGCTAGATAACTGAAGATAGACATGTCCACCTGGTTAACAAAAACCTAGAGAAAAAGTATTTCAGTCGCTATTTGTGATTAAAGGCAAATACACTCCCTGTTTGACAATCTTCTGTTCCTTCTCTCTAGCCCTGAAAGGCAGACCATATGCTAGGAAACTGTCTTGTTTTCAAATGAATGCCCAAAGAAGGGAAATATCTATCAAAATGTCCTGAAACACCTGCCCACACAAAGGTTACCTTTAAGACAATTACATTATGCCCATGGCTGTAGAGATGCAAAAACTTGGTAACTTGGTGTCAAAATGCTTTGAAATTATTTTGTACCTATGTAGCACACATCATGCAGAAAACCCTTCATAAACATGTCCCTGGAAGTGTACAAGATGCAGTCACAAAAACTTAAGTGAAAGATGTATTTCATGCAAAACTTTTAGCCACCACCATCTGGACTAGCTGTCAGCCACAGCCCTTTGTAATTTTAACAGCCTGTGGGCTAGCTTATTTTTTTAAGTGAAGGCATGGCATGAATGATCTATGCATCTAGTTCTGTCAGTGCTTTTCCTGTTTCATGAGCTAATTTGCTTAAACTTTTTCTCAAGAAACAGTGAAATAAAACCTCTCCATTCCTTTTATTAATCTCAGTTTGTCTCCATCAAAATAAATCGAAACAGTCACATCATCTACTGGACTGCATTCAAAATGTTTTGATTAAAGTTAAAAGACGGAGTTTATTTTAACAGTAAATAATATTTTAAAAGTTCTAAAAATATTTATTATATCACAACTGGAGCAGCAGTAAGTATTATAGAACATTTTGCAAGAGGAAAAAGAAAATATTCATATGCTTATCTATATGCTATGAAATCTTTGAATGTAAGAGGCTTAAAGAGCACATAGTATTTAGTAAGTGGGAATAGAAAACTGATAGTTTTGGTTCACCATACATGAAATAAATCAACAAAAGGAAAAATGTTATCAAATAGTGATAAGTGAACTACGTGTTCAGTTAGTTCCAAAAATAGAAGTCAATACTGTTCATTCAGAATATCACATTTGCTTCAACAAATCATTTGTGATATCACTGAGGTCAGCTATAAAGGAAAGTTTGCATAACATGATGGTGTACTAAAATAAGAAGTCAGTTGGACCTGGATGTGTGGACAAAAAGCAGACACATTCCAACATTCATTCTATCTATCACATATTTATTGCCTATTTAGTGAAAAAAAAAACCCTTAGGAACTTAGACCCACTTAGCAGATACATGGGAGGGAATTCTGAATGCACTGGTGAGATAAAAAATATCTTTAGATAATAGTATTAAATAAAACCAGACAACTTGTTTCATCCAGCTTTCCTCCTCTGTTTTATCTCTCTTTTACCACTTTCTACTTTGGGCCCCCAAAGTTACTATTACTTGAGGGAATAAGGATGAGAACTGGGCCACCTCCTGGCAGGTCAATGGGCTTGTAGAGAGGGGAGGTGTTTTTGGAATTCTCAGATTTTAATTTAATTTGGATGAGGCTTAATATCCCTCTACCAGCAGCTGTGGCAAAAAGGGTGTCCAGCCAAGCACAGCATTGAGAGTGTTCCATGGCTGCATAAGTGATAACTGTGCAGAGCTTCAACTTTGGACTTTCCCTTCTCCTCCCTAACAGGGTAACTGAGGGACAAGGACTGGTTTAATTCTTCTGCCAAGCAGCATTATTACCCAGGCTCTGGTGTGCACAGTGTGTTCAAAGCAGAGGAAAATGCTCCCAATTGGGGAGGAAAAGGGAATTGAAGGAGAAAGCTCAGTAACACTGGAAGATTCTGTAGTTAGTGCAGATTAGTAAACCCTAACTGACTTCTCTCTGTGTCAGAGGCTTAAAATCCTCCTTTCAATAACAATACCCAATATGTGACATAGTCTTAGCAGTTCAGTTGTGCCTGCTTCTGGCTCAGTGACATGAATACTGCTTTAAGTCCAATACAGAATCACACAGAATCACAGAATCCTAGGGGTTGGAAGGGACCTCGAAAGGTCATCTAGTCCAACCCCCCCTGCTAGAGCAGGGCCACCTAGAGTAAATCACATAGGAACATGTCCAGGCGGGTTTTGAATGTCTCCAGTGAAGGAGACTCCACGACCCCCCTGGGCAGCCTGTTCCAGGGCTCTGTCACCCTTACAGTAAAAAAATTTTTTCGAATGTTCAACTTGAACCTCCTATGCTCCAATTTACACCCATTCCCCCTTGTCCTATCACTGGTCACTACTGGAAATAAAGTATATGAAACCTGTCTAATTATAAACACATTAGTAGCATCACTTCTGTGGTTAATATTAAGCTCATTTATTAAGTGAATTTCTAAATCACACTCTGTAAAGTGAAAAGTACAAGTCATTAATAAAAGTTACATAGATGTGTACTGTGAACAACAGCATTTTGTTACTCATTCACTATAGCTGACTTTGACTTTTCATTATAAAGCCTCTGGCTTTTGAGTAAATGAATAAAGAAGTGAGAAAATTGAAAGCTACTTTTAGGTACCTTTTTATTATTTACTGCAGGTGCAAATAGAATTTAATCAGGAGACTGTTAAATGACAGAAAAGCAGGTTTTTGTTTGTATCATTCTATAGATTATAACAATGAGTTTACAGTAAATGGGATCTAGGGAGGTAATTAGAAGAATGATTAACAAATTTGAGTAGCGTGATGAATTATTCAGTGTGAGAAGTATTTTAACTGATGCAAAGTGCAAGAACTCCTCAGACAGTTTTGAAAACTAGTGTGAGAGAAAACTCTGTTAAATAAACAACATACAATATACAATATATATTTAAAAGCTTTCCTGTGTTGAACGATTAGAGAGAAGTGTCTGGGATCTATTGGTTTAGAAGAGATGGATCTTCATTTTCACCAAACTGCAGAAATTGTGGTGGGCAGTCCTATATGGAAAGGAAGTAGGGCCCACTTGAAAACCTCATTGCCCCATGACTCCTCTGGGACAGCAGATATCAGATGAAGAGCACAGAATGAGTCAGAGTGAAAAAAAGGTTCCTATAAAACTGCAGCAAAGATTCCTTCCATTGAATGGATGTGATGGCTCTTTTTAGTTTAGAGTTGTCATTCTTGAAATAAATGGGTCAATACTGAAGCAAAGTTAACATAAAACCTCTTGTTAAAAAAGAGAAAGTAGGTGAGAAAGGATATATTCCCTTGTGAAGTGAAACAATTTCTGAAACAATAGGTAGGTGACTTTGCTTTGGATGAAGTGCAACAAAAATGTGTGGACTCAAGGAAAGGAGAAATGCTTTATGTTTGTAATGTTGCTACTTTTTTATGCTGACATCTTTTGATAATCATACCAGTTGATAAGTTAGCCCTTTGTATAATTTGTATAGGTGGAGAAGGAAGAAGAATTGTCAAAATTTCTTTTACATTTATTCACTTATTTGTTTAATGAAGGTCTATATCTGCCAATGAGACATGGGATTACTACAGATGGAGCTAATGTATCATAGAGGTGCAAGAGGCAACACTGATAATAGTCCACAGTGGGACCTGAAATACTGCAAATGGTGGCTTGTGGACCTAAGGCCAGTTACTAGTAGAGAAGGCATGCTCAGGACAGATGGAGAGAATAACAGAATAATTTTAACTACTTCACAGGAGTTCCAAGATTTTTTCTAATAAAAGAGAAGGTTGTGCAGGACATAGAATCATAGAATGTTTTTTGTTGGAAGGGACCTTAAAGATCATCTAGTTACAATCCCACTGACATGGACAGGGACACCTCATTAGACCAGGTTGCTCAAAGATCCACCTTCAGCTACTGGAAGGCTGCAATAAGGTGTCCCCAGAGCCTTCTCTTCTCCATGCTGAACAGACAAAATTCTCTCAGCCTGTCCTTGCAGAAGCAATAATTACATAATATTATTGGGTTTGAAGTAAATTACAGTTAAATAACTACAAATTTCTTTGTAAGCAAGACCAAAAAATTTCTTCTAAATAGAGGATGGTTGGTGGCAATGGAAAGCAAGCAAAAGAAGACACTAAGAACTTCATACAGTAAAGTAGCAAGACAGTTTCCAGAAGTATTTTAGTTCTTTAGGCATCAGGAAAAAATTTCTACTGTATAACGATAAAAGAAGCAGCTTTGCTTCTGGCCAGTAGTCTAAATTGACAAAGACCAAAAAATAAAAAATAGAAGCAATAAAAAGAGGATATGTTGGAATTTATAGTAGCATCCTGGTATAGGAAGGACATCATAGATTTCAATGTAAAGCCTCTAAAAGGGTAAGAATGCACTTACTACTTGGGCTTATTAATATCTAATGACAGTTATCTTAGTTGGCTGAAAAATATGTGCAATGTCAAGAGTTTAAGGAATTAGGAAAAAAATAGTCAAGAGGAAATCATAAACTGTATAACATGAATAAAACAGATCCAAAATTTCCATTAATTAGAGATGAGTTTAATCACTTCATGATGTTCTACTGTCCTAGTTCCTCATAACTACATTTTTTTACATACTTAATTGTGCTTATTATCTTGCTATTAATGGAGTAATAACAGTTTTTAAATTACTTTTTCTGTTGTTGTTAATAAAAAAATGGCCTTTTTTTTTGTTTGACAGACAGGAGAGTTGGGCAAAGAGGAACCTAATAAGGTTCAACAAGAGCAAGTGCAGAGTCCTGCACTTGGGAAGGAACTACAAAATGCACCACTAGAGGTTAGGAGATGATCTGCTAGAGAGTAGCTCTGTGGAAGACCTTGGAGTCCTAATAAACAAGTTATCCATGGGACAACAATGTGCCCTTGTGGCCAAGAAGGACAGTGGTATACTGGGGTGCATTAAGAAGAGTTTGTCCAGCAGATCAAGGGAGGTTCTCCTCCCCCTCTACTCTGCCCTAGTGAGACCTCACCTGAAGTATTGCATCCAGTTCTGGGTTCCCCAGTTCAAGAGGGACAAAGATGTACCTGAGAGAGTCCAACAGAGGGCTAAAAGGAGGATTAAGGAACTGGAACACATGCCTTATGAGGAAAGGCTGAGACACCTGGGGCTTGTTAGTTTGGAGAGGAGAAGACTAAGCAGGGTTCTGATTAATGTCTATAAGTACATGAGGGCTGGGCATCAAGAAGGAAGGGACAATCTCTTTTCACTTGTGCGTTGTGATAGGATGAGGGGCAATGGATTCAACGTTGAGCACAGGAAGTTCCACTTCAACGTGAGGAAGAACTTCTTTACTGTAAGGATTGTAGAGCATTGGAACAGACTTCCCAGAGAGGTTGTGGTGTCCCTTTCTCTGGACACTTTCAGGACTGAAAGCATTTGTGTGTGATCTGCCCTAGTTTTGTCCTGCTCTGGCAGGGGGGTTGGACTTGATGATCTTTGGAGGTCCCTTCCAACCCCTAACATTCTGTGATAGGCTGTGAACACCTGCATGCCTGTGTTTAAGCACCCAAACTGATGGAGAGGCTTTTAGGTTACTACTTCACTAAACTACTTTCTGCAGAAGTTAGATACTCTAAAGAAATCACCTACCTGGTGGTAGTAGAAGTGTTTCAATCTCCCATTTCATGGGATAAATCTGGACCAATATTAAAATATATTAAGTGAAATTTGCACAGATATGTCCCTGGGTATGTTTGCTCCGCATTATCGTTGCATTTTGTCCATATTCCTAAGTACCAATTTGGAAATTAATTTAGTTAATACAGTAATAATAATCACTCTGACCTTGATGCAGCCTGTATTTGTTTGGCAAAAACTGAACCTTTACAACTAAACAATAAGGTCATGCATTGCTACAACTGTGAAGCAGCTGAAGAAGAATAGGTATATATAGTCCTTAGTCAGGCTTAGCTATAACACACCATACCAGCCCAGAAACAGATCATATTGTCCTCCCATTCATCTTCATCTCTTAGGGTTATACTGCATATGTGCATATTCCTGCACTAAATGTGGAGGAAACAACCTCAGGCTTAGAAGAATAAAGGAAAAATATGTTTAGGGCAGAGGTGATGGATTTTAAACGGAACAACTGTTTTGCCTTTGTGGTTAGCGTACTTGGTTGATCTCATTTGATAAAAGGTTGCAGGTTAACAAGATGAAAACAAGCCATTTCAGGGTACACCAAAACTGACCTCAATTTTAATTTAAAGATTCACATGGTAAAGTAAGCACTTAAAGGAGTAATATAATTTAGAGTAAGTATCATGCTAAAGGGCATATTTCTGCATGACTTCCTTTAATAACTACAGTCTACAGCTTAATTCAGCCTTTCAGATTATTGCCATGTGAGCACTTTTATAGTCATAGAGTGGACTATTTGATTCTTGCTATAGTAAAAACATCCTTTTTTTTTTTAACTTTTTAAATGGGGATCACTTAATTAGAAACAGATGTTAATGTATGAGGAAAAACTTCAATTAATACATCTGAGCTGTTTTAAAACAAAGGGTAAACTGTTGTCCATTATTTAAAATATAGATCACCGTATCATAGTATAAGAAATCAAAAGTTAATGAGACCCCTGTATTTTTTGAGATGTACACTTATTAATTATCATAATCATACACCTAAACTAAATCAGTATTTCAGTAAGACACCCTCAAGAAAGCAGAAAGCAAACTGGACCTTTTCCAAAATCCTCAAATGACTGACTCAGTGGACTTTGCTCAGGAGCGTGCAGCCTTGGCATGCTCCGTGCTTGTAAAAACAGTTATCTGGAACTACCTATTTGTGGCTAGTGGCAAATGTCTAGAATAAAGGCTTTTTGAGCCAATTGAGTGAAACAGTGCATTTCATGTATATACATGCATGAACCTCAAGTAGACTATTGTATCCCAAATTAATGTAAATTTTTTTATAGCTTGTGTCTACTTGACTTATTTTGGTTTCATGTCAGCAGCATATTAACTTCATAAATTCTTCCATTCGGGTATGATGAACTTCAGAAGTGATAACTGAAAGTTAACTGAATGTTAAACCTAAAGCCTCGNAAAAATATGTTTAGGGCAGAGGTGATGGATTTTAAACGGAACAACTGTTTTGCCTTTGTGGTTAGCGTACTTGGTTGATCTCATTTGATAAAAGGTTGCAGGTTAACAAGATGAAAACAAGCCATTTCAGGGTACACCAAAACTGACCTCAATTTTAATTTAAAGATTCACATGGTAAAGTAAGCACTTAAAGGAGTAATATAATTTAGAGTAAGTATCATGCTAAAGGGCATATTTCTGCATGACTTCCTTTAATAACTACAGTCTACAGCTTAATTCAGCCTTTCAGATTATTGCCATGTGAGCACTTTTATAGTCATAGAGTGGACTATTTGATTCTTGCTATAGTAAAAACATCCTTTTTTTTTTTTAACTTTTTAAATGGGGATCACTTAATTAGAAACAGATGTTAATGTATGAGGAAAAACTTCAATTAATACATCTGAGCTGTTTTAAAACAAAGGGTAAACTGTTGTCCATTATTTAAAATATAGATCACCGTATCATAGTATAAGAAATCAAAAGTTAATGAGACCCCTGTATTTTTTGAGATGTACACTTATTAATTATCATAATCATACACCTAAACTAAATCAGTATTTCAGTAAGACACCCTCAAGAAAGCAGAAAGCAAACTGGACCTTTTCCAAAATCCTCAAATGACTGACTCAGTGGACTTTGCTCAGGAGCGTGCAGCCTTGGCATGCTCCGTGCTTGTAAAAACAGTTATCTGGAACTACCTATTTGTGGCTAGTGGCAAATGTCTAGAATAAAGGCTTTTTGAGCCAATTGAGTGAAACAGTGCATTTCATGTATATACATGCATGAACCTCAAGTAGACTATTGTATCCCAAATTAATGTAAATTTTTTTATAGCTTGTGTCTACTTGACTTATTTTGGTTTCATGTCAGCAGCATATTAACTTCATAAATTCTTCCATTCGGGTATGATGAACTTCAGAAGTGATAACTGAAAGTTAACTGAATGTTAAACCTAAAGCCTCGGGGTGAATTACACAA
The DNA here is from genome assembly GCA_013399075.1 of Chloroceryle aenea. Lineage (NCBI taxonomy): Eukaryota > Metazoa > Chordata > Aves > Coraciiformes > Cerylidae > Chloroceryle > Chloroceryle aenea. The sequence continues at coordinate 126,401 of VWZY01011040.1, forward strand.
TTAGTGAAAATTTGGACTTAAACACAGATAAAGCAACATATGAAACACTTGTCCATTACCAGAGGGCATTTGCTGATGTGGGCAAGCCTCTGCTTTATTTAGGTTGAAATAATATGTTGTGATTGACAACCAAAAGCAGCAACACTAAAATAGAATGTCTATCATCTTCTTGTGCTACAGGTCAACCCTCAAGGATAATTTCTGCAAAATTTGGAGACCTGCATTATCTATGACCACCTTCAGTGTATGTATGAGGCAACTTTTCTAGTTAGTTTTCTCAATCGTCAGCATCTCTAATACATTGTACAGTTACTATATACTTATTGCTATTACTGTATTTTTGTTCTATACTCCTCTACAAGTAACTCACTAGAGAAACAGTACTCTCTGTTGACTTGACCATAGGTTGTTACTCACAGAAGGTGCTTCTTCTCTTCTGTGGTATGAGCTGATGGAAAACATATTTCCCCTATTTCACTGTCCCTGCTCATCACTGGGAGCATCTGAGAGCATCAGAAGTAATATATAACATCAGCCTGGAAAGAGCTGATCTAAACTGATCTTACAACATTCCAGATAAGATTCATATTCTGATTTTTCACAAGTATATCATACCTTTTTGTTTTAATTTCTATTGCTTTGAGCAGTAAGAGAGGTTAAAAAATGATGATTAGTGATTGTGTTTATCTGCAGCAGAGATAAGCATTTCGGATCGGCTCTAGACCTCATAGTGGTCTTGTTTTAGACAAGAACTTTATTTTATGGAATGAAATAGATGTTTTATAGGATATGTTATTTCACCTAGATTTGTATTTCCTTTTTATTCTACTCTGAGTTTATATCCAAATACTAGGTCAATTATATCCAAATGAAGTCAATTAACATGACATAAAGTATATTCAGGTCACTGTAATGATTAGAATCATAGAATAGATTGGGTTGGAAAAGACCTCCAAGATCATCGAGTCCAACCCCTAATTCCTGGGATACATTTTTTTGTTTTCTATACACTTTTAAATAATACCCAAGCCCCTAAGGACTAGCAGCATAGAATGCCTACAAAATGGATGAAAATAATTGTTTTCATTAATGTGCTTTTGTTATTTGAACATCTATTCAAGCTATTCTGATAGTTTTTGAAACATAGCGTAAGTTTTAAATGCAATATACTTTGTATTCATTCTGTGGACAACGGACTGTACAAAATTACTTTTAATATATTTGTCACTATTCTAGTTATTATCTTTATATGTGATCATTAATTAAAAAGTATTAATTTTATATTTGTTGGCAAAGTAGTTTGTATAAAAAGAACAAAGTAGAAAAAACTATGTGCTTGTTAAGAGGACATTTCATAAGGATGTAGTAGTTTGTAAAGAAAATTTATTCTTCCAAGCATTTTCATATCCTTTTTGACAAGAGTTAATAAAAAAAAAAAAAGAACTTCACATTTTCTATCAAGGTGAGAAAAAGCCATTTTCTAACTAATCCCAAATGGTTCTACATCTGAGAAAAAGAAAATACCTTTTGATCTTTGGAATCAAAGAGATACATCTCAGCAAAACAGCAAGTAAGTCTGTAACTGCAAAACAGTTATTTCATCTGTTTGCTTCCTGGTTTATCTTCACTGAGATATAAATTCATGCAGTTATGTGGACTCAGAGTAAGCTGGAAAGTTCAACATTATTGAGACCAAACTGAAGTAATGTGTCATAGCTAGGGCATAGCATTTCATGAAGGACACATCCTTGTGGCACATTTGAAGAGAGTCACTAAGACAGCTTCCAAAGATACCAAAACATATATTTTGAATTTAATACATAAATAAATAAATATTAAGGTAGTTTAGCTTAAGGGAAAGACAAGACAATTATTCAAAACGTTTTATTATAAAAGAGTAGGTATATGTTACTTCATTACATCCATCATAGAGAGGATAAAAATAATTTTATTAAAAGCATGGCTTAGGTTAGAAATAATGAGAAAAATGCTCTAATGTCTGGGTAGACTATCACTGGAATAGAATGGCTGAGGAAGTTACAGTCTCCAAATCTAGGAATAGTTTAGAGCAGTTGACAAGTATCTACTGGGAATGACATCATTATGGTTTATTTTAAGGGATAGAAGATTATTATATGTATTGAGGTCCTATCCAGCCTCTTTTTTTTTTTTTTAATTCTCTGAATTCTGATTTTGTACCCAGCACTACACGTCTCTCTTGACTGTAGAAATCAAACTGTCTTTTAGCAAAAGGAGGGATAAAATGGGAACATAGCTTTATTTTATTTATTTGAAAGTTACATCCACCAGTAGTACAGTACACATTTTTAAGTAGCCTGTCTGACTTGAACACAGGATTAGCTTACATTTTCCATTGTTGATGGAATTATTATATTTTTTATTATTACATAAAATTATTTTAAACAAACAAATTAAACTATTTTGGAGTCCTGACAAAATGAATTTCAGAACCTTGGGCTGTGTAGGACCAAGTCTACAATTAACAAATATCTTGTGTGTGCTCTTTTAAATATCATGATCTTCAAACCAATTTACTTGTTGTTCATGAAAAAAACTTGACTATTTTATCACTTTTATATTTTACAAATAAGTTCTCAACAGTTATGTGAAAAGTTCACACAGAATGAGGCAATGGAGAGACTGAAATACCACTGCAGCTGATGTAATGTGACAGTTCCTTCTTTGGGCAAGAAAACATCTACTTGTTCATGCTGTAATGAAAAAATAACATATTCTGTCATTCAAAATCCTAGACAAAAACCAACTGAGAATTTTGGACAAGTCTTCCTGTGACAAAGTGGGAATGTTTTCCTAGGACTTTATTGATTTTTTGCAAACATCAGCAAGGTAATGGTATCGCATCTAGGTTTTATTTATGTCTGTTTGTTTTCTAACAGTACGGAAGTGTTTCTGCACCATTCTTCATTGACAAGAACCAGTTCCTTAGTTTTCCACTACAGTGTGTGGAAAACTATAGTGTTGAAAACTGTGGTCTGCAGTTTCTCAAACAGGAGTGTCATACTGAACTTAAGTACGCCTGGCATCCTTCTCCTCTTAGGATTTACACACTTGAAAATTAAGGTTTTGCGTTACTGACAACATAATGACTTGGCAAACTATTTTAACATATCTGAATTAAAGTGTTGAATGTACAGTCTTTGGTTACCCTCCGGAATTATCATTAAGAGCCCAATTGCAACAGTTTTTTATGCCACCATTCCTTATAAAGCAAGTATTTTCACTTGAGAAATTAGTTGACCACAAATTCATCTCTCATTCAAAGGGCATCTGTTTTCTTCTATGACTATAGAGGTCAACTAGGATACTTATTCTCAGTAAGCCTGAACTAAGTGAAAAGACAAAGATTTTACGAATTTTGTATCAGCCATCACTACAAATTACTCAGTGCTGCTTTATGTTGATACTAGATGGCAATTTCCTCTAGCATCCTCTGCTCATAGGGCAACTAGAGGCCCTAGCATTTTATGTGATAGATTATGATGTTATCAACTTCCTGCATATTTCTTTTTTTTTTTTTTTTTTTACTGAGGATGTGGATTTTTTCAGAATTAACATTAATGTGAGTGCCCAAAAAGCAAGGTATCATGAAAAACATAGTTAGACCAATTAATCTGTTTGAAGGCTTGGGAAAGAGAGGAGGGAGGGAAATTGACACCTGCTATTTGCCCAGCCAGAACAATACAGAGATCCATACCTTGGGACAGAGCAGTGTAAGACTCTTATCTACTGATGTACGTGTAGCAAGATGAAAACTGAAGTCAGTCAGGTCATGGAATTTGTACTGGCTTTAGATTTATAAGATGCTTGCCAATAAAAGATGCAGATTATAGTTTTTTATTGGTTTTAATGAGATAGTGGTCAGACCATGATAGACTCTACATTTGATTTTACTTTCTGTTCTGGATCATTCACATATTCAGTTTTGCTCTGTGTGTGGGCAAAGAAATCAGAGTAAATGACTGTTTAATACAATAATATTTGAGATTACAGTCCCATGAGAGTGCTTTATTAAACTGGCATATTGTTTTTCATCAATTTATTGGATAAATTGACTTATATTTAAATTGTGCAGTATACTATGTAAAAAGTTAATGATTCTACTAGGGTTCCTATAGCTATTGTGGATATTCAGGTTTGTAGTTTAAAGGTTTTATTACTGTAACCACATCATTGAAATAGATTATTTTTTCTTACTTTTAGTTTAGAGGTCCAAGAGGACTTGTGCTACATTATTTATTAATCATATAATCTGAATTTATAGCTATATAAACATTTTTATGAACAATCAGAACCTGCTGACTTTGTAATACAGTGAAGGGAATATTTGAAGCTTAATGTTTCTCTAGAAGCATTAAATTTTAATTAATAACTATGTGGAACATTTTTTTCAGATAAGAATACTACTGAAGAAGATAAGTATTATCAATATGGGAGGCTCTTTGTGATAGAGTTGTATTGGTGGCTTGACAACTTAAAACACAGTCTTATTGTAAGGACTGACTCTGGGCTACAGAGTTCCTCAGGTGAATTCAGTTCTGTTTGCCTTCATTTGTAATGAAGCTAAACAATTACATTTTGCTGCTGTTAGTACTGCAGAAAACAGACAGCTCTGGTAGATGGACCAAAAGGTCTCTTCTGACTCATTGCTGTAATGGCTAATGAAGCTCCACTAGCAGAACTTTTTTGTGCCCTCTCTTATCCCTATGCAAACCTCTGTCATCAGTAAAGTTGCAGCGACATGACTGAGAATGTTTGTGGATGACTGTGGGATTATTTGAAATAGTTCATGCAGAATTTGCCAAGGAAGAAACAAGTAGATTTAATTATGACTTACACTTACGGGACTAGGGGAAGAGTGAATCTGGATTTGAAACCTGGATTATGAACTTGTTTTCTCTTAGATCTCAAGGTAAGGAGTAAATGATTTCTTTTTTATTTATTTATTTCCCCACCACCACTTTAAATAATAGCTATGGGCAAGCAGCGACAGATGTGAGAGTTGACATTTGGGACATTTTAATTTCTCATTTCAGTTCTATACTAAAAGACAGAACATGATCTGAATCTCACCTGCAGAGCCATTCTACAAGTTAAATTAAGGACAGGTAGCCTATACTTACTCAATCTTAGATAGCTGAGGAATCTGAGGTATTATTTTAGCCTTTAAGAGTATCTCATTAAATCTGAGGGGAATTAACTATTGTACTCATCATTCATTCAAAAAAGGAAGCACAAATATAGTATTACTCTATTCTTCATTTATATAAGTCTATCATCTGTATTTTAGTGGGTAAATTTCGACTTCAGGTGATCAAAATAAGGCATGGGTTAGGATTTATTTTTTCCCACCAATTTAATTAATTGGTATCTTTCACCTCAAGTGCAAATGGGAGGGAAGGCAGACACCTCATATAATGTACAAACTTGCCACCTTCCTTCACTAATTATGTTACATCAGAGTAACTATATCTTCTATTATTAAAACTATTTTTTTATCTGGAATTTCTCATCATAGCATATCACTCTAGTAAAGTGATTCCACCTTATTCCAAATTACAGTTTCTGATATGCAGTGTAGAGGACAACTCATCCTTAATTTGAGTTAATTTCTTTATCAAGTATGTAGGATATTTTACCTCTGTTCTGCCAATGCTTTGCTGAATTCTACAAAATTGTCAAAAGGCCTCAATGACTGAATGTATGCATAATTTATTTTATTTTGTTTTAAACTTTTCTTACCAATTCCTTGTTTTTCTGATGATAAGATGGAACAGATGTCTCTGGAGGGATGATCTGTTTGAAAAAGATGGTGATAAGGGACAGCTGCTGTAGACAGGATGAGGAGAGCTGATGATTGGACCTTAAAGAAGAGGGAAAGAGTCTCCTATAGATGAGAGAATAAAATTTCCTGCAGTTCAGATAGATTTTAATTGCAAACAACCCTGGATTCAGTGACATGCCTTCAAGGACACAGCAGGTGGGAAGAGGTATTTTTTGTTCTCTCTTCATTCTCTGTTTAGAGTTTATTTTAAAATGTGATTTTCTCATTTTTATTAAACTAAGCATTTGGGTGTAAAAGCTTTCTAGTTTCCTGGAGGATGCATAGGTCAGTACGAGTCTAGAATATCTTTTTTCAGTGCTCTGGTGACTCAGATCCCATTATGGTTTGTGAGACTTGTGTTATTTCTAACTTTGATACTATATTTTATAAATAAATATATAATTAGGTTCAGGTTTTCTTCTAAAATATAGACAGAATGGAACCTGAATTGAAACAGCACTCTTCCCTTTACTTCCCTCCTTGTCTCTCTCCTGTTCTCTTTAGCTGGAGAGAAAACAGGGTGCTTCACAACATGCTCTATAGGCAGGCATGTAGGGGGCTCGTGTGGTGGGTTTTGGTGTTGTGTGGGGTTGTTTGGGCTTTTTTTCTTTGTTTTTTTGTTTGTTTTGGTTTGTTTGTTTCCTTTTAGTGGTCAGGTATTTAGGTGTTCTTTATTTTTGTAGGTGTAGTTGGACTCTGATCTACAAGGTCCTTTCCAACCACAATTATTCCGTGATCCTGTGAAACGTATTTTTATTCTGCACCACCTTTTAATTGAAAATAAAGAAAGAATATGAGCCATTTAACAGAAAGCATAGCAGGAGAATCTCCACTGTATATAGTCTCTTCAACTACATTGAGATTATAGAAATTTAAAGGCATAACTTGAAAATAAAAGATTTATAATATTCATGTATTAGATTTTCATCCTTAAACTTAACTGTGACTGGGTCTGGCTGGGTGCCTAAATGTAGGACACTTTTACAGTTCGTTTGAAAAAAGAGAAGTTTGCAGAAATTGGCAGAAATTTTTGAGAATACTCCATTTACAAGATTTTTTACATTCAATTTAGATAATGTATTAAAAGATCAACTGTATTTTTACTTCGTTTTTCCATTATTTGCAGGAGAATTTTTATTAGATATGGATTTAAGTAATGTGATTACCAGTGAGTGGTAATTTTGAAGTATCTGTGTGAATATCTAGTTGCTTGAGGAACTACTCACTGCTGCACTTCTGAAATCAAACAATGATTCAGATTTAAAGATAATCTTACCTTTAGCTATCCTGAATATTGTCAACACTTTTCCATCTGTTCCAAAAAAAAAAAAAGGAGCGGTAAAATACTTTATGTAATCATCTGTTTCCTATGTTATATGTCCTTACAATCTAAAACAAGAAAAAAAAAATAGAAAAAAATGAATCAAAACTTTCTACACATTTTGCAGTAGTATAAAAAAAAGGCCATTGCTCAAACTTCAGGAGCTACTGTTGGTATAGTGGTCAGGTTTTAGTTAATATTCTGGATAATATGTAACTGAGGATGTCCTATGGGATATAAGTTTTGTGTTCCTTCTGTTCGTCCTCTGAGGTGGTGCAGCTTCTTGCTGTTCTGAATTCTACTGTTGTGAGATGATTGACTGAGCTGATGATTTTAATGATTTTTCTATGGTAAACATTTTCTTTTGGTTGCTGTGCTGGTGATTTGTTCCATTTAACTGTGCCCTCTAGTAGTTGCTAAACAACACTTTATTTAGAGTTCAATTGAGAAATTTACCCACAAGCTGAGAGTGAGTTAATCTGTAAGAACAGTGAACCCCCAGCAAGGCAAACTCTGATGCACTTTAGATCTTTCACTGACAGGCAGTAAAAAAGAGTTTCCAGACCACTGATCACTATCATCATGGGTTGTTTTCTCTTCTGTTCTTAGTGTTTTGTGTTTTGCCTGGTTTATTACCTCAATTGCTTCTACAATGCCTGCATCTGCCATCCTCTCTGTTACTCTCAGCATGGATTTGTGCTGTCTTTGGTAGCATTTGTGTCAGGTCCAGAAGACAATACTTTTTCAGTTTTGTCATCTCCAGGTGGTTCTGGGATTCTCTTCACATCCTCCTCCACAAATCCCAGATCATGGTACACAGCTGCCCTGCACCAGGGCCTGCCAGGACTGTGTCACTGTGGATCATCCCTTCGTGTCTCACTATCCCTGGGATAAAGGGACTAGGAGCAAAATGACTCTGTGAAATTTGAATATTAAGTCTTTATTTCAGTCCCTGAGTGAAATAAATGTTTTTGTTTTCATTTATCCATGTTGTCTGATCTTCTATTAGGAAAATAAATAATTCTCCAAGGATTGGAATCTGTGGCATTGTCTGTTCCTCTTCCAGGGAATTTTGAAACTTGACCTTGCAGAAAATTGTCTCCTTCCTTCAAATCTTCCTCAAATTGGTATTACTCACTGCATTATTGGAATTGGTCATTAAATTGATTTAAGGGGGAGAGGTCTGTAACAGTTGTGTGATAGGGTTTTTTTCCTTTCTTTGAAAAGTTTTCTTAACTAATGTCAGGTTTTTGCTTTATTTCCAAGTGTAGCCAGCCATCCAGGTGAAAGCAACACAGACATGTCTCAGAAATAGTCTTCTTTCACCATTCAGTACATTTCTTTCACATATAGTTCAAACTGAAAGAGTTTAAATTTCTGCAGTCATTTCTTTCTGAGCAGAAACTTGAAAACCTTTATATTTTTCTTGCATCTTTTTATTTATTTATTAAAAAAATCCTATTTAGCTTGTTCAACCTACAGGTTTTGGAAGATAATGTCACTGAGTTAATGTTACAGGTTTCCTATTAATATACGTATACTTTAGTAGCAGAATGATGATTGTTGTTCAGGCTTGCTTCAGAATCATATCTGGACTACTTGAATACTGCCTAGTGATAAATATTAGATGATAACAACAGCAGATAACTGAATTTATAAATATGCTGCTGTACAATGTATCTACTGTTTTTTTTAACAATTTAGTAAGCTAACAAATGAAATTATAAAATCATTTTGATTACTTGTTTTGGATTTTTTGTTTGTTTGGGGTGCTGGTTTTGGTTTGGTTTTTTTTTTCATTTATAGAGCTTGAAAAGTAGTTTGGAAAGAGCACAAAGTGGAGGAGGGGGTTGTGATCATGGCAATATATTTGCTCTATCCAATATTCTCAAAAACATTATAACTGTTTATTTCAACAGTTTTATCCTAACCTGCAGAGCAGTAGAGAAAAGCCCAGTTTTATGGTGTTTCAGAATGAGCTGTAAAGGCTGGCTTTTGTGGTCTTTTGCAGTGTTGGTTTATTTGTTTGTTCAAATGTAGCAGTTAGTTATACAACACTAGAATCTGATTTCCTACTTGCTGTAATCCCTTGATGAACTTCAAAGGTCCTACATAAGTGGTACAAAACCTCACTGATGAAAAAATGATTTGGACTCATTATAGTAAGGTGGGACTGGATGTGAAACTTTTGTTGTGATGCCTGAGCTGAGAGTACTTGGCTCTGAGATAATTTGGCTGGAACAGATTAGCTATCAGCTGGGATGGGAAGACCTGCAGTTCAGGTGACACTCCTGAACAATCTGCTGCAATCTGTCAAGTGCTGGGACTTACTGTAATCCTTGAGCTATAGGACGAGCAAGGAAGTCTTTTAAATTGGAACCTTAACCATTCTCTGCTTAAACTGCACTCCATACACGGGGATAGCAGTACTACCCTGATGGGTGAGATGATTTTAAATTGTAAAAATGATAAATATTGTATTAACATGAGACATTTAAACACTTGACCTAGAAGTATTGAAATTACAAAAATGGAAAAGTGAATAAAGAATATGATCTGTACAAGTGTACTATGCCCAACACCCCTGTAAACTTGCATGGGAAGGGTATAACCTAAACTGCTGAAGGACAGGGGACAGGGTGGAGAACTGCTGTTAAATAAAAAAGTTTAGTATCAAATGGCATAATTTTAAATAGTAACAGATCCTGTGTTATCTTGGGTATCCATTTACTACTATTGGCAGTCAAAGTCCTGAGGGTGAGCTTTTAATTTAATGCTTTACTATTCTCAAATAGTGCATTTGCCTTCTAGCCTCTGCAAATAAATAAGTGTGCTATACATCATGGTCAAGGGAGTTTCACTGCCAAATGGATAAAAACACCTAGACCATTTTTTATAGTACTGGAATAGGATACTGTTATTACATCCATTGTAGACAGCAAAGTGATTTAAGAGCCAAAGAAGTGTTATTTATCTAATGTTATAATTCTTCTTAAGTCTGAAAAATAAAATAAGCAAGGATTCAAGCAGACTCTACATCTCTACTGTTACCCCACAAAATTGAACATTGCCATATATCTAGATGTTCATCTGGACCTGAATTTTACAGCTAGATATTTGAACACTGTTTCTCATTGCCTGATTTTAATAATCTCAAACTTTATGCTGTTTAAAGCATAAATATAGATTAAATTTCTTTTCTTGCACTTTCCTTCCTTTCAAAATTAGAAAAACTTTGACAGTTGCAGAAGACCGTTCACTGTGTCTCTACAAAATCATTTGCTTCAGAAATTATAACACTGATAATTGTCCACAGCTGCTTCAGTGAGCATTTGTTGTTTCAGACATGTTGTTGCATCCATGCTGCTTTCTATCCATCCTCATGGTGATGCCAGACAACATGCTATAACCTGTAAACAATGGTGTATTACTAATAGCACACATTTTTTTGTTGTCATGGCAGCAGTGTCATCTGGGCTTTACAGAGAGAAAGCCACAGATATTCAACTTGAAACCAAGAGATAAACTGAGAGAAATAAATGTTCCAAATGTTAGATTATGTTCTGATAAGCACTTGGGAGACCAGTTTTAGGAGAGACTACACTGAGAAAAATGGGAAGTAATTGTTAAAGGCCTAGGTCTATTTTCTGAATGTACTTGCACAACATCAAAATTCTAGCAAAATTTTTCAAATTACATGTCTTTCACACCTATTGCAGAAATCACCAAGTGATGTGGTGTAGGTTTAGAAACTACAACCTCCTATTCTTTGTACATGCAAAATTTATTGCCATTGAGAGACTATGGAGGCTGAAACTGTAAATGAGTTTCAAAAAGGAGTTAGCTAAGTCTGTTGATTACTACTAAACATGATGATCTATAAGCAAATGGCAGCTCAGAGTTCCTAAACTTGTCTCTGGAGTTGAGGAGTATACTGTAGAAGTATTGGTTTCTTGAGGTAGTAAAAAGGAAAGTGTCTTCCCTTACACAAATAGACATTCCATAAACAGGTCTTGTATAATGCATTTAACTTGGCTGTGGCAAGAACTGAGTAATGCACACTGTCTGGTAGTGACACTAGTACTAAAGCCTTATTCCTAAAGTAGTCCCATAGAAAGTGAAAACATTTCATTTCTACCAAAGCGTTTTTACAAATGCTTACCTTATTATGAGTAATGGCAATAGCACATTAGGAGAGCACCATCATAAAGGGAGTTGTTCCTGCATGATGTGACTATTATTTGAGTACAGCTATATCAGGAGGTAGAGGTCAAGAGATAAATGTTACTCACCATGGCACATGTTTTTGCAAACTGAATCAATACCTTTCTTGATTAACAGCAATTGTATTAATAGTTGTTCAGCTAGAGTGGAGTAACATTGTACAGTATACAGGGTAGCTGGGAAAAATGTGATATGAATGTTACCTGCTGCTGGTGCATTCTCTACATCTTGACTGCTTTGGTGGCTTTTAATTCTGCCTGAACAGGATTTCTAAGTAGAAAAGGGAAGGAAAATGCAGACTTTTTGTAGCCCTTAGAGAATGGCACTGGATAAATCACAAGCACTACAAGGGATCATGAGAAGCTGTCTGCTGGGGAGCCGTCATTGTCCCTGTCGTTCCTGAGACAGTGAGAAACGGTTGTTTGGACTAAAAGATAATTCTGCTCATTATAAAAGGATAAAGTGACCTCTCAGCAATTTTTAGTCAAATGGTAGACATGAGTATCATATTAGCTAATAAATTCACCAAGAATTTGGGGAATTTAATCCATTAATCTTAAATCTCTGCATAGACAGAAAGTCATTGAGATAATGAGTCACCTGAGGCAGTAAGATTCAGTAGAAATCAAGCAGCTAATTTTCGTCTGTGCCTGTGAATATTTCTTTCAGGAATCCTATCTCTTTCTCTTGAGAGAATTATTATTAGCACTTTCTGCACTCCTTTCATGCCAGAATGCTTGAGGAAACACATCTAGCACTGGAATTCTGTGCTCTTGCAGGGATTCATGTCTTTTTTTTTTTTTTTTGATGGTAATTCATGAAGAGCATTGCTAATTGAATCATGTCAAAAAAACATTCAGTCTAAATTTGACTATTTGTATTAACATGTAAAATTTTCAACAATTTGAAGTGTATTTCTGTGGGCATTTGTTAACTGTGCACTTGAAACATATTTTATTTTTAAGTAATCCTTTGTTCAGAGGACTCTTTACTCCACATATTTTACTGGTTCAGTTCCCAGGGTGATGTTTAGGTTTGTGGAGGGTTTCTTTATCTGCTTTCAGTAATGCTTTTCCACTGTAAGAAACACCTATTTCTTCTTCTATTTTTTTTTTTTTAATTTCTTCAAATAATTTCACCAAACAGAGCTTCTTTTTCTCTTATCATATTTGGCTTTTCAATTTTCAGGTTCTACACAATGGTCTAGAATTAAGTGACTAAAAGATGGTGTACCAGAGTGTGCATGTGAATGTGTGGTGGGTTGATGTGGAATTTAGTTATACCAGTGGGGAAAAAAACAATGTTTATCACGATCTTTTCTCAGTGTGAAATGGACTGAGAAAGGATGTTATGTAGCATGAAATCATGCAGAATGACCTTGAAAGAATTTAGAAGGTAATCATGAGCATTCTGTCTGAGCCTGCAGATTTATTATAGTGCAAAGATGCTGTGAGTTCACCTGTTATACTACTAAGCCAACAGAGTATTTATAATGGACATCTGTGTCCATTGATTAAAAGCTCTGTCTCCAGAGACTGGTGAACACCTCATAATTTACAAATAGGAAAACCATGACTGAGTTGTTAAAGACTTTCCTTATGCCTGGAATTAATTTCATAGTCAGGGAGTTTAGAATATGGCCTCTTTCTCAATGATGTAGAGAATGATTAAATCCTTATTAAATCTATTGTATGTTTTTCTTTATATTTTCTGCTTCTGAGTGTATGTATCTGATTATTCTGGAAGCTGTGCATGCAAAAAAGACTTAGTAAGGAGTCCTGCCATTTTACAGGGGCTATGTGATCATCATAAATTTGTTATTTGTCCAGCCACCACAGGACAAATGTTTATCACTCTGTTATCTTCATTCCAGTCACAATTCCTACATGTCCTTAAAAATCCATCTGATATCTCTGTCCAGTAAATATTTCTTAAAGATTAGATTGGAATATCATGGGCCACATTGCTAAATAAACTCAGGGAGAGCACATAGGAAGGTCACATGTGGATTAAACTAATTTTGAAAAGTATAAGCTTACTGTGTTCACAGTGATAGTACAGAGCAGTATGACACAATTCATTCCATTCTGAAATATTTTCAAATGCCTTGGAAAACTACAATTCACTGTCCCTACTGGATGTTTTTAAAATGTCTGAACATGCTACATAAAATGTTCTTCTGTATTTGAAAGAACCATAAGAATTTATTCTTGCTCTTTCCATTAGATGAAAATAATTAACTTCAGAAGCACTTCTGCAGCTTCATTTTCTTGTCACTTAATTTTTATTTTTATTAATCAATATCAGTGTGATGATTTTCAGTTGCCATCATGCTCTCATCTGCCTGTATATCCTATTCTGCAGGTCTTTACTTAATTTTTAATGTGATTCTTAACGTCCTCTAGTTATCAAAAATGAACTGATAAATGGACAAACCAGTGTGACATGTAATGCGCTATTTTCCAACCTTTTCATAGTTCTCATAGATAATTAGCCCACAGCTGTCTCAATGGATTCCAGTGACATCATATAGCATTTTTGTCTGCTTTTTCATAACAAAAACTCCTCAAAATACAGTTCTTTTTGCTGTCATTCACCATTAACTCTCAGGTACTGCGAGCTATTTTATGAGTTGGAACAGCTTTGAAGTAGATGGCTATTTTCAACACAAACATATTAGAAATATTTCATGTCTTTGGAAAATCTTCTGATAAATATATGAACACTTTCAAAGTACACACTTAAAAGAGAATCATTTAATGTAAGATTGCAATGGTAAATCTTGATTGCATATAGCTGTCTTCTCTGTCAACTGTTATGATATTATACATGTTTATTATGGAAAGTACATTATTTTATGTTTCATTGTGCAAGTCAGAATAGATTTCTCTCTTTTAATTTTAAAGAATATTCTGACTAATTTTCTTAGGAAATATTGTAGTATTAAAGTTAAGGAAAAGGTTTAGCTTTGAAATTTCTCCACACCAGGAAACCTTAAAATGAATTTTTTTATTTTTTAAGCTGCATGCTTTGCCTGCATACACATTACAGAAAAGTGTAAGAATGCAATTTTATTCCTTTCACCTGTCATAGATGAACATTTTTTGCCTGTTCTACACTTCAGTAAGAGGAAAAAAATAGTAGCTTACATTTATCTGTAGGATGACAATGTTTTCAGATGCTTGTTTCAAAGAGGCCCAGACTGAGTCATCTGGACCACTTTTTCATAATCACCTACTTTGATGTGCTGCATTTAAAAATACTTCACTAATTAGCCTGAAGTGTTAGAGATCAAAATTATTGGATATTTCTGAAAATTTGTGCCTAAACATCCACTGTAGTGTCAAAGAAGGATCATTCACAGCAGTTCCTTGTAAAAAGTGTATAAATAGGAAGTGACTTAACTGTGTCCTCAGTCAGAGGAGGTCATGTAGTTCACAACCATAAGGAGCAGCCCCTGAATGGAAGTCTTCTTTTCCAGCCATTGCTTTCATTTAGATTAACTAGGGAATCATTTCATTTTAGGACTAAATACAAATATCTCTCCTTTTCTCGTGTGGTAACATGCTGTGATTCACACCTATGTCTGGCTGCATGTTTTCTCCTTTTCATTCTGGATGTTCTGCATGGCAGAATTATGATATTTCCATTATATTACAAATCTTCCACGGCCCTGTGATTTCAGTTTAAGTGATTTCTTTTACAGCGCTATGCAGCTTTTATGCAGGTGAATTTGCATTACTCATAGGCATCTCCAGTAAAAATTCCTTATAAAGTACACCTTTCAATTAATGCTTCTGATTCATGATCAGAATGTAAAAAGTTTTATATCTGAACTTGTGTGGAATAGCCAACAAGTAATTCTACTATAGCTCCACTATATCTTTAAAATATATCTCTAAAAACTTGCACTCTGTTATGACACAACTCCCACCTTACAACATCATAGACTTATAATTCTTTTCTAAACTTTCTCTTGACAAATATTGTTTTCTGTCATCACAATTGCACCATGAAATATGAAAGTTCAATTTCCTCTTCATTTCCTTTTAATAAAACTTCTGTTCATCTCATTTTTGAAAAGAGATTGGATCTAAATTACTTTGACTTCTTCTGGCCTAACTTTGGTGAATGTTTCGAGAGAGATACTGAAGCCCTTTTAAAATATGCTGAGGAGATTAAGGGCTGTATTCTGGGGGTTTTGTACTTACATTCTCATCTCTCTTTCAATATAACTCTTTTGCATTTAGAAATAAGAGTATTGATTCCAGAATATTTTTACAAGAAGTATAAATATTGTGACCACTGCCATAGCTGCTGTTGAAAACTCAACATTTCTGAACATTTTTTTGTTGAAACAGTAGGCAACAGACTTAACTGCAGAAGCCATTTTACTTTATGGCGCTTATGCAGGTTTTGCCAATTTTTATAGATAGCATCTGAAAGGATGGGAACAGTGAGATCTTTATCATTGTACCTACCACTTGCCTATTAATGATCAAGTTAATGTAATTAAACCAAGGGAAAAAATGAATTGGCTACATCAAATGCAGATTTCACAGGCTGGCTCTCCACTCAAGCTGTATCTTTTTTCTTGTGGTTTTCTTGGATACAACATGAAAGCTTTTTCCTAAAATTACAACAATTACTCAGAGTAAATTCACTTTATATATTAATAGTTTAGGCTTGTGTCTGTCCACTGAAGTTAGAGGTTTCTGGACTAAATAACTTCTTCCAACACAACAAGTTAGATGACTAGCCGTTCAAATGACTCTGGATGTTTCATAGTGTTCATTTACTTCAGCTAACAGTAAGGTGCATACTGAATGCCGTGGAATTGATGGTATTTTTGCTTCACCCTGTCTAACCAAAGTATACTATTTCCAAATATTTTAGAAAATGAATAAAATAAAATTAATAAATTGTTGTTTCAGTGTGCATAATTTAAGTCACATGTGCACATTATTAGCGATGAAATATATATATTTGGAAAATAGGAATTTTTTTTCAGCCTTTGTTGTGAAATCAAGAAACAGTGTGATGCCAGCACTTTATGTCCTTTCCCTTTATGTCCCTTCTGTTCTTTTATCAGCTGGGATTGCATGGTATGGTTGACAATGAGTCTCTATTCATAATTGCTCTTTGGCTAAATCACAGTCCTCTAATTTTTTTGTGATGCATAAATCCAGGCAGGAGAAGTGGTTTTGTCTGTATTGAAGCTCAGTATCTGCAGATCCAGTTTTCGTGTGTGCACCAAGGAGCACTGTCACTGGAGACCACAGATTCCTTTGAATTGCTTCAGAATGTGAAGCTAAGACTAATTTTGTGGATTAACTTCCCTCTGTGTGTCAACAAGGCTGCATCTGAAAGTGACACCAAAAAATACGCCTACATTTACAATGGTGCACTACATAACATGTTTAGAATTAATATTCCAATATGGAGATGTGAACACAGGATTTTGACAAACATTTCTCATTCCCTCCATTAAATTGATATTGAGTTTGACTTCTGCAGAAATCATGTAATGTAGCATGTTGGCCCCACAACGACGTAATTAGAGCTGTTAAACTGTCCCACCGACTCTCTTGTGCACATGAAATCAAACAAGTTTGGAAGAGTATTTTGTCTAATTACAATGTGTAACTGGGAAATGTACTCTTAATTTTCTTTGCTGGCAAAATATTACCAAAAAAAAAAAAAAACCAAAACACCTTTATCTGAAAGTCTTGTGTTGGATAGGGAGGAAAAGAAAAGAGAAGCAGGACCTCAGACCTCAATTTCACTTATTATAGTAAGTCAATTTCATACTCATTTGTGTTTAATCTATTTGGAAATTTACATTATCCAATCAGAACTGAACAAGTCCCTCAGGGGAGATCAAGTGTCACATAAAAATTTGACAGGAAGGTCATGCAAGAAATAAGTGAAAGTACAACTTATATATGGAGATTTTAAATCCTCTAAATTCTATTAAAAACCTCTAAATCCTATTTTAGATAGAAAAAGAAGGAAGCTTGGGAGATGTAACATCCCTAAGAGACCCCTCAAAGTGCAGATACTACTATTTAATAATTAATAATTTTTGTCTGTTCAAATTAAGTAGTTTGACTAAAGTGAGTATAGCTTTCATTTATACTTTTTCTCTGAAAAGGAGTAATTTATAGGGACAACATCGTATCAGTATGATCTGAAATATAGCTGGTTGAACATATATGCTGTACATTGTAGGCAACATTTTAGCCTTTTGAATTAAGATTTGCAATGTATGTGATAGAAGAAGGTTTTATGTGTTTTATATTGAATTGAGACATTGCTTCATGAGACACGAGCATGTGTATAAACAGAGCAGAAGCAGAAGGAATAAAAAAGGAGGAGGAAGCAGACAATTGACGGTGGAAAAAGCCATCTGCAATGGATGAATTAGTAAATTCAGAGAGATGGGCTTGTCTAACTTGAGATAAGAAAAAGTTGTGAAGGTGGGTTGCATCTTGTTCAGCAGCAGCTGAACAAGGTAGTTTATAAAATCTAGAGTTTATGGAGAATTAGGAAGCAGTGAGAAATCTATAGTCCTACCCATTTCCAGTTAAGAGTGGCAACTGCTCAGAAATCATTACTGTCCTAACTGCTGCTTTTTATCGTCTGCACTTATAGGACCTTTCTAATCTTATGAAAGAATTTACACTGAAACTACAGTATTTGTTTCATATAAAAAAGTAATGCTGGATGAAAAAACAGTCTTCTGGGACATTTGAAACTCTGTGTTTGCTTCTCATTTACAGTCTTGTTCTGAGTTCAAGATAGCATCCACCACCTTCAACTAATATATCTGGAATTGGTATCCAAGATAAAACTATTCATTAAAGTGCTAGCTATGTTGTAGAAACAAGGTAGGAGAATAAAAGAAACCCACTGTATCAAGATGATTTCATATACAAATGTCTTGGCTTAAAAAGTGATTTAACACCTCCAAATGTTTATATATTTTGGAAAGTGAGAGCTAAAATATAAAAATACATTATTCTTTTCTTTTCTTTTCTTTTTTGGTTAAAACATGTTATTTTTATGAATTTGAACTAGTTCTGTTTGAAGGACAAGACTGCAGGTATAATTAATCTTTTGACCTTTGGGTATTGTATACCTGAGTTTAAAAAACTTGTGAATGAGTTTAATTTTCACTTTGAAAGTTGTTATAGGGAAAGCTCAGTAAAACTGACACATTGCTGTTGCCCACATTTCTCTGCTATTTCCTCAAAATAAGAATAGCACGTAATCAGAATAGTCAGAGTATCTTTATTACCTTTGTATTGTTTTAAGAAAAGCAACAGATGGTGGTATTTGATTTGTCCAGGTATAGAAAATATGGGTTTGCATTGTCAGTCTGCCTTTGTGTCTCATTCGCCTTTTTACAGACATATTTCTGAATAATTAGGCATGTCTTTGTGTTCCTGCTTAAGCACAAAAGTGGATCAATAATATATGCTTTAAGTTATTCATCTGATTAGATACTTCCTGGAGTTGATATGTATATGGACAAACCCTTACACTTCTGACACAAGATAAAACCCTATCTTCTGCATCCATTTAAATCCTTATGCATTTAGCACCAGACAGGACTACCACTTTACTTACTTACGGAAGAAAACTTAAACTTTTGAAAGTTCTACCCAGAGGAAATAAGACCTGTCTAGTTCTCCTACACTTTACATTTCCTTTTTTATCTCTTATTATTCTTATTTCCTTTTAAAATTTTATTTTATATTTTTTAAAGAAAATCAGGAAAACCTGTGCTGAATCAAGAAGCTGCAATTCCTGGCTGATACAGGGTGCTCAAATTAATCAGATCTGTAATACCGCCCAGGGTGTAGAGGCATGTAGAAATCAAATATAAAATCTACTTCTTTTTTTTATGTAGAAGAATTGGAGCAAAACAGAAATTGTAAGGGAATACAAATTAATACTTCACTTGTTATTATGTCATCTTTTTAACAAACTAAGTTGACAGATATGAATAGCACAATTCAGAATTATTTGCAGTCTACTAATTTTCTGACTTGGCAATAGTATAAGTAGAATCAGGGGAGTAAATTACTATAAACTACAGTTTGAAACACTTATAAGTCTTTTTCTTATGTCATGCTGTGAATGAAAGTCTGCCAACAGTGATAAGAAAGTTGTGTTCTTCTGAATTTGTTGACACAATGTTTTAAAGTGTAGCAGCAGAATACGAGGCCTGTGAGTTTTGGTTCAGTGTCGATTTTATTTCATACACATAAATAATCTATAATGGCACTTCAGCATTATTAAAATATAAATCTCTTAATGAAAATACCTTTAACCTAGAGGGGGAAAAAAAAAAAAGCTAAATACATATAGACTTGCACTGGGAGAAAATAAACTCACTAAGAAAGAATCCTGGTGTAATATCTTTTCAATGTTTTTTGGCTTTATAAATCCTCTAATAAATTACAAACTGTTTTAATCATGCCTTATAATTACATAGTCCTAAGGAATAAGACTTTAGATTCAAACCATATCGTACTTAAAATACAATGCTGTTTTGTATGATGTAGACCAATGAAACTCCACACTAGGAATAAATTAATGGCCCTAAGGCTGCCAGGCAGTAATAAATAAACAGTAGATGCTTATGACCAAGTGCATATTCTCTTAGAAACTGAAAAATGTAATTTGACTCTGTCATACAGAAGAGATAAATGGCAACTTCATTTGTTGGCTCGCTGAAATAAATGTAGTTTGAAATTTTGTTAGCATCAGCAAAATTAACTAAATTGGGATTGACTTTTTAATTCCAGTTGATAAGAACAGTCTCAATGGTTCAAGATAATTCTTTTTGTCTTGGAGAATATCATATTGTATTATGGTGTATTGGTTATTTGTACAGCCTTAACAGCTCAGAGCCCTGGTTTTGTGCCAGGTTAACAGTGTAGTGTATGCTTATTAATAGGATACATTAAGCAAACTAGAGCAATGATCAAAACTACTATTTGTTTGTTTGAATTGCAGGGATTGTAGATGAACAATTTTCATTTGCAACAGATGTGCTTACTATTTAGAATCATTAGCTGGCGTTCTGCTGTGCAACACTTGATCAGGGTTGGATTTTTTTTATAGCCGTTTGTTTTCTGCAGTGTTAAGATTTCTATTATGGCCTTATGTCATTCCTGGAGGATATTTTTCTTTTTAGTTTCTGGACTGCATATGTTTTTGGAAAAAAAAAGGTTGCTAAAATTTATATTGCTTTAAAAGAATGCATTAAACTACTTGATCCCCAAATTTGGCGTGGCTGTTTTATATAGGCAAAAGTAGTCAGCTACAGAAGAATTTCTGTAGAGTCCAAATTCTCGTTATTGCAAACACCATCCCTATTTCAGAGCATACATTCAATATGGGAGAAAAGAAGTCATTTTATTACATGAATGAAATCCTATTAGCAGGAGCTCACCCTGGTATTTTTTTATTTTATTTTTTTTATGCAGGCAAAATATTTTATCCTGTATTCATTTTCATTCTGATTTTATGAAGACTATGTAGATGAGAAAATTTCTAAGATAATCATCTTGCTGTCTTAAAAGCTCCTCTCAAGTAGACTGCCATATTTCCTTATTAATGTGGAATTTTTACATTAAGACCAAGAGACTTCTTGTAGACTTTGAGTTACTTTTCAACCACCTGAGCTGGAAGGAAGTAAAAACAAAATAATTTTTCTAGAGAGACATTAACATTGGCCATCATTTCATCTAAGAAATAAGGGCATAATTCCACCTTTCCAAGGGTTTTCAAACTGATTCAATAGAAGGAAAGGCTTTAATTAATTTAAAAAATGTATTCTATATTTGTTTGTCTATTAAATCCCAGGTATTATGAAAGGCATTGGAAAATGCCTGCTTAAAACTAAAATTAGTTTGCATCACTCTTTGTTCTGTGTTCAATTTTACTGGCATAATAGGAAAACAAATAGAGGTAGAAGGTTAGTGGTGAAAGTACGTATAAAAAGAATGATTATTAACCTTGGTGGTATGTCAACAGGATGTTCAGCTACAACCAAATGTTTGGAAAGGATTTCTATCCACCTACTGTCAGAGACTCTGAATATCTCGTAGCCTTCTGATTGATCTAAGTTATGCTACTCACGCTTCAGGTTGGTAATTGCAATGTAAGCACCCTGACAGAGTGAAGAGTGAATATTATTTAACTGTGCTGCCTTCTGAGAACTCCTTTTGTGCATGTTCTGCAGACAGCTCTATGACTGAAGTGATCTCCAGTGGGAGCACAGGTCTTGATATGGCTAATTCTTTGAGCTTCGTGAAAGTGGCTATGTGACCTTGAATGTCCTATAAACTATAGTGAAGCACATTCTGTCCAACGTTATGTGGTTTGAAGGACAGGCTGTTGCCTATGCCTCCAGAATAGCTCTTTCATCCATTCTGTGCTGTGAACAGACATACTGTGTACACTATTGCTCATGTGTGCCTTCTGGACATAGAACTTACTGTTGCCAAAATATTGACAAAATTTTTCTTCAATAACAATTTATAAAATTTTTGTATTTCTTCACAGGTATAGCTTATTAGTTTACCTAATTGCATTCAAATCAGCATTGATTTTTCTCTTACATTCTAAAGGAAATACAATAGAGTAAGGCCAGTTTTCTTTAATACTCTCTCCTATTTGAACTGGGATTTGCTTCACAATATATTGAATAACATATTTATATTATATTTTAATAGTCTTGGAGTTGGAGTTAAGCTAACTTTATTTTCAGTCTTATTGGTTTGGGTATTATTCCTTAGATCTGTGTTTCTGTGATCAGCTTTGATCTACTATAGTCGAAGTCCAGCATAGTCCAGTCCAGCATATTGCAGGATCTAGAGAACTGTCTGCTGTGATATTAGTGTTGACGTCTTTAAGAAGCCTGACCTACACAAAATATCTGTCCTCCTTCTGTGATATGCTATGTAAATCCAGTTGACTATGGAACACTTCAGACAAAGTTGTTTATGGGTAGTCTTTCAATATATTTTCTACAACATTGCATTCTGTTGTGGTTTTTACCAGTAGGAAGAAGTGGTGCTAAAGCTGTCTATGCTTTACTTCTTTGGACCGTTACTCTCCTAGAAATTAAGTTTATAAATATAGCTGTCTTCTTTTTTTCTGTTTTTCTTTTGTTCACAGGAAGAAGGAAAAGGTTTTGTGTGGAAAATGGCACCAGAGAAGAACTGGAGGGCTGCTGGTGAAGAGCTGTGGCTGGAACTACAGTCCCAGTAAGATGCAGAACAGATTTGTCAGAAAAAAAGTTTTTCTCATACCCAAAAGATCAGGGAAGCTCTGTTGTCTCAAGATAGCTACATGTGTTTTTACAGTAAACAGATGAGGGGCTTAGGGTGGCTTTAAGCTATAAACTTGATGATGTTCAATGACTCAGAAAAGTAACAAGGCAATCAGCATGTTAAAACTCTTCTGCTTCACTAATTCCTACACATTCCTAATACCACCATTTATCACAGAAAGTGGCGTCATTTCAATATTGATTTTACAGGTCTTGACAAATATATTAATATTTAGACAGTGCTTTATAAACATTACACATTGCTATACATTA
>VWZY01011040.1:149471-195066 GCA_013399075.1 Chloroceryle aenea
GAGTGTGAGTGCATGAGGAATAAAGCAGAAAATCATCCTTCCTTGCTCTTCTTTGGTTTGGGATGACAAAAATGCTGTAAAAGCTAATCTGAGAATTGCTCATTTTTTTTTCCAATCCATGTCAATAAGTATAATTGGAGAAAACAGATTAAAGATAAATTTAGCATTCTCAATGAAATTATTATCTTAAGCCTCTCTGGAAAATGTATTAGTTTGCTCTCATTTTAGATGAATGTAAGAACATGTTAAAGACATTATTCATATACATTCTTAGTACTTAGGAAATTTATGTTTCTCCATCACATTGCATTCTGCTTCATTTTTTATCTCAAGAGTCTCTGCTATAAAGGTGTAGTTAATTTGTAACATTGGTAATTTCAGTTGGTTTGATAATCTATTGTATATCATAAAATTTCTGTGATCTCTGATGTCTATTAAATATGAACCTAGGTGAGTGAAATCTTCAGATGATAGCATTAGCAAGGTACATACCAGCTGTAGTGATAGAAAATGTCAAACAAATGGATGGGGGATGGAAAACTTTTTCTTACTATTGCTGATATTTTAAAGAAATATGATCAAGTGAAGGACCAACACATGAAAATATTTGAAGGGCCACAGTTCTTTATTACTTTTTCTGAAGGTGACATGTTATAACACCAGGCAGATGTCGTGGTTCTTGCAGCAAATTACAGTTTGATTTCTTAAATTATATACCTAATTACAGGTCAAATGAAATTTAAACAATAGAATGTCTTTTACATTAAATATTACACTACCTGAAGCTGAAGAGATTTACAGATTTGAACTCCTGAAAGACTTGTGTTCACACATATACACTAAAATATACATTAGCACACTTCAAGGGTTAATTACAACTTAAGTTTAAATGTGCATTTTTTGCTTAGGTGCAAATGAAATTGAAGTATGTGGTCACTTTTTAGTTCCTTGCTTGGTTTCACTGCATGTTTAATACCTTTACCACAATGAAGCTTTACAACCATATTTCACTGATAGAAAAGAAAATACATATATAAAAAACTCTATTAGGAATAAGAAGATTGGATGGTGAACAATGCAAAAGAGCAATGCAAAACATGAAGGTGGAAGAACAATGTGGCATCCATCACTCTGGTATTTCAATATATTTGTTTTTCACAGACCAACTGTTGAATGCTCCTCATAAGCACTGCAACTTCTGCCTTTGCCCTTGGGGTACTATTTTGCAATCTAACTCTACTTTCAAAAAGATATCATTCTCCCTGTGAAGCTTTTTCTCTATGAAACTTTTCATATTCTATTAAAAGACCTTTTTGAAAGTATTCTTAAGAGAAGAGAGAAGCTGATCAGAATGCCTTATTTTTCTGTCCATGGCTGTCAAAAAAATTACTTTAATAAGAATTTCTTAAGAATTTAGGTAAGTATATTGAGGTGGATGAATTCTCTCTCTCTTTTTTTCACCAGACTTCCCTCAAAATGCAAAATTTCTACTTTAACCTTTTTCTTCAATAACCTCTCAGCACTATATTTTTATTCTGGTAGGCCTTTTAATTTCATTCAACATCTTCAATTTATGGGTGGGATAATTTAGTGATTAAGTCTTTTGAGTGTGACCTTAATCCAGTTCTTGAATGAATTAGAGTCTACCATTGGAAAAGTCCGATGAACACAACCCTTATTCTGTAATTATTGGCCCTGTTTACTGAATCAGTTGAGAGTACAAACCTATTCATTGTGAATTATTAAAATACAGTCATCAGTACAAATATCTTTCCAGATATAAACCTGGAATTAAGTGTATGAAATACAGATATGAGGACATATATTTTGCTTAAACTTGCATTTTCATTTAGGTAAACAGTCTGTCAGCTGTCAGAGTGATCTTGTTTTTAAGAGTACTGACCTTGTTAGCTCTTGGGGAAGTTTGAGATAGAAGTATATATATTGAGGTGTCTGCTTTTTATCATGAAAAAATCTTATGTGTGTGAAGTATCATTTAGTATGTCACACTTAATCAATTTAGCTGCTGGCTTAACCCAGAACCCTTTCACAGATACCAGCAAATAGGTAGGGAAAAGAAGAATGGACTGGAGTTGGTTTTTACCCACACTATTTACATATTTTTGTGATCTCCTTATGGCAGGCTGTTGTTGCCACAGTTAGCCTTCAGTACAGCAGCCACTTGAGTATGAACAGAACTTAGTTTTCCCTCTTGAATGCAGTGGTGGTGCCTGGCAATGCAGGAAGCTGAATTTAGGCTTCAGCCCACTTACATTTGCAGGCCCTGAGATAATGGGCTGTCTGTGCTAAACAATGTACGAACTCTTAGTGAAAAGCAAAAGAAAAAACAATACATGTCCTCAAAGATTTTTTAAAAATGATCTTCAGGAAAAGAATGTGAAGTCAAAAGGGTACAAAATAGTTTTCTAGATGTCATTTGCAGCATAGGTCATCTGGAAAGGAGCTCCAGCCTCCTTCTCCCCACACTGGCTGGACAGCCTCTGGACCATGCTGACTCTTGAAGAGTTTCCCTCTGAACAGCTTGGAGAGATCTGTACATATGTGTTAAAAGGGAGGCTGTACAAGGGAGCATGAGACAAAGTTGACTTTTTCTTTTTAATATCAGAGTACAAAAACTAAAAATGTCAAGAAAAAGAATTTCAGGGGAAGTCAATGAAAACAGCAAGAGATAAAGAAATAAAATAAAAAAAGAAGCATTTGGGTAAAATTAATGTAGCCCTGGAAAATATCTGTAAGGTCAGCTCAGTTTCCAATGCTCATGGGGGAACTCAGATTAAAATGTCTAAAACAGAAAGAGAATTTTCAGGTTATGATACAGAAAAGCACAGGCTGGAGCAATCAGACTGGAATGCATCTTTTTTAAGTTAAATTCAAGGCATAACTCCAGAGTGTTCCAGGATAGCCTATAGATTTCTTTAACAGTAACAGATTTTTAATAGGACTTTTAAGAGATGAGGGATTAAAGAAATGAGGTTGTAAACAAACCCTTTTTTTAAAGATTCTTAGCAAGCCAATAGAAGGGTCTTAGAAGGTTTAACTCTTAGTTCAGATGCTAGGGATGATAAATAAATTGTTTGTTATAAACAAAAGACTCTTAACTAAAAAAAAAATTCAATAATACAGGTTTCATTCCTCTTTCCACTCTGCATCATAACTTAAGACAGAAGGTAAAGATGATTTTAAGACAGAAGGAATTCTGTGTTTGTACTTGATACTATCTGTGAAAAAATCTGAATTTTTAAGAGCTAAAAATCCGAACTGACAAAATCTTTTGAGATGTCTCAAAATTAAACACACAGAAATTAGACTGCCATTAAAGCAGTCATGAATTACATGCTTCCATAAAACCCACCCTGGGCAAACTCTGATTATTTCTTTTTAATGATTCTTTCTGTTGACATTATCAGGATTTATTAAACTCCTGTCAACAATGATATGACTAATAGATGTATACATGGAGTCCTCAAAGAGATTATTCCTAAAAATAAAGGCAGGTGATGGTAGGAGAGGTATTTTGAAAAGCCAGATGAATGATTGTAGGTAACTGGAGGCAAAGGTGAGTAGGGAACAGACATGGGTTTGAATTTTCAAATCTACTAGGCCTGAAAATCTACTACCCTCTGAAAGGTGGGTTTGTTTTATTTCCTAAATTTGTTTTTCCCTGTGTTTGAATTCAGTAGGGTCATATGTAGGATAAAATTAAGTTGTTGATACCTGTTTATCCTCGTAATGTATTTAAAGTACACATAAAAGGTGAAACTCCTTTCTGTGTACTGACAACACATTTGGGTTAATATATTCACATCTTAACTTGTAGCCAGATCTGATGTTTTAAATGATTAAATGTTAAATCTGATATTTACTCTTGAACTGTGCAAAAGTCAAAGTGAACAATTTGTCGGCTCATTCATATTTTGATTCTGAAGCTGGTTAACTAATCAGTCTAACAGAAAAAGAAGTAAGATAAATGGAGGCCATTCTGTTCTGTAGAAAAGTGTACATGAAGATAAATTTTTCACATTTTGCTTCATTTCGTCTGCAGTTATCACTGTCATAATTGCTTCTGTAACACTCAAGGTGCTCTTTATATTGCTTCTATGATATGAACAATTTAAAATATTTTAGTAGACTAGTAGCTTGTAGCACTGAAATATTCTGTATTCTTTTTTATGTATTCTAATTTAGAAAAAATCCTCTACCTTTTTATATAAAAGTGATTTGCTAAATAAACAATAAAAGGATCAAGAGCTGTGTAAGCTACCAGTTTTTTCTAGAAACAAGTTTATAGGAAAATATAGGAAATCCTGAGCAAATAAAGTCTTGTAACTAGTAGAACTAATTGCTAGTAGAACTCCCGTTAGTTTACATTAAAAAAATGTGATAATCTAAAATCAAGCACCTTGCAGTAATTTCTTTTCCTTCTTTTGATTTAATGATGGCTTCTATAGATTTAAGGAATAACAGGTTATCCCCTTTGCTTCATCTAAAACCTACAAGAGGTCTATCACCATTGTCAGTTCGTGGTACTCATCAAATGTCTCTCATTGCAACTTCAAGAAGTAAATTCCCTAAAAAAACCCTAAAACCAATAGATTACTGTGTTAAATCTGATTATTTTAAAAAGGGGATAAAGAAAAGTCAGTGTAAAAAAGAAGTCAGTGTAAAATAGGCTCTTGGCCATTTTTACGTTGCTGCATCATAGTATTTTTCTTTATTGACAACTCCTTAAAGCCTAAGGAAAATGCCAGGATTTATGAGATTTTTTTCTCTCTTATCACATAATTGTTTTCTGACTAAATTAAACATAGTTAGCTTAGAATGTAGCTATGTAGAATGTAGATATGTTTGTAATCTGATTCTGTGCAGTGTGTTGCTATGATGGATAAGCACCTGAGCAAATAAGTAGACCCAAGGTAGCTGTATTAAAATTGCTGTAAAAGGTATAATAGCTTTCACAGTTAGCTAGATTTCTGTGGTGGTAAATTGAGAGATTCTTAAATAGGCACTCTCATTTTGGCACCCTGTGCACTTTAAAAGGAATCTCATTATAAAAAACCCTTCAGCTTTATGCCAAAGAAATTAGAAATTCTTTCTTTTATGGTTTGTCAGAAATATGATGTCGTTTTATTGCATTAAATTTCAACTACTCCAGCTGCTGTAGGAAATACATAGCTAAACAATAAGCTCAGAAAGGTAAATGGCTGCATAATGTTCTTAAAGCAGTAAAGCAAACTGGGCTTAGTATGGAATTTCCAAACCCACATATTTTTTGGTTTTTAAGGCTCTGCACACCTTTTTAAAAACTCCTATGAGTTTAAATCAATATATTCTACTGGCAGTATTGTTCATGTTATTAGCCAAAAATGTGTGGGTCATCAAGTACACATCAAGTACAGCAACATTGTGAATTTAAATTGTTTGTTATAAACAAAAGACTTTTTCTTAACTAAAAAAACTAATTCAATAATACAAGTTTCATTCCTCTTTCCACTCAGTATTTTTCTGCTTTCTCACAAGTTGGGTTTTTTTTGTTTGTGTGTTTGTCTTTTTTTTTTTTTTTAAGGCAGTGGTGGTGGTGGTCGATTTTCTTCAAGAAATCCAGCTTGGATTCTGTCATCTTGTCCTTTCTACTAAACTAATTACAACGCTCAGTCAAGTTATAAAAGTATTCTTCTGGAAAATTTGACCGATAGAAAGGAAAATATTTTATGGTTTAAAGTTCTTGCTCCTGGACATTCATATGCTATGTTACACTGGTGTTAAGTATCTCCACTTTCCATATTTAATGGAATGTCATAATTGATGAAGTATTCTTGGATTCAGCCTTCACTTTTCTTCCAGCTTTTTTCACTACTTTACCACTTTTTTGCTTATTTGTGCTAAAAAAAAAAGAGTTAGTTTTTCCTATTCATAGTTCATTTTGTGGCAGTGTTACTTTTTTCCTTGCCATGATAGCAAACAGAAATCAATGCTTTTCTAATATTAATTCTGAAATTAATAGACACTTCTGCTGAGACTTTTAGAA
Source organism: Chloroceryle aenea (assembly GCA_013399075.1). NCBI lineage: Eukaryota > Metazoa > Chordata > Aves > Coraciiformes > Cerylidae > Chloroceryle > Chloroceryle aenea. Next base: position 155,518 of record VWZY01011040.1, read on the forward strand.
GATAAAAAATAATTCATGTGCAATAGCTATCTTTATAACTGATTTGACCCTATGAGTTATATCAAACTGATCAGTGTTTTGCATATTAAATATTTGTACAGGGTGTATGTCAGTCTTTCAAAAGCAGATTGTTTTCTGGGCTGACACCTTAATCTTGCAAAACACATCCCAGTGTTCCTGATGCACTTGGATTCATGTTTCCTTAGGACGTAGGTGTCACTGGACACCAAATGTCAGCAACTGTTTTAGTGAATTGTTATATATTGCCCAAGTTTCATAAATATAATAGTGTGTGAATACAGAGAAACTGTGTTAACTTTTCAATATTACACTGCTTTGTCTATGCAAAGCATTATTACATTAATTACCATATATAAATATTCACTACTTCTAGGAAAATGAAAAAAAAAAAGGAACTTGCTTTAAGGGAATTTGCTTTTCTCAAAGTTGAAAAATGGAGACAAATATGGTCTGTTTTTAATTTCCCAAGAAATATGGTCCTTTTCAAATAATTTACATATTTCTTTTGTATTCTTTAGCCTACCCCAAGTGGCTTGCACTATTTTTCAACTTTAATCAACATGACTGACAGGAAACCTGATAATAGAGAATAGATGTCTCTACTGGTGGGGCAAAATCTTTTGAAATGTCAGTGGTGAACTCACTGTATTTACATTTCTTTGGGACTCTCGCTCTTATAAGATTTTAATCTTTTACACTGGAGGGATGAAAGTAAAGGTTATTTAACTATACATCAGAAATTTTATCTGATGACAATGTGGCAAAATATTCCAGCTTTCAGAAGTGCTGAATGCCTGCCTCTCATCTCTGGTGCTGTTTCAGTGATGTAGCAAGTTCATAGCTACCATTTGTCCTCAAATATTGGAAGCTGTGCATCATCCAATTAATGACAGTCCTGGAGCTTTCTTTTTTAAATCCATTTTGGTTTTGGCCAGCATATTAGTTCTTTACAGAGATTTATAGTATATTAAATATAAACAATTAAAATAAAATAAATTTAGTCTGGACTGTCATGAGACACATTGCTTTGGCCGTAGGCAGGACTCTCTGAAAAAGACTGAGCTGCCTGGTTGTGCTAGATCATACAGAGGCTTGGCCAGGTGTGTGCTCAAGAACAAAAATATGTTATAGACATGCTGACCCCATTTGGTTTAAATCTGTGAAGTGTGAAAGTCTGTACAACTTTGGCTTAGTGTTGTCTATAACGATCAGTGAATTCATTGAGGTTGTAGCCAGCAGTTCCTCTCCTTCATGTCCTGTGTTCTGAGTCGGGGTCTCTGCTCTGCCTCTGGATGCACCCAATTTTATGTTGGACATCATATAGCGCAACTGCTCAGATTGGGAAATCTGAACTCCTTAATGCAATAACATCTGTTTTCATGATTCTAATAAAGAATTGGAGAACACGTAATGAGCTTTCAAAAAATGACTGGTTTCTGGTATTTTCTACCTCTCCACTTCTTTTGTATTTTACTTTGTGTTTCTTTTGCATTAAGCCTCCTTTTAGATATTAAGAAATGTCAGATTCTCAACTGTAATTGTGCTAGCATTAAAAGGTTTTAGAAAACAAAATAGTTTGCATAAAGAAAAACTGGAACTAAGAGTAATAGCTGGAAGGAGCTTGTTTCTCAGTGCCAGGAGGTTTCCTGATCCCTGTGGATGACTCCATAACTCTCTAGAGCTACTGACTTCCTTGTGGAAACATTTCTGCTAGCCTTTCATAATTCAGAAACTGTTTTCATTTGAAACTCAAAATATAGTTATTTTTCCTTTTCTTTACAGTTGTTAAGGGTACTGGTAAAAGGAAAAAAAGAATTAAAAAATGTTTTGGAAAATATGTAAAAATAATTCAGAAAAAATTATGAAAAATTACACTTTTATGTTAAAAATGCCTTTAAAAATGAGACATTTCCACAATATTTCTAAAAGATAAAGTTTATTTTCTATGGCTTTCTTTGAACTTCAAACATTGTAATTTTTTTAATGAAGAAAGATCACAATAACTTTAGGAAGAGAGTAATTAAGCTATAGAGATCTCATCAAGGCAAACCCAGTTTTATGAACACAGAACAGCTAGAAATGCCACAATGTACCTGTGACTCACCGATAACACTGGGTTTTTTCCCCTTTTCCTCCATCCAGTATATTAGTTTCAGATGGATGTCCTGTGCCCAGTGCTGTGCCCAGAAGCATAGTTACCAAGGCTGACACATTCATCTGCTGCCAGTCTGATCAGTGCCTGGAGACAGCAGGCACAGAAGATGTGAAACACCTTTCATTTGTTGCTGGGAACATCCCAATGGCAGTATGGGATGGCTGAGAGATGGCTGTGGGGCACCAGAGGTCTTCAGGGATGAACCCTGAGCTTATCCAAAAAATGACAGCTGTTGCAAGGGCACAAGCTGGAGGGGAAACCAGTGAGTATGCTTTCACCAGAAGCATTTCTCCGTGCTTGTTGTGACACATGCTACTGTGCCTTTTAAGTCCATCTCTGAATTCCTTAGGTACTCTAATACCATCACTTTCTTTAAGATAAACGAAGCCCCTGGTGTTTCTGTGAAAATCCTTCTATGTCCAAGATCTTCTCTGCCTGTTAAAATGCACATAGCTACTTCAGGAGGGAAACCAGGTCCTTTAACAAGAAGCAATGAAAGATGATTCATTAGGGAAAGGAAAGAAATGTGTGTGCGCAACATGGCAAGAAAAGTCTGTGACCCACTCAGCTGCTCTGCATGAAGCAATTTGGTGTGTTGCAGTGGAGGGGAATCACTGCCCTGATTGTATAAACCAGCAACAAGGAGATTTAGTTTCTCCAGTGTTGTTGCACAAAGTCAGCTCTATTCCATTTAATCTTCATCAGTGCTTCAGTTTTCCACTGTATCTTCCAACACATTCAACAAAGAGAAACCCCTGCACACAAGCAAGTAATACTCAAGAATATTTATTTATTATTATTATTAAGCGCGCTCTCCACTGAGAGTATTTTAATCTAGAGCATTCAGGTGTGCTGGGATCAGTGTATTTTCCTGTGTGCCACTCACACCTCTGAATGCTCTCATCATCTGAAAGTACCACTATTCCAACAGTAATACACAATACCTTCAGTACTAATACCTCCACATAATAAAAAGCAGAAAAGGGGTTTTGCTGTAAATTAAAAAAAAATGGAACAAGGAAACATACGTACTAATACCTATACAAATGTGTAGCTTGTGCTGCTGCTGAGTCTCATTTTACTGAAGACCAGGGATTAGACATGTGCAAATACAGTAAAGGGGGAGTACTGCTAAATTGCTAGAGGGAATTATCTAACTGTAGTTGCATGTACTTTTCCACTGAACTATCGTAATTGCTCATGTTTGCAGCCCTGATTTATTTTTCTTTTATTTTTATTCTTGCACCCTGTATAAGTATATTCAGCATGGGATTATAGGTAGTAACTTTATAGATATCCTTTATTTAATTGTAATAGATAAAGTGGAATATCTGGAGTTATTTGCAAAATGGAAGTAATAGACCTACCGAGGACCCACGTGGTAGGAGGCTAAGGGACCAGCTGTTCCCTTGCACAGGACTTTGGGGTCACTCTAACTTTCACTCCATGCAATAAAGAGTATTGTCTTGCCATGCACTGAGCATGGAAGCAGCCAGCCATTTCATGCTTCCCTGTTGTACTCAAAACAAAACAAGTACTGGCCACACTTTCTGATGTGGACAACATCCTTGTGCAGCACTGCTGGTGCATAGCAGGGGACCCGGATGGGTCTGTCTTTGTGTCAACCAAGTGTCACACTGTTACTCTTCAGGAATAACAAATTAGGGGCCACTAGTCTCCAGTTAAGAGCAAGCTTTGGTAGCAAGAATAATCCTCATTAGAGCACTTCTTCCATTTTGCTTATCTGGCATGAAGGTGCACAGGAAGCCTTATGAACAAGTCAGTAAGTATTGACTGATTGGAAGTTTCTGTGTTAGGACTCTGCGTGGCCCAATACATGATTCTTTCCTAAGAACAGTCTGTAGTCTGGATCTTTCAGATTCTGAATAGTACAAGGACCTTTTACAAGGAGTCTGACCAAAAGGAGAAAAAAAGTGATGATAACTGGTGATTGTGACTCTCCAAATGCTCAACAGAGTGCACTGAATGGAAGAAATAAAGCTTAAAAATTCTTTCTGGAAACTGCACACCTGATCCTCTTAGGGGTATTTGCACACACAGAACATTTGCTGCATTCAGTGCTAGCTCTCACATTAGAAAGCAGAATTAAGAACATCACTATAGATAAGAGACTATTCTGAACTCACAAAAAATTAATATTAGTTTAGTAAAGTATTTTGATGTATTTTGAGAGCTGCTCTGGAAATATGTTTACATTTCATAGCTTCGATATTTGAAAATGCTAGAGAATTGTTCTGAAACATGTTACAGTGAGTCAAATGACAGCATCTTTCTATTGTCTCTATATGTATAATCAGGGGCAGAATGTTTTATCTAAGAAGGAACAAACCAGGGAATAGTCATGAACAAAATGTGAAAATGAGAAAGTATTGAACAATCAAGAGCCAAAAAAAAAAAGTTAATTAATGCATTTGAATGTTGAGACTGTGCTTTTGCATGACATGCTAACCATATCTGCAGAACCTTGCAAGTGCTTAGCAAAAAATAATCCTCAAAATGGTGAATTCCTCTCATAGAAGATTGTCAGGGAGGTTAAGGGATTTGCCCAGACCAAAAACAGGCCTATGTCAGAGTTTAGCTTGGGACATTGCACTCTGTGACTACTGGCTTTTGTCTTTCTTCTGATTAATATAACAATACATATTCAGGTGATGAAAGACAGAGAACTGTGGTGCTTATTTTAAAGTAGATTTTAAGAGAAGTGTTTGATCTACAAATAGGGTAAGCATTCTCCTACAGAAGGGCTTTTGAATTCCCAAGGAATCACTTCTGATTACAGCAGCAAATATTATAAATTAAAAAGTACTTCAAGAAGGAGTTAAAAGAATGTCAGCACAGCATTAGGGCCATTTTTGTTTACTTTATAATTTACTGACCTAAATTTGCCAATGTCATAGAACTGGGAAAGGAGTAAAGTAAATACAGAGACACAGAGCAAATAAATTCAAAATTATCTGGATAGATTTTACTTAGAGGCTGGATAAGTAGCTTATTTAGATCAGTTGTACAGAAGTGTTAAGTAATAAGATTAAGAACTCAAAATAATCAAAGAGGATAAAGCCAAAAAGAAAATACAACAAATAACACAATCCCAGAAGAGAGGAGTAAGTACTTTTTCCTGTTTATGGAGGAGAAGACACAACTTTGTCTTAGGCAGAGCATAGAGGACTTTTCCAGCTCACTTGCAGGCACAAGGAGCTCTACAGCTTCAGACAAACAGAACTAGGTAGAAGTAGTTGTCTGCAGGAGAAGGCATTCATGCGGGCAAAGGGATCACACCCTGGGGAGCAGCACAACAGTCCACCGACCTGTGTTTGGGAGGGAAAGGAAATGAACATATTACAGATTGTTTGCACTTAATGATTTTATAAATAGCTGGCAACAATACCAGTTGGTAAACTTGAATTCGCCATCCAGGGCACACATAACAACTCTGGCAGTCCTTGCCCCAAACTGTTTTCAGTTAACATAGTGGTTTTATTCTCATTTCCGTTCAACTCTGTGCTGCATTTTTTCTCTCCACATGATATTTTGGTGCCTAAAGCACTGTGACTGTTGTAAGCAAATAAAAGTTTATGAGTTATCTATTAAACAGATTTGTGGTAATCGTCCATTTAACCTTAGGGCATTTTTAAAATAAAAGTCTTATTATTAAAACTGATACTTGAGGAAGACAATGTTAAAAAGCTTTTTAAGAAATACAAGCTTTTATTTTACCCTTGTGTAGTTAGAAAACTGAACTAATAAAACTATCAGCACATTCTATTGAAGAATAACATCTTAGATATCTTTTTTTTTTTTAAATCACAAATGATCATCTGCTGATGAGCATTAGCAGCTGCCTTCTTTTCAAAATCAGCTTACTACTTTAAGAGATACTTTTACTGTGTTGGAGAAATTATACTGAGTATTCTCGTCTAAAGTAGAAAAATAACTCATAATTTAATTTGTACAAAGTAACATTAACAAGATTTAAACCGCAGTTTCAACACAGGAAAACAGTGTAAAAAGACTGTTCTATGTCTTCAGCTGTCAACTAAAAGTATATTGAATTTTGCAGAATAAATTAATATAAAAGTGTTGAGATTAAAAGTGATAAAGCAGCAACAGGGGGATCTGAATCCCTCCAAATATTAGAGTAAATCCGCCTCAGGATCATAAAAACATTATTATTTTGACATGATTAGATCAATCATTGCAAGACAACTATCTTAACAAGTTAAAGTTGCTTTGATACAAGAATTGTAGGCTTTCTTTTCCTCTTTTTCTTTTTCTTTTTCTTTTTCTTTTTTTCTTTCTTTTTCTTTTTCGTATGAAAGGAGACTGCATATGGTCCTGAGCAGACAGAGACAGATGCATCTAGGCTCTCATGGTAACAAATAAGCCATAAAGTCTATCTGTAAACATCAATAAAGTCCTCCTTTAAGCAACACAAGTTTACATTATATTGAACTGTGAAATAGAACAAAACTAACACTTGTCATTATATAGTTTATTGACTTCAGTATGAACTTACTTAACATTGCTTTTTCTCTTCACTACTTTAACTCCAAAGTCATTCTTGTAGCAGAAATACTGTGTTGCATTTCCCCTGTTCCTACTATCAGAAGTCTCATGTGCCTTACCCTGTGCTCTGAAGGTGACCAGTGCTGCTATTTAGTCAGTGTTAGTATTGATGAATATAGAACTGAAGAATGATGTGAGAATGGTCACAAAATAACCAAAGACAAAAAAGGAAGTCTCAGACTTTTTGGCTTCACTAATGATAGAAGCAGGACTTCAGCCTGGTTGGGAATATTTAAAGAGAAAACATACACTGGCGGTCAAATAATTTTTTCTACTTTCTTTGAACCTTTTTGTTCACATTTTTAATTGGGAATTTACCGTGCCTTTATTGTTTTTTGCTGGAATATTTGAAGTATATTTTGTCCACATTTCATAACTCTGCAATAGTTTTGTGGATTAAAACTTTGGAGTGACAGTGACCTGACTTTGGATGGAAAACTTGCTGACTTGGTATAATCTCAGAGTGCTTCAAATTCTTTCCAAATAGAAGCAATCATTTGTATTTCACATCTTTTGAAATGTATTTCAACTTGTATTTAATTTTTTCAAGGTATTTTTTCACTTGTTAGTTTTAGAAATAATTTCCTCCCGAATACTTCTTTAGTAGGGAGTGCCTCTTAAAAATGATGGTGTAGTATGAAACCAGTATGCAAAATGTTTATAAATACTTATTACAATGTAGAAACAAATTATGTCTCTAAATGAACAAAGCCATTCCTTTGCACTAAAAATGAGTTATCAACAGGTAAGCACTAAGGCAAAGAAGTTACTTTATTAAAGTACCTGTATAATGCAAATGAAGACTAGTTCACTTCTTTTTTTTTTTTTTTTTCTGATAGAATATGATAAAAAAATATACCTACTTTGCAGTATTGTAATATAGTTTAAAATATTTTTATCAGTGAGAATTCATAAAAAATTCCTAAAAAATTTACATTACTTACTGTTGGTACAAGAGACAATACTGAAATAAATAGCTTCATAAACCCATGAAGGACAGCTGGTATCAGATAGCCTTACACAAATACTAAGTTTAAGATTCCATACTGGTTTAATTCCCACATAGTCTTTCAAGTTTTATTAACCCAGACAACTCATAATAATTATGATAAACAGACATTGTCATCAAAAATCAGCAGAAATTGGTAAGATTAAATACAATGCAATGCATCTTCCTTGCTCACAGAGTCTTTGTAATAAATTACTCCTAGGCTTCAGAAGGAGGCATTTTATAATTGAGCAAAACAGATCAATTTTAAGGATGCTTATTTAAAAGCAAACCAGACTTTTAAGAATGGTAAACTTGATTAAAATCCCTCTTTAAGTGCAAATGACAAACAACAATGTTTAATACTCACAGGCCATAGCCATCCTATTAATAATACAATTTATTGTTCAGATATAATTCTAGGATCTTAACAATGTGGCAGCTGTAATCTACTTTAAAAATTAGAAATTATGAACTTCAGTCTTCTAATGTGCCTGATACACAAACAGTGGCTGAGCAATGTGCATTTGGTTACTGAAATACATTGCTTCAGATTAAATGATTAGGCTTTGAGTGTTTGTCACACATCATTTTCCCCATCTTTAATGGTGTGTTCCATAAATTATACTACTGCTATTATGTAGATATTAAAATCAGATCCAGAAATGACTGAATAGGAATTTAGCCATCTCAGTCCTAAATACCTTTAAAATTGGTTCGGTCTGCACATCCTGGCAATACTCATGTTTGTTTTGTTGGGGTTTTTTTAATTTATTTTTAGTAAAACTTCCTGTATAGGTGCAGCTGTGTTTCTACATAGCAAGAGTATTACAGACATGAAAGGTCTGGACAGGCTATGACTATCTCGTACTGTATGCAAAACTGAATTAAAGAAACCTAGTCATTCCAACTTAACTTTCAGTAAGGGACTGATTCAAATAGGAATTTTTGGCAATCACATGCTATAGTTCTGTAAAACAGTTAGAACTGTCACTTTCTTTAAAGGCAAGAGAGGGGCTATGGCTCCTCCTCTCACACCTTTATGCTGACTTCCCTTTTGCACCATTGCCAGAGGATTTGCACTTAACTTCTAATTACGCATTTAGGTTCTTTTTCCTTTTTTTTCCTATGTGTTTGTATGCATGTGTTTGCAACACTGTGATGGTTTGACCTTGGCTGGATGCCAGGTGCCCACCAAGCCACTTTATCACTTTCACCCCTCCTCTCAGCTGGACTAGGAAGTAGAAAAGATGAAACTCGTGGGCTAAGAGAAAAGCAGTTTCATGAAGAAGCAAAGCAATGCCACACACAGAGGAGAAAGAAAGCAAAGATTTCATCTCTACTTCCCCTCAACAGGCAATGTCTGGCCCTTTTCAGGAAGCAGCATTCCAAATATGTAGCAGTTGCTTTGGAGAGCAAGCTGATGCTACACACACACACTCTTTATAGTGCAGCTGATGTCATGTGGTATGGAATATCCCTTTGGTCAATCTGGGTCAGCTGTCCTAGTCGTGTCCCCTCCCAAGATCTGGTGTACCCCATCACACTGCAAGGGGAATGTTGAAAAACAGCCTTGGTGTGTGCGAGCCCTGAGCAGCAGCAGCCACAACACAGGTGTGTTACCAACACCTTTCCAACTCTCAGTGCAAAACACAGAACTATGAGGGCTGTTATAGGGAAAATTAACTCCAGCTCAGTCAGACCCAATACAAACACACATGAGTTTCAGCCTCCCAGAGAAGGAGCTGATTCCAAGTCTCACATAACTTAGGTACTCTAATATGCTGTTACTATATACATATACATGTATATGAAAGTGTAGCAGTGGCTTGTGTTCATAACTGGAAAAATACTGTTATGCTCATAGTTTTCCTGTGTTTCTAAAGTCCATGATAGGTTTGGAAGGCAAAATTTCACTGAAACTTGTGTGCTGTTTTTTTTTAATTTTACTTTCAGAGAGTCCCCGAATTGGACAAGAGGAGACAATTTCCCAAATAGAAAGAAGTGAAAGCTTTTTACTTTCAGCTGCAGCTTTGCAGTCAGCATCCATGATCTGTTTTCCTTCATCACTGTATCAAACTCTTGCAACCACAAAGTTTCTGCTCAGAGAAGAAAGAGCTGTCCACAAAAATCCCTTCATGCTGCAACAACAGACTGAAGAATGAGACATCTGATTTGTGAAACAGTCTTAAGCTTTGGTGACACATAATCCCTGTAAGTGGAATATTTATTACTTTAATAACATCTATTACTGTAATATTAATAGCTGATTTTTTATGACCAATAAACTACTTATTAACAGCTCTATGACAGTGAAGCTGAATTATGAAAGAATTACGTTTGTTAGGCAATTTAATGTCATTTATGCTCCTGTACACGTAAACCAGATTTGGAAGTCAAGGTTTTTTCAGTTTAAGTTCACTCACTCTGCACTAGAAGTCTTGAAAACAGTCAGTCTGATTTATTACAGTCTTTGCAGCACAAAAGTGTGTTTTGTGTGTTTTAAATGTTTCAATGGTACTGGAGGCTGTTTCACTGCAAGTGAGTAAATTTCAAGAAATAGGACCAAGTCTAACCCACTTTGGTCCTTGATCAGCAAGGAACAGAGGTGGCTTCCAATTCCCTGCTCAGCTGCTCCAGTGCTCGTCCTGCACTGCTCCAGGGCTGGCTGCAAGCTGGGTCACATGGCTCTGCTCTTTCACTGCAAAGAAGCCTGAACCCAGCTTTAGCAAAAATAGAAATTCAGCTGCTGGCTATTGCTGGGAAAGAGGATTGACAAGTTCAGCAAGCTAAGTGGCCTGACAAATTCTGTTTCACAGCTCTATTACAGGATTGGTAACCTCATCTAGGGGACGGGACACTGTCAGAAAAGGGTATTTAACAAATGTTAGTAACTATTTAGCTTTATGGTTAAATGATTGTACATCACTACACTTGAGCACGCAAAAGCTTTTCCTCTCTTCTGGAAGTATGGACTTTCATTTTCATCCCCTTCTTCCTCATTGTCTCTGTTACCTCCCGTTGCTACTTGTCCTGTTCTGCTCTGTGTTGCATCAGAGGGTGATGGCAATAATGGAAGTCATTTATTGGTTAACCCATGTAATGTTAACAGGAACACAAGCTGCGTATCAAACACTGCCAAAGAAACAAGAGGCTAGCTTTTTAAACACAAGTCATTAAGCTCTATGCTTCATATTTTGCTTACACAGTCCATATACTTTCGTACATTAAAGCTGATCACTACAAAGAAATGTCAGCTATCTCAGTTATTAATAGATTAATCAATTCTATCTACATGACAATGTTGCTTCACCACAAGCAATGCTGTTGAGCTAGCAATGTATGTCTCTGAAAATGCTCTAAATGGCCTGCTGATTCCTATCTCAGAGAAACATGAATCAGACTCTCTTCCTATAAAGACATAAAGCAGCATTCCTCAGTTGCCAGACACATGTGAATATCCAATGGTCTGTGGTTTTCTAAGTATGAAATACCTGTGTATATGCATGTGCATGTGCAATATACAATATCTTACATGGTTTTTGAATGCTTTTCCTAGTACATGGTCACCCTGATGGAGAGACCACCATTTGAAAACACTATGAAAAGCCATTTTGCTGTAAGTGTTTGCTGAATCAATGAATCATTTTGTTTTACAGTAGCACCTAGAATGTGTTTGGCAACATCCAATAAATCCTAATGTTTGCAGTCTAGAAATAAAAGGAGAGGAGCAGAATAAAATGGTACTTATATTTCAGTGTTTTTATATTGGCTGTATTGGAGAGAAATTTAGAAGAACAGAAATGAACTGATTTCATGCATCTAACTCAGTGTAACAAGAAGTTATACAATGAAAAAAAAAAAAAAAACCAAACAACAAAACCCACCATAAAAGAGAGGAGCTGAATCTGGGAGCAGATCAGGTTTTGAAATTAGAAGAGACTGAAAACCTAAGTAGCAGGGTGCAAATTTATGAAGATTGCAAAAAAAACCTTGTAATTTTGACTTTGATAAGGTAGATAAGAACCTTTGAAAAGGAGATATCCAACATCTTGGGTGACAGGTAATGTGCAATATAGCAACCATGTTTTTTCTATGCAACAAAGATAAATGCAAGTACGCTAGAAAAGCTAGAGTAAAGGAAGTTAAAGCATTCAATGTATGACATGCCTGATGAAAGTGACAACATTGCATCCTGAAGTGAGTTGTCCACTGCTTTGAGACTCTAAGTTGCTATTAACAAAGCAGGTAATTAAAACATTTAGATTAGTGTCAGACAGGGGCTAGAATAAGAAACTTTAAACTCACAATAACTTTGACAGTGAAGTTTTATTAATTTCTTTGTGAACTTGAGACTGACTTCAGTTTCTAGTGTTGTTTATCTCATATAAAGTTCAAGGTAAAAATCAAAATAAGTGATGTCATCACTAAAAAAGAAAAGCAAAACCAGAAAAATCGTTTATGTGTTTGCAATTAGTTTCTAGTGTACACATGTGTTCTATGTTATGCTGAATCTGTCTAATCTGACTGCCTGTCAACTTCTGTTAATCTAAATGCTTTCCAAGACGGTTTTGGCCTTGGCTGTCTAGGATGTTAGATTTGTGATTTTAATGCATTTTCTCTAAAATGTGCTTTATGCAAAGCACCAATATTAAAATGTAATCTAAGCATTTTTTTTTTCATTCTGTTTTATTTCTATAATAAATAATATTCCTATTTTATTCTCACTATTTTAGTGAGAAATACTCATTTCAAGAGCTTGTTCTTAAAATACTGTAGGAAAAATAAATATATTTGTGCACTCTGATGATTTCTAAGGAAATGCAACATCAAAAGCTACATTTAGGTAATATGCCTCATTAAGCTTCTTCTAAAAACAGAGATGTGAAAATTCAAAATTAATGTGGAAAATACTTATAAGGAAAGAATGACTTGTCAGATTGTATTTAGACTTTTTTAGGCTGTTCTTAGAATTAGAACTTTAAATATCTTGCATAACTTTAATGTCTTGCATATGATTATATAGCTTGTATTTCAATCCATTTGTAATCTCCATTTAAGTGTGTAATTAATTCAGTTTAAAAAAAATCTCTGTGGATCATGTATACGTGGGATCATTGAAATGTATACTGAGTTTTCCTAGGTTTACAAACTGCAGGTTTAGATACATTGTTAATATGCAAATTATATGTATTAGCTGTTCCTTATGATGATACTTAAGTATAACTCTGAACAGAATATTTTCCTTGTGCACAGTGTATCAAATAACATTAATAACATTAATTGGAATGCCTTATCAAATATGGAAAATAGAAAAACTGAAGGGAGAAAAAAGGCCAGGGGCAGGGACATATGACATCCACAAAAAGTGCCTAATTACAAGCAGGTTAGTCAGAGAAATAAGTACAAACAAATAATAAGGCCAAACAAATAAGTACATATATCGTGGATATTGCCTGAGGGCTATACTGACAGAAGCTCAGGTTAAAGTAGAGCAGTAGCAGGGGATCTATTAGCATCCTTCTGCTTTTTTTAGATCAGCTATTTTGCTAAGTTTGTCCCTACATTTTTTATTATTTTCTTTAAGGGACTGAACATTATATATGTATTTCCCTTTCCATTTTCTATTGGAAGTGAAGTGGATAAAAAGCCTTTTTAGGCTCCTGAAACCCTAAGATTTCTACAAGATTCATTTCTTTAGTATTTGGATTGTGACATAAGAAGTACAAGAAATGCTGGCAAGAGGCACCTAAATAAATAAAGTGGATACAAAACAGATCACAACATCAGTGAAGTGGCAAAACACACATTTAGAGACTTAACTTTGAGCTTTTAGGTTGGTGATGTCAGGCAGAATAGAGCATGAGGGTGGACATTTCAGCTTTTATATCCCCTTTGTGCTGCAAAATCTGCTGAGAGGCAACTACTGATTTAGGCTTAGCAGTTCACTCAACACCAACTAGATGTTATAGCTGGATTTTTGTCCTACCTTAAGCAGGGAATGTTTATTTTGATTTTTATATTAGACACTGATTTTGTACTTGTCACCTCCTTAGAGAGAGATATGAGGAAAAAGACCGCGTGAACTGATATTTGAGAGAATCAGAACCCCACTCTATTCAAAAACACTGCAGTTATTCACTGTAGAGTATGTGGTTGACTTTTATCCGCTCTATACTAATGTCAGTGGATTTGCTTCTTATTTACTTAGCAAAATAAATTATAGTTTCACCATGTGTTTTTCTATAGACTGTCACAAGAAAGAAGTTGACACCACAACCCAGGGAAAGCAATACTATATTGTCCAGTAGTCCGTACTGGGAGGAGATCCCCACAAGCTAAAAAACATTGCACCCTCTAACCCAGCAGCCACTTTGTTTTCTGGTGTAGTATGCACAAATTGCACAAAGATTGGGGAACTTTAATTGTTGAAACTGACCAAAAATCTCTCTTGATTGAACCTCTGAGATTCCTTACTTTTTTGTAACATCAATAAGTTATATTGACCACCCATAAAATCCTGGTGTTTGCTTTCCATAAAACACCATTGTAGTAGAACACTGAAAATACCATTGTATTCTCTTTTATTGATCTGCTACAATCCGGAGAGTTCGAAAAATACTCACTCTTACTGTAGTTATTCTATAAAATGTACCTATGCATGCAATAGTGGTGTCAGTGTTACATTTATATACTACATTGAATGATTCCTGGTGTTTTTTTTTAATAATGGCAAACTGCGTAACACAGGTAACAGCACTTGATTCCAATTCTGCTTACTTCAGTGTCCTTCAGTGTAAATTTTTCACTTTGCTGAAAGTGTAAAAAGTACAATTCCTAAGCATTCACTTAGCACTTAGCTTATTAATAGTCTTCATATTTATCAGTGTCAGAAATTATTGATTTCATGTCATGTAGTTTTCTCTGTAATAATAATATTCCAAATTATATAACAGTTTTGAAAATTTATAATAAGTCTGTACACCATGAGCAAATCATTGCTTATATATATCTCTTTAATGATTTGGTTTTCCGGTATGTTGCCCAAATCTCAGTTCACTAGAACAGAGCTGTGTGAATTGAGTATTGTGTCATAAAGTTTCTTTATTTATTAAGCTCAGTGTCGATGATCTTGAAAACTTGTTAGTATTGATATAAGATATTCACTGGCATATCTCATAATTGATGTTAATTCCTTTACCTAGCGACAAAAATGTTCTATGATAAGGATATTGTCACAATGTTTATTTATTTTATTACTTTTAATTGGTGACTATTAATTTTTTCTGGTTACTTTTCTCTTGTATCCTGGAAATGTAGTGGTTATTTGAAGCAGAACTTCATCTGGATAGTTGTATCCCATTCTTGTGTATTAGCCATATCATCTTCAAAACTCTGAAGATGAATATATGTACTAGGGGATTTTGATTAGGTAGTATGATGTCATGGTTTGAGTGAGGACAGAACTAATTCTGTTCAGTGATTTTACTTTTCAGCTCAGTTCTTCTAACTAACTGCACTGTCTGAAGCTGGTATCCTGATCTCACAGGCAGTTTCTGCTACTAGCAGTGATAACAGACTATGTTTAGAGTTAGTACCAAGGATTGGTGTGCAGACCAAGGCCACTGCTGGAACTTATGTACCATGTTGGGAGGTGCAGAAAGTAAAAGGCTGCACCTGCAAGGAGGAGTGGACAGGAGAGATGACCCCAAACTGACCATCAAGGGATTACATCCCGTACATGTCATATTTGGTACAAAGCTGAGGGATCTGGAGGGTATTGGTGCTCCCTCTGTTTGCCCCCTTGGCCTGCTATACCAGCTTTGCTTGTCTCGGGTCATCTTACATTTTCTTCTGAGGACCATCCAAGGAGGACTCTGTCTATTCTGCCTTTGATCCAAATTGGTGTGTTTCTGAATCTGGTACCAGAATCCAGCTCCTGAACACATCTCCTGTCTGCTGCTGGGCCCAGTCTGGGATTCTCCTTGTGCCTTTTCCACAGCATCAGTGGTGATTGTAATGTAAATACCGTTGAGGGTTGGGTTTGATACTGGTTTTGTATATATTTATAGTATCATTATTATTATTACTTTAATTTTCATTAAAGCTGTTCTAGTTTCCTTTTCTAGTTCCTTATTCCCTTTCTCTTCCCCTTTGAGGAGGGAGGGGGTTAACAGAGGGCATTTGTTATGTCTAAGGGGCCGCCCTGACCCTAAACCATGGCATATGATTTTCCTGAAAAGTCATTAAAACTCAACTCTTAACTGTTGCAAACCACCTTAATTTTTAAACAAGCAATTGGTAGTAAGTCCTAGAATCCATATTATATATGAGAATTGCCTTCCAATGGATACACAGATGCTCCAAGTATTGTAGAAGAAAATAAAAAGCTACTAATTAATTGTTCAAAACATAGGACCTTGATCTTTTATGCTTCTGTCTTATCTGAAAACAAGTGAGTAGAGCAAATCAGATTAAAGGAGGAATGTTTGTCTCTTATCCCTAAGGCTTGGTGAAATCTGGGCTTATCTGCCGAGTGTCAGCTCTACTTGTGCTTCAAAATCCAAATATCCATTTTCAGGTACTGTTTTCTTTCTTTATTAACCTCCATTACAGCCTGGCCTCTGTGCATTAATTTTATATCAGAATTCTAAAGATTTTAAGCATACAATATATGACAGAGATCAATCTATTGGCAAGGTTATGTGGTCACCTCTGAATATGAAGAGGAAAAAGAGATAAAGCAAGAATACCTTAGTGTAAAACTCGGTTATGTTCACTCATTTACCTGCAGGCTATTTCATTTCTAGTGGAAACCTGTCCTTCTGACATCTTGATGAAAAAATGTGTCTACATTGTTTTGGTACCATGGACATTCAAACAGCTTTTATTGAAATACAGTAACTCACAGTAATTCAGGTGAACATGAAATGATAAACAGTCTGATGGTACAGTATTGCACAGGGGCAAATATTAACAGTAAGAAACCCCTTAATTTTTGTGATTATGTAATATTTCTTTCTGAAGGAGAAGGCAGACATGTCAAAACCATAAGCCAAAGAAGACAGTGTTTCTTACCTGAATTAGCTGAGTACAGTCAGCACTGAAGCTGATGTAAAGTGTGGAAGTTTATCCTGTATGTCAGTAACAGATAGAATAAATACTTACTTTGTTTAACTACTTATTAATTTGCTCAAAAAAACTGACAATTTGTCTTTCTGCAGATTATGCACAATTGGTAATAATTATTTCTGTAAAGGACATTTCTTTTTATTACAAGTTAGTATAATGAACACATTATGAGCTCTTCCTTCTAGCATATTAAAAGTCTGTTTTAAACACCATCATGAAATTAGCAAAACAAGCTGTTTTAATTGCTTGTAGTGTTCAGGATGCACTTTGCATATTTTCTACAGGTTACAATGTTAGTAAAATTAAGCTCAGTATTTTGCAGCTTTTGAGGTGGTGTTTATAAATGGCTTCACAGGATGATGCCAGTATTTTCAGTGTGGGTTTCCTGTTTAGAGAAAATACAAGGATCTTTTCAAAACTTCATGCGTTTTCAAAACTTCATTGCTAACTTTGTATTCAGACCCATATTAATTCTATGTCTGTACACTGAAATGTTAATCATTAAAAGCTCTGACTGAGCTGAACTGAGCTATATTTTTTTTTAAAACTGAGAAAAATAAAAGTTTTAGACACATTTAATTTAGCTGGGGAAAAAAACAGATCTCTAACTGATTTGTTGTGGTTTTTTTACATTGAACTGTGTGTGCTAGACCAGAAAATCTTGATGTCTCTTGGTGACTCATGGGTATTTAACCATGAATGCTACTGGCCAGTTCCCTTGTTTCAAGGTATTAAATCAAAGTAAGTCTGTGGGGATTATTATTCATATTCTTTTGAATTCTCCATAAGTAAACAAAAAAGACAAAAAGATATTTTATAATATATAACTAAATTGTGCTAACATGGAAAATGCCATCCATTTTGTTGATACATTTTGAAATCACATAATTAAAGCAAAGAATCTTATTATTTAAAAATTATATAAACACCATCAGTCCTTTTACAGACTAAAAAGACTTTCACCAAGATTTATTTGCTTGATATGGTTTAGCAAACAACCTGCATGTGTAATGAAATTTCGTTGGCAGTGTATTAGTGTTGATTCCCTGTCCATCATTGGTAGCAGGACTTCTAAACACTTATGGTAAGATCAGGTTGCTTTTCAGATGCTTAAGCATTACCTGTAGATCAGTAAAGGACATCCCACAATTGTTAACTGCTTTAAAGGATGCTCCATATCTCTAAAAGCGCTAAAGTAATGCAAGCAGAAATGTCTGCTGTGGTGACTGCAACTCTAGGCAGCTTTATACTGAAATCTTCAAATTTGTCTAAGTATTTCATTTCTAATTAACATCTTGCTATATAATAATACCCAAATAAGGCAATATTTTGTTACACTTTAACATAATTTGGTGAAGAGAGCAATTGTGACAAAGAATTTTAAGAAGCCTTTCTCTCCTAAGCCTCTTCTCTGCACCAAGAGCTCTGGGAATCACTCGCTGTATTAGCAAATATTGTGTTTCCATTGCTTGTGCAGCTCCAGTCCAAACAAGCTGCCTCTGATTCCTATAGGGAATGCAGACTTTCTTATTGCTTCATTTGGGGGCTGTACATAGCAGTGTTGCCTCTGCTGCTGTCAGTGATCCTCTTTGGGAGAGGATTTATTTTTGTCATTTGTACCAGTGAGCATGAAAACACTTCACTATGAAGCAGCTGAGGATAATCTCTACAAAAAATATGTGACTGCTTATCCAGCAGATACAAACCACCTGTGTGCGAGATCTCTGTAACTGTGGTCAAGACGGACTGAAGTGCTGCGTTTTGTGAACAGTGTACCATACATCAGTGATTTTATTAGAGCAGGTTTACAGTAAAAAGAGAATAAAATACGTAGGTTTTTTTTTTTCTTTACATATTGCATAATTTTTAGACACTTGCTTTTCATTATTTCGCTCCCATTCGCACCCAATAATGGGTGAGAGCAGTGTCCCTCTACAAAGCACTTCAGTAATATTTTTATTCCATGAATAGCAAAACAGAGTTATCTTGTACATGAGTTAGCAGAGTTATAACTGTCACTAGCATGTGACGTTTTTGTGTGCAAGTCTTCACTCAAATTAATTTACAAAAGAGAGTGAATATTATAAGCTTGGCTTCTTTGGCAAAATTTCATCTCAGTGGTAATCAATGTCTCTAAAGTGACTCTTCAGTGTGATGTATCCTGTTGTATTAGCTAAAGAGCATAGCTATTCAATAGGATTAACTTGAAGGCACAATGAGTTCTTTACTTCTAAAATTCAGATTATACATTTATTTTGTGTGCTATTAGAATGGAGTTGTGTATTTTTCCTTTTTTATGCTCGTTTAAGTAAATATCTGAAAAAAAGTCAAACATTTGAATTAATATATATGGGTGGAAGTTTTCTTTTGGAATGTATTCATAAGTTTAGATCCTCAGTATGGTTTCAGAAGTAGTCCAATAATTTCTGTGGTATATAACTACGAGTGCTTCCGACAAACTAATACTCATTGTACACAGTACTTCAACCTTCAGGTAACACAAATAGGAGTGTTTTATGGGTAATTTCTTGCTTCTAGCTTCTGTTATCAAAATGATCCATTTCTTTAAAGCTGAAGTCACATCAGATGGTATTGTGTTCACACCCCATTGTTTTGTCACACTCTGCTACAAGTCACTCACTGGAATATGACAGCCATGCTGTCATGAAAGGAACCCCACACTGCATTTTGAACCACATGTGAAATTGCACAAGGGGTGATGTCTCTGCTGCCTGTAGGTGAGTACAGAGAGCAGTTCCAAAATAACACGTTTTCCAAGCTGAAGCAGGTGACAGAATGAGATTATTGCATAACTTTTACTTCAGAGGAAGTGGTTTCTGACATTTTCCTGCCATATGAGACCTGAAGTCCGTGGAACAGCTTGCACCATATGTTAATTCTTGTTATATAAGGTTAGAAGAGTATTAACCTGAAAGCACTTTTTGATGTCATTACACATAGTAATAACTGCACATTGTTACTGGAACTGGGGAATCATTCTAGAATAATTGAAGCCTATGCTACCTGTCTAAACCAGCAAGAGCAGAGCGTTTCTGTATAAAGTTGTCCAGTGGACAGGTCATGTGCATCTTTAAAGAGTTTGAGGAACGACATATTTAATTACAGAGGTCCCAGACAGAGTTATTACAACAGCAAATGCATAGCTAAGTAGTCTGCACCTTTGGAGACACTATTGCTGTAGGCATATTACAGCATTGGGATCAGAACATCATCTAATGTGTACGCTCAGGAAGTTGTACAGAAAACTCTAGCTCAAATACAACAATTTCATTTATGCACAAAATTTTATTCTTTATTTAGGGAAGCTAATATTATTGAGGATGTACATAAAGGAATTTGAATACAAACTATTAATATTGACACCATCTCTGGCAAATGCTTCTCATTCAGAAGACTTTTTATTCTGCTGAATATTTTCTACAGTATCTTTCATTACTGCTATCCAGCATCCAATTTATCATCTCTAATCAGGCAACTTTATTTTATATTTTTTGCATGCTCAATAACCTTGCAAATTACTCTCACTAAATGAAGAATGCCATGCCCTTTAAGACACTTTTCTTACGTGGAGAAGAACAACTTCTCAAGCAGGTTTTCCAAAATTGTGAAAGCCTCCTGATAGCAGTAATTTTAAAGAATGACAGTACAGGTGGAACATTCCTGTCTTTTTTCATTTCTTTTTAGCCGTGTGTTACATAATGTCTTTTTATTGTATTCGAACCTTTCATTTTTGAAACTAACTGCACATGAAGTCCTAGGCTTCTCAAGCTACTTTTACCATTTGGACTCAAAGTGAAGCAATTTTTCCTGCGTCATTTCTCCTTTGTTACCTTGTCTTTCCATCAGATTCTCCATTAGCTCAATTATAGGTCTGCTACAATTTTTACTGCTACCATTATGTATGGACTATTAAATCATTTACTATTCTCCAAAACATAATTGTGTATGAAGTTATAATTTTGAAAGGTTTAAAACTCATCTCAACATTATCACACTGGTAATCAAAGAAGTAATTGCACAAAATAATCCAGCATAAGATGCACTGTAATTCAGCTTTAGGGAGGCAATCTCTATGTGGTTATAAAAGATAATATTTGTTTATATGGTTGGTTATTTTTTTTTCTTCTGATTACCTTGAGATTTTCAATGTGCAAATAAAGAGAATTTATAGCATAATATGAGATACTGCTGTAAAATTCACATCATATTGGCCATCAGGTAATTTTATTGATCTGTTTTAATAAATTCTATCTTGGCCAAATGATGAGTATTTGAGCTGTGCACCAATGTGTTTGATGTAGTCTGTCACTCAGTCCATAGGGTAGTCACAAATGAGTACTAGCTGCAAATGTATCCCTGAGCAGAATGAACTGCACCTAATGCAGATATGACAAACCATTCTTCCCTGCTTGCCACAGCACTCTTGCAGATGTCTGCAAAGAATCAATGGAGATTTGAACATCTTCAGTGTAACTTTTCTCTCCCATCTGTTGCAATTCAGAATATTTCTACTCATAGTGCTTACTGCTAAAATCCATCAGGTGTTGCACACTTTCCAAGAAACTTTAAGTAAACAATAGGCTATGTCATTATCACACAGTTATTAACTGCTCTGTTGTGGTAAAAATACAGCACTATTGACTTTTTTCCAATGAAGACATGAAGTGTGTGGAATGAACTATTTGTAAGCAGAAAAGTTCCCAATGAGGTCAACATTTCTTAAAATATTTCATAACTTCTCAGTTCTTTGAGTCACACTGAAGCATGAAAAGAGCGAGTCCAATTATACTCTGCAACTGATATATATTAAATTTGTATCCTAGCAAGCTTGCAGAGTATATGAATTATTGTAAAACTGGGTATAATGTGGTTGTGGTTTTGTATAATTTAGGCAATATTTATTATAAACAGTATGTATGATTCTTTGATTAATTATCTTATTTTATTCTTTTCCAGCTCCTAATATATGTTCAGCAGAACATATCTGATGTTCTGATTTCATTCATGCACTTCAGGTAAAAAAAAGTGTTTACCCTGCATGGGTATATTCTTGTCTGATTCTAGAGAGGCAAAGAGCAGAAGTACTGCAGTTCAGAAGCTAATACCTCATAATACTATGGAAATGAAAGATCATACTTTATTGGAATATAAGTGTTCTCCATAATATAGGGTAAGGTATAATGTATTGCGTTCTATTAAGCTGTTATGTATAATCCAAGGTAAAATATCTTTAGCTGTAGGAGGTTGCTTAGACTGTGTATTGTAACACATAAAACAAAGGAGCTCTGTAAACCAAAGTATGTTAGCTTAACATCTTGTATAAGTTCTACTTATAACAATCAAAATAAAAAACTAGGTATTATAGCTTTTATACATGGGAAGAAAACTTTTTTTTTTTCTTTATTCTCTATCATTACAGAGCAGTGTGCTTCACTGCAACTGCAAATGTGTAACTGCTCAAATGTACTCTGCTTCAGAAATAATTTGACCCTAAATCTACAAGACAGTTATATGTTGAAATTGTATACTTTTTAGGTTGGACAAATTTTGTCTTCTTAAATAAATTCTTCTAGTTCAGTTGTAGAATTAGACAGTTCGTATTTTTTTCCTTCTCTTTATAAAAGGCACAGACAATTTTTTCATATGTAAAGACCGTAAAACATGGTCAAAGTCTGCTCTTGGATATCTATATTTTCAATTTCTGTTGGTGAAAATAGTGTGGAAAGTGTATAAATGTCATGAGAATCTCTAGGAAATGCACTGAAGTCATTTGAGCGCTCTGTTCAGGGAGACTATTCTGTTTTAAAAGAAATATATTGACTATGACAGACATAGGTATACGGGTCAGTCGGATATAGATGATCAGAAATAGCTGCTCAGATATTAATGCATTTGTTGGGTTAAAACAAATGTATTTTCACTGCTTATAAACCTGCAAGTATTGCAACCTTGTATTGCATAATCTGAAATCCATACTTCAAGGGTAAATTTCTGTCCTTTATGCTATCGATTTCTGTGGGCTTGTATTTTCTCTGAAGACAAATAATATTGGAACAAAATGGTGAAGTTAAGCAGTAAAGTGTCATTACTAAGAGAGTTAGCTCATAAAGGTCAAATAAGAATATGTCATCCCTCTTTGATTAATAGTCCATGGTGTTAGTAGGTATTGATTTCATTTAAGAGCCTGTGGGTAAGAGGCAATTCAAATTAGCTTTGAGCAACCATAAAAGAAATAAAAGATAAGGTTCATTTGAAAACAGATACTAACAAGTACCAGTTTAAGAAAGGGAAGATAGTTAGAAAATATTTACCAATTTTGTATAAACTGACTGCAAGCACTGGTGGAGATATGAAGACAATAGTTGCCTAACATCTGCTGCCCTCTGTCTGTGGTGTCAATTACAGAAGTGTGATAATCCACTATTTTTTCATTTTACAGTCCAAATTCAAACTGGAGGCTGGTTCTCATCTTTTGATACTTGAATATTCACACACACAGAGTCCTCTGATAAAATTTAGAAAGCAGATGTATACCTTTTGGTGTTTTACTTGGTTTATAAATGAATGTGTCTACATGGAAGCTGAACAAAGGGGTCTATATACAAATTGTCCCTACTGCAGTTCAGTATTATTTTTTTAGATGAACAAAAAGGCATTGGTTTGAAAACCAGCAGCTTTTGGAAAGTATTCTTATTAATTACACAAAAGAAATAATAGACTGTTTGAAAGCACAGCCACATAATTTTGCCTTCATAAAAAGTAAAAACTTATGAATTAGTTTGTGTATCTCTTTTAAATATTTCCTGGATCCAGCTGACTCACAGTGATAATATGAGAAGACACTGAATTTTGATTAACTACTAAAACCATTTAGTGTATTTGTGTCACGAATTAAGAATTTTTACTCAGGTTCTGATTATTTTTCCACCTTTCATTACTATGCACTATCAAGTTATCTTTCAAAAAAAAAAGGCACAACTGGTAAACAGTTAACATCAAGAAGGTGTATTTATTTATTTATGAAAATTTTGAGTATAGCGGTTATGAGACCACTGACAAATTTCATGTTTCATTGACAAGTTACTTTGAATTTTAGAATATATAAGTATTTACTGCAAAGAATTTTGGCATGACAAGGGAAAATAAACTGTGCATAAGTATGAATAGTTGCTGATTTGTCAGTTCTGCTTTATCTGCTGCTCCAGTGATTTAACTTAGGATGAATTGGATTTGGTTTAATTCTTAAGTATTTCCTTTGATGCAATGAATCACATCCACATGTACCAATACCTTTTCACATGCTGTAATCAAAGGTAATACACTGAGAAACTTGATCTAAAGATGTCCCTATTCATAGGGTAGAATTGATGCTTTTTGGTGGTTCCTTCCAACCCAAACTATTCTATGATTATATAACGCATATATATTTACCTATATTTGATAGAGAATGGTTTGGTTTATCTTTTAGATCCATAAATAGACAGCAAATATGCTATTAATATAGGTACTAAATCAGCACTATTTTCCCATGCCATCTCCTGATGTATTCCATAATCAGGACATGATGGTGATGATATTTTAATCAAATAAAGTTTGTTCATTAGGCAGTAGCCCATAATCACACTGAAAAAGTATGTGTAATGTCAACAAAATTATTAATTCTTTGATTACTAGAACCAGGTAAATTCCATTGGGAAGAGTCAAAAATTAGGTTGTGCTTTCTTTTTTTTTTCCTTGCACATATTTCACTATTTTACACAAGAAAATTAACATTGATAAGCATAGAATAGACGAGTAGTTGTCAAGGCAACTGGAATTTGTTTGAGTTTCTTATTAGAGCTGGATAGCCATTTCTGGATGTCTTAGGTGGACGAATTTTGCAATATGCCAGAAGTTTCATTGATTCACCATCCACTGTTATAAATTTCAAGAATATATTATTATCAATATAAAGTATGAATTTTCTTTTTTACAATTACTGGTGGTTGATTACCTCTGTTTCATAGTGATATTGTCTAAATATGACTGTAAGCTATTCTTATTTGGGTGATTGATTACCTTATGCGCTTTGGCAATGTAGGACTATCTGTGCAGAGGAAAGGCACATCAGGTGACACAAGAAAGAGGGCAATGAAATGGGAAATGATTGGATAGATACACATATTTGGATAGCTCTTGTCCAGGATGGTAGGTCAACTCAGTATTTCAAGTCTTCACTTACACTGTGTGTAATAGTAGAAAATAATTGCAAACACTTTCCTCTTCGAACTGTAGAATCATAGGATCATTTTTGTTTGATGAGATCTTTAAATTCATCAAATCCAACTGTTAACCCAGCACTGTCAAGTACACCATCAAGCCATGTCCCTAAGTGCCTCATCTACGCATCTTTTAAATCTTTCCAGGGATCATGACTCTACCACTTCCCTGGGTAGCCCGGTCCAGTGCTTGACAACCCTTTCAGTGAAGTAATTTTCCCTAACATCCAATGTAAGCTTCCTCTGTCACAACTTGAGGTCATTTCCTCTTGTCCTATCAGTTGTTACTTGGAAGAAGAATCTGACCCCCACCTTGCTACAACCTCCTTTCAGGTTGTTGTACAGGGTGATAAGGTGTCTCCTGATCCTCCTTTTCTCCAGGATAAACTATATTGGAGAGTTCACAGTTAGAAGTAAACACTGAGTTCAAAAAGATTCTGGATTTTCCTTTTATTAATTATACCTTTTCTTCAACCACCCCCCAGTCAAAGTTACTGTACAAAATAATCTTTTAGCTTCCAGCTATACAATGTTAGGATCATCCTTCAGGTTCGGTTTCTCCAAAGGAAGCAAATGATTATTGCACAAGATTAGCAACTTTGCCTAATGATTATTTATATTGCATGTGATCACAGATGAGATTTAGTGGCAACGGTATTATGAGCCACTTTTGATTCAATCTTAAAAGCAGAAAGTTCATAGAGGAAATAATTCTGATTTGTTTTTCACAGTTCTCAGAAAGTACCATGGGGCTCTGGAGAGATGCTGGCATGGAAGTAGGAGTTGCTTCAGCTGTCTTTTTTGTAGTTGGGGTATATTTTAAAAAGAATGTTTGTGATACTGAAAAAAAAAGTAGAATTAGCTGATGGTAAAGATCATATTTGGCATTTCAAAGCACAGACACAAATATTCAACTCTGAAGTAACAACTACAGTCTTCTAAACCTTCAGAGTTGATATGAATCTGAAGGATGGGAGATTAAACTTCAACCTATTTTTTTTTTCTTGTTGTATGTCTTAGCAGGGCATTTGCTATGAATTCTGTCTGAAGAAAGCAGTTTAGGGAAAAGTATCCCATTTTCATACAGGTGCTAATACATCAGTTTTGCATGGAAGTATACTTAACGGTCTGTTTACAATGTGAGTTTAATTTGTTTCTAGGCATATTATAATACACCGGTAAGTGTAAATTATTGTGTTAGGATTATGGAAGACCCTTTGCTACCCATTTCCAAACTTTCTTCCAACCATGCTTGTTTCTTTGCAGTTTTATACTACTCTTCAAATGCTGTAGTATTTTCCCAGTTTCTAAATTCTAATTTTATCTCCTTCAGATATGACCTTCTGAAACAAGTTTTATATTTATGTTAAGCATAAACTTAGCAGTAGCTTTGATGTGTATATTCAAAGTCATATGGTAAGAAGACAGTCTGCCAGCAATTCTTAAGGATGATGGTGTTTCATTACAAGGCCTTTGAAGTAGCAGAGGTACCACAAATGGCTGTTACTGAAAATTTTCCTTGATTATTATTTTTAATGCCAGACTTTTAAACCATACAATATCGGCTTTCTTTCGACTTTGCTTCTTAGTTCCTTTTATGGTAAAGCTTAATACAGTGAACATATGGAGCAGCTGAAGGGCTGCCAAAAGTTTAAATGACAAGGTTATAAATATAGAGACGGTATGGGTTTTTTTCCCCCTTAATGTACAGTCCAGTTGGTTTGATCCAAAGCAGACAGTAAAACAGAATGTGTAACTTATTTTGCCACTTAACTTCATAAATTTATAATATGGGAAGGGTACCTTAGTCTAGAAGAATGAAATAGTGGCACAGAGTTGACATAAATGGGAGGAAATGCTAAGCTAATTTCCATGAATGACATGATATTCAAAGAAAAAGTGAGTCTTTCAGTTTTGTTCCTAACAAAACATAGCGGCTAGGGATATCCCTATTCCTCCTGTTGTGGTCCTTAGCCATAGGCTATCTTCATTCACTAACCTGATCCTTCGGGTGGAGATCAACTGCCTTCTGCATTGCCTTTTTGTCTGCAAGTGAGAAAGACAATGTATGCCTGACAGTAGAGACTTCATCACTGTGCTTTGTACTTTTTCTGATCAGCAAATCCCTCCTTCCTCTAATCTGGTGTTCTCTTGCAGATATTGTTTTCCTGTAGCACATGAGGAGACATGACTAGTATCTGTTATGTTTCTGGGACACTCAAGCATTTTTTTTGGTAGGAGTTAAATTGGGGTGGTTTTTTTGGTGTGAGTGTTAGAGAAAGCAAAGCAGAGCAATATTCTTTGCATGTGGAGGGAAAGTGATACTGCTTATGAAAACCATTTTTCCAGTAAGAGACATTTAAAATTTAGAAAGCAAAAGCTTCAGCATGCTAGGAACCTGCATATGTCATCTGTACCTTTGCTTTTTTAATACACTGTGTTACTTTTTGTTACACAGATTTTGCAGCTATGTTTAATAAGAAACTTGTGAATGCAAAGCCCTTGTATTTTATCAACAGGGTGCATTAGAACTACATAAAGTTTTGTGTTTCTTTTTTTCTATCAGAAGCAAATGCTTTTTTTCAGCCATCCACTACTGAAGGAGAGATACCCTGCACCAGAAATATATCTATGACAGAATCAGCACTCCTAAAAATAATAATTTGGATTATTTGCAAACAGATGGCTTGAAACACAAACACTTTATCTTACAATCATCACTTATCCCTTTGGCTGCCAATACTCTACTGCACATGTCTTTGTTGCTATATGCTAATAATATCAATTGAAAGGACTTGGAATGTCAGCCCCTACCTGCTACACTCAGCAAACAAAGTGCCAGCTGGGCTATTTGAGGAAAAAAATAATAGCTTTGTGGTTAAAACATTTGTTTTGGACTCCGGAGACTGGTGCTCTAATGATGATCTGCCATAAATTTCCCGTGTGACCTTGAACAAAAAACACTCTCGTAATCTCAGCTGCCCATCTGTTAACATAGGAATGGTAATTATGATGATAATGAATTTTGCTTTGTAATGGTTCTTATGGTTGCAGACCCTTCATCAGAAACATAGCTAAAATATAGCCTTGAAGACAGATTCCATCTGAGAACTGGTAGTGGAGAACAAGGTGGTTTCCACAGAGTGATACTTTTGGTTACATACATTGCTAAGTATTGACAAGAATATAGTAACACTATGGCTAAGCTCATTTTTCACAAGTCCCACACTGGACATCTCTGTTTTGTCTCTTGACATGGTCATGGTACTTCTGCTTCCCTCTGGAGACACGGTATTCCTTTTTCTCCAGTAAGTTCATCCCAGGTTGGGCTTTGGGATTTCTCTTGTAGAGTTCTTCACTCTTTCCTCTGGCCTTTACTTGCTTTACAGGTGTTTGTGAGGATTCCTTATTTCTATAGCTGCATCTCTTTACAACATAACATGAACTTCTTTTAGCTATTTAGTGCATCTGAGTACTTTTGAGTGATGTGCAACCTTTGTTACAAGAGCTGCTGCTTCATGGGATCAGGAGAACAAGGGGGAACAGACCAAAGTACACTAGGAGTCATTGTTAATAAGTGGATATTCTATACAGATAAAGCAAAACACCATCAGTAAGTGGTTAATCACATTGGTTATTTTCACACTGGTTATTCTCATACTCATCTGTTAATTTACCTGAATTGAACGGTCACTGGCTGGATGTCCTCTCTGGTGTGAGATACAGGCTCTTGACTGATGGTCCTCCCCCTCTTCCCAACAGGGGTACTGTCTTGCATACTTTTAGTGCTGTGCTGCCTATGTGTTAATTCTTGTTACCATCTGCATGCATGTGGCTAGTGCATCCTCAGATTGTCAGGCTATGTATAACTGGCAACACACTTTGAAACCATCTTAGTTTCAAGTCACCTCTTTCCAGTTTCCTATGAAAGACTTTCATTATTTACATTATTTTTTATTTTCTAAGGGGGGCTTTGGCATCATTAATGCATTTTTGGCTGTGCATATAGCTGATACCACCATGGAAGGCATGGGTCTGGCAGTCAGGAACAGGAGGAAGCTGGTTATTATGTCTCTTACTGAAGATTTTTTTTAAATGGAGTCATCTTAGAGAAATGCAAGGAATGGAGGTGGACAGTGCAGTGATTCTGGGTATGTTCTGTTTTTTAGAGGTAGCCCACAGATGAAATCACAGCTTGTAGAGATTATGCAACACCCTCTATCGAAATGTATTGTATGGAACAGAGACTTTCTCATTTTTCTCTAAAAAAAACCTTCATGTAGTTAGATGCCGTACTGCCATTTTATCTTCTTTTTATGATGATATAAAAATTTGTTCTGAGTTGTGTTTGCCTGCTGAATTTAAAATAGATAGGAGTTCAGTTGGGTTTTGGTTCACAAGTCAGTTAGCACTTCAGGGGGAAACTGTCTGCAAGTTTGCATCTCCTAGGTTTTGCTTGGAGTTTCAGATTCAAACAAAATTGAGAGCTTGAAGAAGAATGAAGCTTGAACAGACAGCATAGTCTGAATAGAGGTTGGAACTATGCAAAGTCTCTATATTTAGTCTGGTTTCAAATAGCTACCATAAATCCTTAGGCAGATCCCAGGAGGTGCTTTAAAGTTCACTCAGTACATACCCCAAGTTCCTGTGAAATATTTAGTAATTTCTAAGTTTTCTATACTGTCTGCCAAAATTTTAGCTTTAGATGAAAACCTTGTATAAGTCCCTCTCTCTCTTTTCCCAACCCGCCCTGCCCCTCTCTCCACCCACCCCTCTTGTCCCATTATTACGCTCAAGTAATACACAAAGAGCTAAAAGTGACTGTGATTTGTATCTTTCTTTTAAAGACAGATGTGGAGTGAAACACTGGGATACTACTGCGAGTACCTCATCCCACTCCTACACCAGTTCTCATTGATTTCAACAATATTTTCTGAAGTAATAACTCACTCTAACCTTGTCACGTAGTCCTTTGTCTGGATCTCTTTACAGAAAAGTATTACAAAATAGGCTGTGATGTGAATAACCATGGAATGTTTTTCTTGAGCTGTGCTTACCACATAGAGAGCTATTGCAAGGCACATACATTATGAAAAATAATAGCCTAAAACTATTCTGGTGTCATTTGTTCATTATTAAGTCTATTACCTCTCAAATGAGGCTGCAGTACTTAGTCCTTTCTTGTTCTGCAGAGAGAAGCTTATTAA
Organism: Chloroceryle aenea; assembly: GCA_013399075.1. Lineage (NCBI taxonomy): Eukaryota > Metazoa > Chordata > Aves > Coraciiformes > Cerylidae > Chloroceryle > Chloroceryle aenea. The sequence goes on from VWZY01011040.1 coordinate 185,887, forward strand.
TGGTTCCTTTGTTTAAGAGGGATGACAGAGGGAGCTGAGCAGAATCACAGAATCACAGAATCCTAGGGGTTGGAAGGGACCTCGAAAGATCATCTAGTCCAACCCCCCCTGCCAGAGCAGGGCCACCTAGAGTACATCACATAGGAACATGTCCAGGCGGGTTTTGAATGTCTCCAGTGAAGGAGACTCCACGACCCCCCTGGGCAGCCTGTTCCAGGGCTCTGTCACCCTTACAGTAAAAAAATTTTTTCGAATATTCAACTTGAACCTCCTATGCTCCAATTTACATCCATTCCCCCTTGTCCTATCACTGGTCACTACTGAGAAAGACTTGGGGCTGCTAGGTACTGTTTAATATCTTAAGTGACTCCATGCCCATAAATCAGCCAGCTGTGTATTATATTTAATGCTGAAAAATAGTGACCAACAAAACAGATCTTTAGCCTGTAAATGTTAATTCTGTTTGTTAATATTTAGTGGCTCCATCAGTACTTTGAGGCTACACAAGTTATTATTCATTTTTACTCCACTCCAACCCTTTTCAGAAAAGGCCCTCTGAAGTATTCCTAAAAATGGGAGCTGCCATAAGGCATCCATCATAAAGAAGCAGCATGTGGGAATGAGACAGTCAAAAAATCAGTCCATATCTCCACTGCCCAAGACACTGTTCCATAGAAGCCCTGGGAAGTGTATGAATGGGTAGTTCGTATCATAAAAGACATTACATTGAAGCTAAATTACAAATTACACCTAATCATCTGCTTGAGCTGGTCACTGTGGGATGACTTTGCAGATGTTTGGGTCTATGATACAGCTGCTATACTGCCAGAGCAATTCAAACCATCTCAGCTGATGCCATGCTGCACCACCATGTGCACTATTATCCTGCCTGCAATGCTAGGCATGGGTTTTAATTCTGAAAGTTGAAATAGTTGCATTAAAAAGGAATTTATCAGTAGTTACATTCCATTACATAAGATAAAATGTTCAAATAAATATTGGCCTTGATCTAACCTGCCATCCATTGACAATAAAATGCATTCATATTTCTCTTTTCTAAGAATATAGCTTTACAAAATATAACACAGCAGAATGAATAATACAGAAACTGGGCAGACGGTAAAATGTAAGTGGGAAACAAATGTTAACATTCTACTTATCAAGCTCTTACAAGCAGAAGAGAGCATGTAGAATGGTAATTAACACCCACTCATCACATTCTTCTAGAAGATTAAAGAACAGGTCCTAGCCTCAGTACTTACCTTTACAAATATAATCACATCAATTAATCTAATTCAGAAGAGAATAAGGTTTTTTTACCTCACTTAGACAGTTGTGGGTTTTTTTTCTCATTAGACTGTTTTTGTCATTTACTCCATAAAACTCTCTATCGCACTTGGAGGTGAAAATTCTTTGACGTTTAAATGTACCCAGTTAAGCCTTTAGAAAAAATAGATGAACTATCACAGATGTAGGAATTGTGAGAAAAGAGTTTATGAAGTATGATAAAGCTGCATTTTAGCTCCTGCAGAAATGTGTTATTTTCATATAAAAAATTAACCATGGAAGCAAAGCTTTCTATTTTTGGCCCATTTTTTCTATTTACATTACTAACAGTGATCAATAGCTGTTTCCATCAAGAGACCACAACTTGATCTCCTCCTTCTTATGGAAGTGTTATGTAACATTGTTTTCAATTCAGATCACTAAAAATATGTATTTAGTTAGTTTTTAGACATGAATATGTTACCTCATAGCATGATTGTTTGGCTGAGAAGTTACTTGCACAACCAGCAGATAAATATTGTTTATATAGAATCATAGAATCATAGAATAGATTGGGTTGGAAAAGACCTCCAAGATCATCGAGTCCAACCCCTGATCCAACTCCAATTACTATATCATGGCACTAAGGGCCATGTCCAATCTCTTTTGAAAAACCTCCAGGGATGGTGAATCCACCACCTCTCTGGGTAGGCCGTTCCAATGCCTGATTACCCTCTCTGTAAAGAATTTCTTCCTAACATCTAACCTAAACTTCCCCTGGCAGAGCTTGAGTCCATGTCCCCTTGTCCTGTTGTTGGTTGCCTGGGAGAAGAGGCCAACCCCCACCTGGCTATAACTTCCCTTCAGGTAGTTGAAGAGAGTGATGAGATCACCTGTAAGTCTTCTCTTCTCGAGATACACTTAAACAGAGGATATATCAATTTTAGAATTTAAGAATATAAAAAATTGTCTTAAAGAAGAGCCCTTGCTAACTTTAAAATATATTTTTGTTTGTTTTCCAAGATATTTCTTCAGTATTGGTGATTTCTGCTATGCTTTGAGACATTATAACATAGGTGATTCTATTAGCTGGTTTTATAACATAGCTGATTTTATTATTCCTTTTATATACAGTTAATTTACATCTGACAGTGTCTATCCATGCAAGCATCCTCTTAGCCATAAACCTTTTCTTTGTGTTATCATGGAAATATTTTCATGCACTGACTTGTAGTTTCTTTTTTTTATCTATATATTTCATAAATGGAGCTGAAATACCTACCATGTGAGTCTGATAGTGGAACATTTTAGTAAATCTACTTTGAACTGGAATTGCTGTTTCTTGGCCAGGAGGTATTAGTTGAGCAGATGTAACAAGGCAATGAAAGTGATCATTAATGATATTATATACGTTTGCTGGAGAAAAAATGAAAATTTCAATTTCCACACCATTAGGAGCCTGAATAAGTATAAAAATGTGTTTTGCAATCTTCACTCAGACAAATGGTTGCTGCTCTCAAACCCTTGAATAATTTTAACAAATGATTACTGGCTAGATTCCACTGTTGGACTGTGGCTTCAGAGAAACTACAGTGTTTAAATAAATAAATACAGGTCATTAATAAAACCATTCTTTATATCCCTTCCTCAATTCCTGGTAGAAAACATTTAGTTGAATATGACTGAAAAATTGAACTGATACCAAGGTTCTCTAATCTCTCTGTTCTGTTGAATTTATATATGTACTCATGTTGATTTATTATTGAAATTTCTTTCTGTAAAAGCAATGATATCATTGAGCTAGAATGGCACATGAAATGTAGTGCAAAGTAAATTAAAGTACTTAAACACAGTAGTTATTATCTGATAACTAAGTACATTAGACAGCTCAGTATCCTTGAAAACATTTAATATATTAAGATGATCACTCATCAGTACAGTTCTCTTTGTCTTACTGCTATTATGAATCACTTTTATAAGAAAATGAGCTCCTGATTTCTATCTGTGCAAGGAGAGTTTAAAAAAAAAAAAAAAGGAATTGTCAAGCAGTTATACTAAGATACCTATTGCTTGATTTCTTCACTGAATTGATGGTTACTGAAATAATGTGGAATAATGAGGCATTAACGTGAGCTTTGTGAAACTGACTTTGCAAATACTATGGAAAATGTGAAAACTTCTGTTTAAAAATTACATAACTGCCAGCTGCACACACATAATTTTTTTTTCTGTACCTGTAAGGAAGAATGAAAATCTTGTCCTGCAAGAGAGCAGGACATATCCTATCTTAAAAGAGTAAAATCACCTGGTATGTTTCTATAGGCATTATGACTCCATTCCACATGAACATCTGGTACCAAAAGACAGTGGCAAAACTTCATAGAAACTTACCCCTTCCTGTGCCTTCCAATAGTGTCCATTAAACACCACTGTTGTTATTTGGTTTCCAAATACACAAATCCCAGAAAACAACAGAGAAAACAACAAAAATGTTATGGTAATAACACATATTTAGAAATTTCAGAAGCTGCAGTTTGACTGATCTGATGCCACTCAAATAGGTTTTATACTTTCTGAACTTTTCAAAAGATAGGAGAGTAGCCTGGAAACTTCTAGTTTGTTGCTGAAAATTAAAGGCTCATGCCATTCATTACAATAAAGCTGTATATACTCTAGAACATAAGAAAAGATTGAGTCATTAGAGTTACTTTTTTTCTCAATGGCTTCATTTTTAGCACCTGAAGGACAGACCGTCTTGGTCTACATTTATCTGAGAAATAGAACAGCCATCACAAATGTTTAAAATAATCCTATATAATCTAAATTAAGAATGGGGCAGTGAGATCTGAAGAGCATAAAATTGAACTTGGAGTTTGAAAAGAATACTTAATATTAAGAATGGTATAGTACTGCAGATACCTGGGAAGCAACAGAGGAAATATCATTCAGCATATACACAACCCTATCAGATTTATATTCTGCACTGGCAATTCTAAGAAAGAAACAAGACTCCAACTCTCACAAAATAGAAATTAGAGGTGAAAGTATAGACAGTGGCTGACCAATTTTTATTATATATTATACATATAATCTGTATTACTTGTCTGAAAATTCAAGTGTATTGGAAGCCACTGTGTAAACTGTAATAAACTCTAATTACACATTCCTTTCAGTCTGTTCTGAACTCAGATCTGAAGGCAGTCATGGCTACATCATAGCATATAGCATATGTGTGATTCAAATGAATATAGTCTTTGTTCAGATTAGTATTATCTTTTGTGCTTTCTCAGGGGTTAAGTACAGGCTAAGGGTATGGGAAAAAAAAAGTTTTCTTTCACAGCACATTTTTACAGTGCCACAGTAATTGACTGAGCTGTATTCAAGGCTAAAGCAGAATGATTATCAGAACACATACAGCATGACTGATACTTCAAAAAGACAAAACACTTTAATTTTTCTTTAATACTAACCACACAAATAATACCATCCCTATTAATAAGATGCATAACCATTTTGAAGTAGAGCCAAAAGATAAAACAGTCTCCACAAATTAACATTAAGCTTTGGGATTGGTTATTCACAGAGATGTTTCTCTAGGAAGATGCTGTGGGAGGCTGCGTCAAAGGCCTTACTAAAGTCCAAGTAGACAACATCCATAGCCTTCCCCCCATCCATAAGGCGAGTTACATGGTCATAGACAATCAGGTTGCTTAAGCAAGTATTTATAAAACAAGTATTTGTTTTATTGAGTCATTTATTGCTTTAGATTATACACAGGAGTTGTTGGCTGTGCAAAGACTGTGCACTGGGTGTCAGGAGCAAAAGAATTTCAGTTTTATAAACCTTTTCTTTCCTTGTTGTTAGTTCAACACAGATAAACCTAATTTATATTAATATTGTTGTTATATTGCACTTTAATATTGCAATTTACATTGCCACCCTTCAGCTTCTAAGAAAAGGCTCAGTAACAGTGCCATCAGAAAAACCTCCAAAAGTTGGGTTTGCAAGACATAAGAGTATGTTAACAAGTCTGTTATCAGTATGTTAAACTTCACATGTCAGAATAGAAAAAGGATATTTATGCTGTTGTATGTATTGCATTTGATAATCCACTACCTGTCTGACAAACAGATTTTAAAAGTATTTCAATTTCTGAAGGAAAGTTGCCTCGAACTTTCAAGGTCCAGAGATCTTTAGAAACTGTGAATTTGTCAGTGTTATCTTATGCTGAACAGCACACTAATAGAGAGACTAAAATGTTTATTGTTTTTCAAATGGCTACAATCTACTCCATTGTTGTTTCCTGCTGGCTGAAAGCACCTGGGAATAGACAAAACCGAATTTGTTGCAGTGAATGCCCTCCCTGTACTGTTTAATCTGTCTGATGTTGGAGAATGCTTCCAGAAAAAGTTTTCTGCTGGCTGCTTTTGAGCTCTGTGTACTTTTTTTGGTGAATTCCAACGAAATCTCTTTGTAGGAACATTTCAAGGGGGATGTGTGCATTTCTCGTGTACATAGAAATTATCTCTATGAGTCAAAGGTGATTGATGTGCCTGATTCATAAGTAGAGAACACTACTACAAAATCAGCAGTTCAATCCGGACAGCTGTGAAAGGAATGAGGTGAGAAATTTCAGAAGGTTTGCTTTTAGGAATTATTTTCAAGGACTAAAGAGTACATTAATTAAATTCCTGCTCCAGATATGTATTGACATCTGATTCAAAGGGACTGCACAGCTGACAATTACCACAACTCTTATTCACATTTCTGCAGTGCCCAGTACTATACTCAGCATACCCATCTCTGCTTTTAAGTTAGTAAGAATTGATTTTAACTGCTATTTTTTTTTTCTTATTTTTCTTATTACAGGAGAGGGAAGTCATTCTAATGACAATCACAGAATTATAGAATCATTGGATGCCCCAAAGTGGAAGAGACCTCCAAAGGTGACCCAAGGGTCCAATCCCCCTGCAGTAAGCAGGGACATCCTCAACTAGATCAGGTTTCTCAGAGCCTCATCAAGCCTGACCTTGAATGTCTCCACGGATGGGGCCTCCACCACTTCCCTGGGGAACCTGTTCCAGTGTTCCACCACCTTCACAGTAAAGAACTTCTCCCTAATGACCAATCTAAATCTGCCCTTCTCTGGTTTAAAACCTTGGCCCCTTGTCCTGTCACTACATGTCCTTGTAAACAGTCCCTTTCTTGTAGGCTCCCTTCAGGTACTGGAAGGTCGCTATTAGGTCTCCATGGAGCATTCTCTTCTCCAGGCTGGACAACCCAAATTCCCTCAGCTTGTCCTCACAGGAGAGGTGTTCCAGTCCTTTGATCATTCTCACAGCTTTTTTCTGAACATGCTCTATCAGGTCCATGTCCCTCCTGTGTTGAGTGCTCCAGAGGTGGATACAGTACTCCAGGTGAGGCCTTACCAGAGCATAGAAGTGTGGCAAATTCATCCCTCATTGTCTGCTGGCCACACTTATTTTGATNTAGCCTTCCCCCCATCCATAAGGCGAGTTACATGGTCATAGACAATCAGGTTGGTTAAGCAAGTATTTATAAAACAAGTATTTGTTTTATTGAGTCATTTATTGCTTTAGATTATACACAGGAGTTGTTGGCTGTGCAAAGACTGTGCACTGGGTGTCAGGAGCAAAAGAATTTCAGTTTTATAAACCTTTTCTTTCCTTGTTGTTAGTTCAACACAGATAAACCTAATTTATATTAATATTGTTGTTATATTGCACTTTAATATTGCAATTTACATTGCCACCCTTCAGCTTCTAAGAAAAGGCTCAGTAACAGTGCCATCAGAAAAACCTCCAAAAGTTGGGTTTGCAAGACATAAGAGTATGTTAACAAGTCTGTTATCAGTATGTTAAACTTCACATGTCAGAATAGAAAAAGGATATTTATGCTGTTGTATGTATTGCATTTGATAATCCACTACCTGTCTGACAAACAGATTTTAAAAGTATTTCAATTTCTGAAGGAAAGTTGCCTCGAACTTTCAAGGTCCAGAGATCTTTAGAAACTGTGAATTTGTCAGTGTTATCTTATGCTGAACAGCACACTAATAGAGAGACTAAAATGTTTATTGTTTTTCAAATGGCTACAATCTACTCCATTGTTGTTTCCTGCTGGCTGAAAGCACCTGGGAATAGACAAAACCGAATTTGTTGCAGTGAATGCCCTCCCTGTACTGTTTAATCTGTCTGATGTTGGAGAATGCTTCCAGAAAAAGTTTTCTGCTGGCTGCTTTTGAGCTCTGTGTACTTTTTTTGGTGAATTCCAACGAAATCTCTTTGTAGGAACATTTCAAGGGGGATGTGTGCATTTCTCGTGTACATAGAAATTATCTCTATGAGTCAAAGGTGATTGATGTGCCTGATTCATAAGTAGAGAACACTACTACAAAATCAGCAGTTCAATCCGGACAGCTGTGAAAGGAATGAGGTGAGAAATTTCAGAAGGTTTGCTTTTAGGAATTATTTTCAAGGACTAAAGAGTACATTAATTAAATTCCTGCTCCAGATATGTATTGACATCTGATTCAAAGGGACTGCACAGCTGACAATTACCACAACTCTTATTCACATTTCTGCAGTGCCCAGTACTATACTCAGCATACCCATCTCTGCTTTTAAGTTAGTAAGAATTGATTTTAACTGCTATTTTTTTTTCTTATTTTTCTTATTACAGGAGAGGGAAGTCATTCTAATGACAATCACAGAATTATAGAATCATTGGATGCCCCAAAGTGGAAGAGACCTCCAAAGGTGACCCAAGGGTCCAATCCCCCTGCAGTAAGCAGGGACATCCTCAACTAGATCAGGTTTCTCAGAGCCTCATCAAGCCTGACCTTGAATGTCTCCACGGATGGGGCCTCCACCACTTCCCTGGGGAACCTGTTCCAGTGTTCCACCACCTTCACAGTAAAGAACTTCTCCCTAATGACCAATCTAAATCTGCCCTTCTCTGGTTTAAAACCTTGGCCCCTTGTCCTGTCACTACATGTCCTTGTAAACAGTCCCTTTCTTGTAGGCTCCCTTCAGGTACTGGAAGGTCGCTATTAGGTCTCCATGGAGCATTCTCTTCTCCAGGCTGGACAACCCAAATTCCCTCAGCTTGTCCTCACAGGAGAGGTGTTCCAGTCCTTTGATCATTCTCACAGCTTTTTTCTGAACATGCTCTATCAGGTCCATGTCCCTCCTGTGTTGAGTGCTCCAGAGGTGGATACAGTACTCCAGGTGAGGCCTTACCAGAGCATAGAAGTGTGGCAAATTCATCCCTCATTGTCTGCTGGCCACACTTATTTTGATGTAGCCCAGGATGCAATTGGTCTTCTGAGCTGCAAGTGTTCATTGCTGGCTCATGTCCAGCTTCTTGTTCACTAGAACCCCGACGTCCTTTTCTGCCAGCTTGCTTTCTATCACCTCATCCCCCAGCCTATATTGGTATTGAGGACCCTGCACTTGGTCTTGTTGAACCTCATGAGGTTCACCTGGGCCCCCTTCTCCAGATTCTCCAAGTAAAATCTCAGTAGATGGTTTGGTCCTCACTAGTAGAGTCTACAGGGTACTGAGTGTCAAGAGATACATTTTTGTCACATGTCGTCCTTAGTCACATCTGACTAAGATGCAGTATTAGGCAAACAAGGAAATAGTAGAAAGATCTAAAGGTCCCCCTCTGACTTACACACTTGCCCCAGTAATGGTTTAATAGAAGGACCTTAAGAGAGACTACTAAGTTAGATCCATAAACATCTACAAAGGTCATCTCATCTTTCTGTATCTCAAACTTCAAGTGTGCGCCATGTATTTCCATGTTATGGAAACCATTCTGTTTTATCATCAAGCAGAAAAAGAACACATACTGCAAGCTCTCTCTGGTTTTGGTTTTGGTTTTGTTTTT